>VWZG01004512.1:12456-188756 GCA_013396735.1 Grallaria varia | reverse complement strand
TTTTTTTTTTTTTTTGGCCATTTTGTCCTTTATAAATAAACTTCGAATTAGAATTGACAGCTCTGGTGTGACATTCGGGATATCTCGGATCTGAAAACAGTTACCTGGAAATAGTTAACTCTGAGAAAGAGACTGAAGCTACAGTTTCAGTTGGACAGACCAACCCTAACAATCTAAACCCTCACCAATATCCTGGACACAGAGGGGTTTTTGATTCCGTGTGTATTGTTCTGACTACATTTTAAAGCACCAGGTAGAAAAACAGACTTTTCGCTTTTGGAAAAAAATTCCAATCGCACGTTATAAATAGTAGGACAACCATTGTCCTAAAAGTTTCACTTTTCTATTTTGTTTATCAACAAACATTTTGGTTTTCAGTTGAGAGCTTTGCTGAAACTCAAACCTGAAAATTCCACTCCTTTTCTCAGTGCTGTAGGTATTTTGATTTTGATAGTGCATGTTTCAGTGGCCACAATTCCTAAATAGGGAAGATGCAATCCTTCTTTTGTATGTTCAAAGAAATGATTTGACCTCACAATTTGCAAATACAAAATTCATTTTTAAACCAGGTTTTTCTTTCCTTGAAATTGCCTATACAAGATGAGACAGATTTAAAAAAAAAAAAAAAAAACAAAACGAAAAAACCCCATGATTTAAGTCAAAGTGTCAGTTAGATCTGGGCCCCTACCGTGCATAATGACAGTGCAGCTGTGGGGTCGTGTTGTGCAGGAAACAGAAACAGGATCAGCCTCTACTCCCGTGAAACCTCCTGTGCTCTTTAGGCAGCATAATCAGCAGCCTTCAGCAACCACTAAACCAGCTCAGATATAGAAAGGATGGTGACTTTGCATGCTGCTGGGTGTGGTGCTGCTGACCCAGAAGACGGTGATGTGCTACTGACTTCTACTGAGGGATACGCAGAGGTTGACCATTTGTATCAATTGAGGTGATGGAGGAGACAGTTTCAAAATATGTTACCGTGGTTAAAATTCTAAGTTCATTCTTTTTAAATTTCTCAGCCGTTGCAGATATCTGTGTATTTTCACTGCTTGCTTGTTGTGGTAGGAGCAGTGTCTAGGTGAGGCAAGACAGGGTCTTTATAGTCCTCTCTTCTTGATCTATAGCATTGCTATCTTTGGTAATGAGATTCATGTCTTACTTCATGGTAGATGAGATGGGGCTATAAAAGAACTTGTGTTTCAGATGTGATTTGCAAGGATCTTTTAGGAGCTTTCTGAATTTTGAAATATCTTTATTCTCATTCTAAATCAAACCAACAAATCTTTTTCAAAATTTTGTTTCTACTAACTTCTCTTATAAAGGGGCAAAACTTCTGAGGGTGGAGGCACTACAAGAAGACTAAATTAAGCTGTACATTTAATGTAATCAATGCATTGCACTCTTAGCCAAAGTAGTGTGAGGAATAATGGCAGATGCTCGTGCAAGACTCAGCTGAGAAGGGTGTGTGGGAACCTGGATTTGGTGCAGAAGACAGTCTTGACCTTTATCAAGATAAAGAAAGTGATACGTTTATTTATGCACTTTAGTCAATGATTTCTAAACAGTATTTTTATGGTTTCGCATTAGAGGGTGCTGAGTAGCTGATCATGGTCTGTTAAACGTAACTCAAAGATGTTAAACAACCTTATTTCTGCTTTAAAACAAAAGTAAAAACTCTTTTCAGTCCCATCCCAGCTAGCTGGGTATTTGCCTTAGGCTTCTTGCCATTACCCACAAAATGAGAAATTAGTGCCTCTAGCCCAGGGATTAGTGTGAGCACTCCCTAAATTGCACATTAGGGATCATTAGATGAGTTTGGTGTACCAACCAGTTAACATTTTTAGCTAATTTGCTCTTTTTTTTCTAAGGTGGATTAGGGAAAGCTCCTATGAAGCAGTTCTCCTGTCAGAACAGTGTGTGTTTGTGACAGATACTTTGTAATGCTGAAGTGATTTCCAGCACCAGGTAATATCATATAGGAAATAGCAGGGAAGAGGAGATATGTTTTTCAGCATTGCTGCATGAAGGGTGACCAAATGTTTGCAGTTCACAGGCCCCAACTTGATTGGTGGGAAAAGGGAGATAAGAGGTGCTGGGGTGGGAGACAGAGATGGGACATGTAGATTTATTTGTTAGAGTTTTTTTACATGATCTCTATCTTTTGCCCACCTAAATATTCTATTTTCCGTGTGCCTCTGTCTTGAAGCATGCATCCTGGGTCTTCCTCTTACTGAGCCTTGTATCTGTAGCTAGCTGAAGAAGCAGCTTTTCCCAGCTGATGTTCCCCATGTTTGCTACCCTCTGTGCTGGGAATCTAATAAGCTAAAGCCAGATGTTTGAAACACAGATAAGAAGACAGAAGGATGCGTATTCCTGGGAAAAACATGGATTTTTTTTTTTTAATATTTTAAAAAATATTTTTCCTCTTCAGCTTACATCTCCTGCCACTTTAAAGTGGGAAGTGAATTCACTTTTAAAGAGAATAGCAGCTCTGCCATTCGGTATGCCTGCGAAGGACTGTAAATCATTTATGTCACTCTTCATACTTCAACCATTCTAATGTTATTGTATTCTGAGATCAAGGGATATGCTGGGGCAAAACATTTTCACATTGACAATTTAAAGAGTATCTGAGAAACTTATGCATTCCCAGTTGTCACTGCATATTCCTAGGTTGTCAGAAAGAATGTGAAAGAGGGTGTGTGGAGATACAAAGAGAAGGGAAGAAAGTAAGCCTCCTACACCCGATTTTCACTTTCCTTGAGTCAGATAGATGAAAATCATCCCCATGTCATGTCTATATCATATCTGATCTAGTTAAAGCTTTGAAAAGTTGATACTGTAGTGCTAACATTAACCTGACTGACAGAATCTTTCCTGGAGTTGACATGAACAAATATATCAGGAAGATAAATTAATCACTCTGGTGAGCTTCATTAGTACCATCTTGGACAAAAGTGAGATTGCATCTCCCATGCTTACCAGCAATCCATTATATCACTCCTGTGGAGGCTTGTGCTAGAGGGAAGAAAGGATGAGAATGAAGAAAGTAGATTTGGAGAGTTCAAAATTCTTGATACTAAGTGAATTATTCAGAGAGGAATAATTAATGGGACAGATGACTGAATCCTCAGTTCTGGAAATAAAAGCACATTTGCTCTGTGAATTCACTAAAAAGCGTGACCCTTAGATTCTACTGATTCATATAACATTTCACCAAACAGATGAGGATAAACTTATGAGAGCCTCTGGAAACAGTAGAAGCTTTTAGAGGGAGTTTGAGTCCCAAACTTTTCTCATACTGCCTGTATAGATCTGGTCACTGCTGTATTTGCAGAGTACGCAGAGCAAATCCATACTTTCCTGCAAGTCACCATTGACTGCTGCCTCAATGTACATGTAGGTCTACAGTGTTTATGTAGACTGAAGACTTTGCACACCAAAGTGTACAATCTAATTGAAGTCAGAAGGGAGGGCTTACAATTAGTTGTACGGCTTCTAGACAAGACTTACCAAATGTTTCCTACCCTAAGCATGTCACAATGGTACTATTTTAGTTGCTTTACAAAAAAAATGTAAAACATACAAGCTGAGCAGCTTTGGGGCTAAACAAGTTAATGACAGACTGAAAAGAGAAAATCCATTTTCCTGATACTTTGAGTAGTTGCTGATCTGCTGAGCTTGGCATGCCAACCTTCTCTTACCTTATGTCCTCCAGCACAGTGGTCTGTAGCCTCCAGAAGACAGCATTCCACAGTGGGGGTGGTAATGGAGTCTCCGCTGCAATACAGGTTTTTTTCTCATGTGTTTCAAGATCCTGGGGAAATACATTCCCATTATTTTGGCTGTATATCTTTAGTTCTCTTATCTGCAGCGTCATCTGAATCTCCCTTATTCTGAGGGAAATGTTTTTATTAAAGCCAGATATAAAACACATGCAGGGCCACTAGGCACTTGAAGGAAAAAGCAGAGACTAGCATATTATGTATGGGCAGGATAACAAACTGATAGAGGCTACAGCATGGACAGCAGTAGATGTATGGTTGGGGGAACTTGTTGGATGCAAAAGCAGTGAAAGATGATGACTCTAGAAAAAGAAAAACAGTCATACAGGAGCTACTTACCAAATAGTACCAAGTGGATGTGTAAATTGTCATGCTTTTTAGCCTTAACACCAGTTTTAGAGCCTTGTTGGGAGGGAAGGAAGAAGCTATATATTGAAATGAGTCTGATCATCTGTCAAAATACTTAAGTGAAGAAAAATATATGGAGGTCTGCCTGAATCATCAAGAAAATGTAATGGACAGGGTTTTCATCTATGACTAAGGAGTTGTAACTCATGACTGCCTAGTGAGAAAATGGCCTATTGTTCTTTGTTAAAAAGTGGAAACAAAGAGGTAACTACATTTCTTAACTATTTTATATTCTTGGGATAATAATGATTGATATAATTTATTATCACTTCAGCTGCCCAGGACTCTGAGGGGCTTTTAGCTTATAGAATGAGTATATATAATTATCAGTATTGAAAAAGATCTCATTCTAAACTGAATAGAAGGTTGAGGGAAGAAACACGTGTAGCACACACAGCTGTACAATCCTGTCTGTCCTTAGGGTAGCTGAAAAAGCCTCATTTTGTTCCAGATCTAGAGGGATCTCGGACTGTAGTGTCTTTGGAGCAGTCAGTTCAAGTACTGAATGCTGAACTCTTCATTCTGTGAGTGTGTCTCTAGGCTGGGGATTTGCTTTTCAAATATATTTCCCAAATTTTCTTCTGCAGGTATTCCTAGCACCAGCAGGTCACACACTGTTGAAGTAGAGAACTTACTGCTCCATCAGAAAGTTTTCCAAGCTTCTACCTTCTTGTTGTAAATTGGGTATTAATGCCTTGTCTCACAGGGACAGTGAAGTCACATAGCCCCTTGGAGAGTCTGAAGCAGCATTTATTGATACACACTCTAAGGAGAAAGCTACATTGTTATTTCACATTCTCTCTTCTAAACTGGGTTTTCCAGTCATGCCCACATGAAAGCCTGCAGTGTGGACCCCACCAGTGAGGTGCTGTCTCCCACCACCTCTTGGTGAAGCAGGGGGAAGAAAGGTTGCGTGCGATCTTTAGCTGAAAGGGCACCTCCCATGCATTTCAGGTACATGGATAAATAAACTCTGACTAATATTAATTTTGTTGTGTGGTATCAGAGGGCACGTAATTGCACTGAGAGCATTGTGAGCGAAGATATGTTGAGTCGAGTTATCTCAATTTTGTCTTGTAACGCATGAAGGGTGAGCCACGTGTAGTACTGATTGTGAACAGTGGTGTTATTTATATACCAGGACTCTGAAGGTTAATGAACCTTCGTGCTGATCACAATAGAAATGACATCTGATAGGAATCTGAATCAGGTTTCTTCGTTATCTGTGCTACAAGTTTTGGTCAGGAGAAGGAAAACCTGGCTCTGTTAAAGCTAATGAGAGGTCCAGAAGCATAACTGGAAAAGTTTACAGAAGGACAATGTGAAGGCATCATTCATGAGAATAGCAAGGTAGGAAGAGGTGAAAGAACTTAAAAGAGGAAACATTCTGTCACCTAGTAGGGAGAACTGAGACATATCTTCTGACTGATATGACACGTACATAAAATGTCATGGAGTAATAAAATGTTTCAGAAATGCAGATCAAGACCCTCTCTGGGAGGCTGGGCATAGACCTGTCTGACTTGATTGGATGTTGCTAATGTTTGCCAACAAACTGGGAGGTGGTTAGCAAATAAAGGATACAGGGAAGTGGAAACACTAGCAAATGAAAAAGGTGTTTGCCTTTGTCAAGTGACCAAGGACTCATGAGCAAACCAAAGCTAGGGAATGCAGCCAAGAATACTTGAAAAGCAGGTATTTGGTGGTTATTGGTATTGACACATAAAACTGAAGATACTTGTATTTTTTTTTTTTTTTTTTGTTTTCCACCATAGTACTTCTTTCCCCAGCCTTCCTATTTTTTAATATTAAAAAGGTTTTTTTCCTGTATATACACACTATTTCCAAGGGAAAGCAGTATCTGCCTAAAGTGATTAAGGAAGCTGTTTACATTTTTCTACATCCCTGATGTTAGTTAATATTTAGAGAAGCATTCTTGAGGCTACAGAATAGCCTGTATTTGAACACTGAGATTTCTGCCAAATACATCTGGCAGAAAGGTTACCTATACGTTTGGTTTTGCATGCAAGCACCTGCTCCAGGGAGCAATGTTGACATTTAGTATCTTTGCATGTAGTGTGCATGCAGCTCTGTTGTGTGTTTAGCGCACGCATGTTGTGCTGGTAAATATTTCTTTACTCTCGGTCCTGGAAACTAAAATTGTTTAGCTACAGAATGGGGAGAATTAGCAATAGCAGTGCAAGCTGCTGTTCCAGCAGCGATAAACATTTCACTGCCATTATGTTCAGCTTGGACTATTTTGTAAATATTCTGAGCTCTCCATGTGCAGGTTGTCATCGCTCTACTAATCTGGCTTCATCTTGCAAACTTTTATCCATAAAATTAAACCAACAGGCCTTAATGGGACAAAATGTGTGAGGAAAGGGTACTGACAGGCATAGCTGAAGAAATGGGCCCTTAGGGAATGCTGTAGTATTTAGAGTCAGAGATAATAAAGTACAGTGTGGCACAAATGTCTCACTTAATAGACAGTAATGTGTTATGAAAATTAAAACACCATTCTTGGAGTGCTGGGCTGTGTTATGCAGAGCTGTTGGGACGTATGGTAGGAACAAACATAAGCTTTTCAGATGGAATCAAGCAACATTTTGACAAACTGTAAGTATTTCAATTGTCATAGTTTTTCTTTAAAATTTTATGTCAAGAAATGAGTATGAAGCAGCTGTCATATTCCTGACGGAAATAAAATCTCTGCATTTGTATTCAAAGCTTACAGTGCCTATCCTTGTACTATGGGAAGATAGAAATGTATCAGTCAAAATATTTGTTACTTGTGGCGGATTAAAAAATACCTGGTCTAAATAGGCACCTTTTACAAGGTTATATTTCAGCCTAATTTGCAAGTTTTTAAAGTTTTCAAAGTTGAAGGTTTTGCTGCGGCTAAGGTTCATCCCTTACAAAAGGTATGTGATTGTGGTTATGTTTTTCATGGCTGGGCTCTCTAGCATCAGGAAAACATCCCAGCAGCTTCTTGAATTGAAATAGATTTGTTGCCCACTGAAATCTGCTGAATGATAGACTCATCCACAAATGTGACCTCGGACATTTTACATCTCAAAGATCAGAAGAAGAGTCTAGGTTGACTGGACCAACTGTTTTACTACAAATAGTTCATTTGCCTGTATTAGAGACCAAGGACAGTAGATCTCTGTAGCGAGGTCACATCTGCAGAGTGCTTGCCCTGAGGAAGCCTGTCAGATCCCACAGGAACTGCGTTCAGACTGATATGTCACTTCATCCTGCGCCTTGCTATTGTTAGTCCATGATCATTTAATCTGTCCTTCTGCACAGATGGGCAAGGGATTTACTGGGGGTCTGGGGGAGTAGAATGGGAATGGTGGTGCCCATGTGCTGGCCACAGATCATTAAAGTCAGCATTAGCAGATGATGTAGGGCTCAGGTGTCTTCTTGGTGGGATACACAAGTAAATTATTTATATAAAATAGTCATCCAAGACAATTAGCTGCCATGGCATGAAGTGTGGTGTATGCAGGGCTGTTTCTCTCCCTAGGTTACAGAGCCAAGGTGTTGTAAATAGGGGTATGAGCGGGTCAGTTGTTTATTGGCCCTGCCAAACCAGAAATTGTACTTTTGGCTCAGTAGGAACAAATTGTTTGTGACTGCAATCATCTTTGCCACCTCTGGTCTAGTGTATTCCCTTGGATAATGATCCTTAGATGATGTAAATTAACACAGATCCTCTGATACCATTGCTTGTGCCTCTTCAGCTGTGCTGTTAGCATGCATATGCATGGATCAATGGCATCTGCTTGTCTCCTGCATGGTTGTCATTGTATATAGCAAAGGGAGCAAAGACATCCTGGATTATGCAACCTTTGATATTCTTGTTTCTGAATGAAGACGGGCTCATGTAAACCAGCTCTGGTGTCTTTGTACTATTCAGGATGCTCCCATCTGGAAAGGCTCACAGGCAAAATGCCTGAAGGCAGCTTGCATCCATAGTCAGAACAGCTATGCAGAGATGGGGCTGCACATGTGGTAATCCACCCTGTGTGTGCTGAGGAGTGCTGGAGAGAGTCGTAGGAACAGCTGCATGGAATCAGCTCAGGACCAGCTCTGAGCCTGAGCTGGCTCCAGGCAGAGCAACATAACATGACTGCAATGTGCTCCATGTGTTCACAAATATATTTGCACGTGGATATGACCATACTGTTTCCTCATCTGCACCAGCTCTTCCTGCAGTTAGGGCCACATAAACACAATTTGGTGCTTGACATAATAAACCGTGTTGTACATTAACTTCCTTAGTGGACTCTGCATCCTCCACACAGACTCTGTTTCCATATACACAGAGGTCTGTAACATGCCTTTGAAACACTAAATCTGTGTCCCCGTTAGATAACTGCACAAGTGCAGTCACATCAGTTAGTGCATGACTACATCACCACAGTCTGTTCAGCTTTCAAATGTGGAGCAGGACTTTTAGATACATGTATTGAATGTTATTGTTGCTGCTGTGCTTCCTGATGTCCTAGTCAAGATTTAGGCTGAAAGTAGTAGGCTCTTCTGTGAGACAGAGAGAGAGGAGGGAACAAAGAACAGCTTCTTCCAAGAGCCACTTTTAGAATTCCAATTTAAAGCTAAACTTTTCCAAAGACCACTTCAGCCTTTTTTCCCTCTGAGAAGAGTGCTTTACCACCTCCCTGTCATTATATTTTAGCAAAATGGGCATATTTTTTTCCTGGCAGAAAGGTAGTTGTTTTCTTTGAGTTTATTTTGTGTCCTGTGTGCATTTAACTGCCATGTGGAATGATGTGAAAGGGGCTTTTCTTGAGTGTGTCTGTTGTCTCAGTCAAAGGTTTAGGCTGCCTGTATTATCTTAGCAGTGATTTTATGTAACTAAATAACAAGCTATTAGCACAACCTTGCCATTGGGGTTTGTCACACTTTGTGTGTCAGTGTGCTTGTTTTGCTAAGTCTCATCTCTCCCAGTCTGTCGTCTGGTCATTTGAAGTGAAGTTCGCAAACAGCATAATAATGCAGAAAATCACAAAAGAGGGAGCTAATGGTGGCAGCTGCTATTGTAAACCTGATTTTCACAGACGCAGCAGGGCTTGGCATATCAGAGACAAGTTCAGTAAAAGGGGCCCTGCTGCTGCAGCTGTGCCTGAGCAGTTGGATTTTTGTTGTCATCCTCCAACAGAAGTTGGGCTGTGGAAGCTGGACTGCCTCCTGCAAAGAGCTGAGTGGCTTTGGCCCCAGTGGGAGCCTTATATGCTCCAGCTTCCCTGAATTCAATGGACCATGTCACTACACAGGAGGCCAGTATAAGCTCAGGCTACAGGTGAGCACTGAGGAAGCTTTAGAGGGAACTTCTCTGTCATTTGCCCTTTAAAAGAGGACGTCACAGCCCCAAGGACAGTAGAGGAGAATGGAAGCATTAGTTTGATGCCTAGCTCTGTTCTTCTATGAGAGCTGAAGCAATTCTCCTTGTAAGTGAGAGGTAGACTGCCGACTTGAAATTCAGTGTCCTCCTTATGCTTCTTTCAAGCCTCTGATTTTCCTAATGAAAGAAGAACATAAGGCCTTGTGCTCCATATGCTTTATGAGTATCTACTACTGGTGTCCACCCAGTAATTCTTCTTTTTGCATGTATTCTGCCTTGATGCCTTCTATTTGTCGTCATGGCCAAGGCTGGGTTCAGGCTCCCAGTAACGTCAAGGAAGACACAGAGTGGACCAAGTGGACCATGGAAGGACTAAGCAATTTTCCTTTATCATCTTCAGTCCCTCTTCATCCGTCTTATTGCTGTGTACTCCATGTTGTGTGAGAGAGGAGAGTCTGTACAGTCCCAATGTTTCTATATCTCCTCCCTAAATTGATGTTTAAGGTGTTTGGAAGCACCTGTCACACTGAGACTGAAAATGGAGGCTCAGTTCATCTCCAATAATATATTGGGTTTCTCTGCAAATACTCTGTTTTATTCTTGTATGCTGGTTTTACTCTTGGTACAGCTGGCTGTGCTGTGACATTGTACATGTTGAAGAGGCAGATTCTCTTGAGACATTTTGGCATACGGAAACCAACGCTCCATGGGTTTCTGTTTATATGGATTAGGATAGGCTGGTGGCTTTCCTTTCCTCTTTTCTGGTCTGTGCAGCTTTCAAAATGTGATGCAGTGCATTTTTATATCATACATACCAATGGGTGCCATCTAGTGCTCCTTGTTAGACGATTTAGGCCAGTGTTGCCTTTTCTCACCATTTAAGGCAAATTTGAAATTGTCTTAAGGATAATTAAGTCATTATAAACTGGCATCAGGGAAGGAAAAAATCTATCCAAATGCTGCCCAGACTGTGGGAAATGAGAGAAATACTTGGCAACTGCATAAGCACACTAATCATTTAGCACATACACACTGCCCTGCCAATGTGTATTCAAGTATCTACAGATAACCTACAGCATATGGCATTTCTTGCCTAGCAGGTATGATGTGGGCAACATGCAAGGCTCAGGTTATTGCAGTGAAGGAGAAGGAACCCCAAACAGAAGGTACAAACCTGTAGGAAGTAGATGTGAGCATTTACATACTTAGGAGATAATTTTATTTTTTTTTCTAATGAAAATGTTATAGTTGATCTATAGCAAGGATCTGAGTTATCGATCAGAACCTGTATGTGGTTCCTATGGCCCATATTGTGTATTTGTGTGCACTTGTCTTGGTCACACGTTATGCCCTTCTTTGCACGGCTGGTATAAGCACTATCCTTCTTAACTTATTGACACCTACAAGTACTATTGATATAACTAAAAAAACATTAAAATTGAAAAAATTAAGTAAATGTAAAACTCTATCCTTATGTGACTTTCTCAGGGTCTCATAGGAGGTCTTCTGCAGGGAAGGAACTGAAGCTGATTTTGCTGATTTGCAGGGAAGCATTTACTTATGCCAAAAGCACAGGGTATGTTTGCCAGCAGTGAGCCAAAGAGACTGGCAGGCGTTTGATTTTGTTGGTGGCTGAGCCATACCAGATCAGTCTTACATAACAGAAACTACCCTTTTGCCCAGTACAAGCCAGAGACTCCTTAATGTTATTGCTCCTCGTGCAGCAAATGAACAGCAGTTGCCCAGCGCTGCTAGTGATACATCCCCCTGCCAGCAGGTACCAAACTGGAACAAAGGCATCCCTCTACTCCACATCTTAAGGACTTACACTGTAAGGCATTGACTCATTTCCACAGAGAACTGAGTGCTTTCAGCTCTCATTAATGTTGTCAGCCATCACTGAATCGGACTCTTGGTCTTTGCAGCAGAAGGGCAATGTGTGATGGTGAGGAGGGGAGTGGAGAGTTGTATCTAATCCATAAAGTATTTTTGGACTTTCACTGAAAAGACAGCTGGGGATTTTTGGAGGGAATAATAATTTTTTTTCTCTTTAAAATGCTTTCTTTTTTTTTGTTTTTTTCTTTCTGTATGTGAAAATTTGTAAACATTTAAAGGAAACTAAACATCTTTTAAAAAATATACCTACACTGAAAAGAATAAGGAAAATTCTGATGAAAAACTTCTACCAACTCACTAATTGCATTTAACAGTAATACTTAATTCAAAAAAATTAAGCACTTTAAAAGCTTAAAAATTTTCTTTCTGAATGTTATTTTGTCTGTTGATACTAATGTCGTCAAATCAGTTCAGCTCAGCTTCAATTAAGAAGACGAATGTATCGAGACTCCCAACAAGGCTGTCTGTCAGTAGCACAAGATTATATGATCCTGCCATTTGGCTCTGTGTTTGCTCTTGGTGAGGCTGATAATTTCATCACCCTCCCTGAAGCTGCATTTCATTCTCCATAAATTCTTTAGTGCCTCTTTAAGCCTCTCGTATTGGAGCACTTTGTCTTCTGAAATGTCCTAGTTTGATCTGTCGTTGTGGTGGCATGTCACATTCAGTTACTGTATGCGTCTCACTAGGTACAATGTAGTGCTGGCTGCCAACATAACTAATTGTGAGTGAGTCTTGCTCGTGAGGCAGTTTGCTGAAAAACACAGCTGAGAATATTGTTTTCAGAGCATCTGCTCTTTGAACTGTCTTGGCATCAGTGAAATGCTTCATTATAGAGTGGCATAATAGAACCATGGGCTGTGTCCAGACTGGAAAACTTCTGCCCAAACTCCCCACTGTTGCTATTCTTGGTTCAGCTTTGCCGGTGATAGCAACCAAGGGGATAAATGAACAGACTGCTCATTCTCAAAGCTTTCAGAACAACACTCACAGTAGTGACTGCCTCAACCTCCTGCTCTGCTCACGTTTTCCCTCTTTATGCCAGCGTCCCACTTCTGTATGAAATGACTGCTGTTGCTTCTTATCTCCCCTGGTGCTTCCCCTCCGGTATACCTTACTCCAGGACCCCCCATGATGCTACCAGTGATTGTTTTCCTGCTCTGCTGCTGCCTCTGGCCAGTGGTCAGGCCGGGACTAAGTGAGCAAGCCCAGCAAAGCCTGTTCAGCTTGGTTTGATGTCTTGCCCACAGCCCTAGTGTGCTTCATCAGCGAGGAACTGATGATGTGAACACAGCTCCACTTGCAGCTTCTAGAATAGACATTTCATCCTGTGCCAAACATTTCACTGTGACACCTAAAATTAGCATGCCAGTCACTGTTGCTTCCCCTGATACAGCTCAGGAGAGAGAGTGGGAAATTGTGGCAAAAATACTCTATTATGTTGAGAGAGAGATTGATAGTGCCATTAATAAAACTATTGCTAGCAAATAACACCTCTGTATAGAGAGACTAGGATTGCCCTTTACAACCATCTGTCCCTTCTTGGTCTTTTTTCTGGGTTATCTTTGTGCATTTTTCTGTAACATCTATTTGGAACACTTCTGCCTTATTGGTTTCTAAGACTTATGAAAGTTGGGTTCCCTCTCCAAAGAGAAGGAATTACACCTTGCTGTAACCCTGCTGTATAGCATAAAATGTTTGGAGTTCTAAATTTTAGCTTTTTGAACTCACCTTTGGTAGTCTGAACCACACAAATGGTGTACAGGTGGTTTGAGTGATACAAACCATGCCTGATGTAAGTCTTGCTCATGTAATCACTCCACTCTCTTCTGCCTGTGTGGCATAATAAACACTGTTGCCACCTGAAGTATCATCCTTTGTGTCTGAAACAGCAGTACATGACATGAAGGTTGTTGTTTGCAGGTGATGTTCAAAGTGAGGTCACACCACCAGCTCCTGCACTTCTCACATTGTGAGTATTCTAATTTTCCCCTCCCTCCCTGCCCCAGCCCCATACTGTGGGGTTACATACAACAACACACTTTGGATTTCCTTCCTCTCCAGTTTTTCAACCTGTAGTACTTTTTGAAATACATTTGTGAGGGCATTTTTTCTGCAACCGTGGATGATAAAAAGAAGCTGTTTCTAATGGAAATGGAAAATCTTGCCTTATCATTCCTCTATCCTCTCAGGATCTGTAGCCTGAAGAGAAATATTAAATATACAATGCTGTGAGAAAAATAAAGAGCTACAGCTATGTAGTTCATGTAATATTTTAAAGATATTCTTTTCCTTATTAACAGCTAGGTGTAAGGCTGTTAATAAACAGACAATCTGGAAGAAGCTGAGGTTTAGAGCAAAACAACACCTATTGTAAAATTTGGCTGAACATGGATGTGTGTCTTCCTTTCCCTTCATTGTCTCCCTCCTGGAATGCAAGGTCACTTTTACTTGTTAAAATTTAATTTTTAAAATATTCTTTGGCCCCAAGCACAGAGAAATGGATCTGAAGTGGAAGGATGAAGCTTTGAAAAGGGCTTCCTTAAATTTCTGCTACACTAGCTACTAGTTCCTTTTCTCCGGAACTTTTTACTGAGTACAGACCTGCCTGGGAACTGAACCTTCAATTTGTTTTAGAGTATATGGGAACCACCATGCTCAGTACAGTACATCTGGTTATGGTTTTATGCAATATCATTGTCATTTCTGAGTCTTTTCTATGTAAAAGAAAACCAGCAAAGTCACTGAGTACTTGCAAGAGAGGAGAACCATTAGTTGTTAAGAATTTTGAGCAAGTACATTTTGACCTTGAGCCATACAGTTTTAAAAATAGTGTTCCTCGGGTTTTCCAGGAGATGCAACAATAGCTGTGAGGAACAGACTCTAATAGTTTAACTTCCTGAATGTGCCTACACACCAAGAGGAGACTTGTCATATCAGTAGTGATAATTCTCAAGGTCATGGGCATTTGCTACTCTAATCTTAGCCTGCTTTCGCTGTCGAAGTGGGATGTCAGCTGTGTGCATGTGTGCTGTGAGTGCGAACTGAATTCAAAATACGCTGTGCAACATCACCTGATTTTCAAGGGCAAGGCTGAAACTAGGTCCTCACAATGTTTTGCTTTTTACTTAGAAGTAAAAAAAAAAAAGAGGGAGAGAAAAGTGGGGGTGGTGGTAATCAGACAGCTGAATTTTGTTACTGTGTTATTGATTTTAATTAAAACCATAATACTAACTGCAAATAGCTTTGGAAATATTAATTACCTCTTTCATCAAAGGCATTTGACATACAGATGATGGAAGAACCAAAGTGATGTGAAATACAGTGGACAACTGCTACAGACAAACAGGCTTCAGGCTTGGGGGCCTTGGGTGACCTCAACTTTTAACATCAGTATGCTACTAGATCTGTGCAGGCCTGTTATGACATTATAGCCTTTTAAAATTTCAATAGATTAACTCGTTCTGTTTGTTTAGGTTTTATAATTCGTTTGAGGTTTGTTTGTGTAGGCATGGCTTGAGAATTATGAGGTGGAAAAACCTTGGGAGTGACAGATGTGATGGAGACGATGTGATAAGAAGAGCATTTTGCTGTGACTATTTTTTTCCCTCTTTTAAGTGGAATGACTGTGATTAAAGATGGGTGTGTATCACTTAAAAAAAGGAAGGTTTCCAAGTACATGTTCACCTACAACTGCCTTACAGAATGCCTGACCCCTTTTCTCTTACCAGCACAGATTTATTTCCTAAAAAGCTTTAGTTCCCAGGAAAGTGTTATAGATACTCCTGCCAACATATATCCATCTGTGAATGCTGGTGTGAATATTTATATGTTTGAATCAGAACATGGGGGGGGCTGCTTGTGGCCTGGGAATCATTTGGTCAGGAAGCAGATGGTTTTGTGGCTGCAAGGAGCACACGATGAGTTACTGGGTCCAGTCATGAATGCTTTCTGAGCAATGCCCATGACAAACATTTTGTATTTTGTGCAGTCTGAAGGAGAAGTATGTTAATATGAATGAGATTTTCAGTATCTCTGCACCTGTAAATTAGACTGTTTCATAACATTAGTTGCACCATTGATATGGAAATGGAAAGGCAACTGTTCTGAATAACTAGCCAAGTGCCAGTTAGGTCTGTGCACCAATATAGCAAATTCTATGTGTTTAATTTTAGTTGAGAACTAGGTGGTACATGTTTTAGATTTGCAAGTTAAAAAAATGGATTTGGTCTGTACTTAATGACAACATTACTAGATTATTCTGGCCCTTTCAGTGGTCGACTTGTCGTGTGTTCCAGTTTCAGGGACCAGAAGTTCAGTTTTCACTGAGAAATGCTGCCTCAAATTTGGAACCCTTCTGTTCTGATGTGCCTTTGTTACCAGTTATGGCAGACTTGACTTTACTATTGCCAAGGCTTCACTTGCATTAAATATTTTGCATCAGTTGCCTGCATTGTATGTTCTGTTTTAATCCCTTCAGGTTCAGACAGCCCCATACTTTTTTCTAGGATCCTTTTAGGTCCATAATAATAAATAGATTAGTTACAATTAAAATATACTTGTATATGATTATTCTTTTGCTAAAGACTAAGCATAGCATTTTTTAATCTAATATCAAGATAGAGAGTAGATAAAGAAATAGTTCACTTTGTTTAAATACGTTTGCAAGAGCAAATCAGTTTTGTCTTCTGCTGGATCAGCATTAATGTTCCTGGATCTCAAAATGCAAGCATGTCCTTCAAATAAAATACTGTTTTCTTTGTAGGAGGACATGAAATTCACTGCATCTTTCACAAACTGAAGTTGCATAAACATAAAATTCATCATCATGGCCAGGCTTCGTGAACAAAGATTTGGGAAGGGCTCTACCCACGCTTGCTGCAAGCACGCTGGTGGCTAAAGAGGCCGATGTGAGATAGGCAAGGCCGGTTGCAAAAGGCACAGCAGAAAGTCTCCATAGGCAGTGTTGGTGAGGCACGGTTCTTTCTGCGTTGTCTTTTCTCCTCGAGACTGATTCTGCGTGCGTTCTCAAAGGAATCAGCAGCGTTATGGATGGTGTGTCTCCATGCCTCCCGACTGGAGGTCAGAATGGACCATTGATGGTAGTCACTATGGCCCAGGCTGAGGTATTGTTTTAGAGAGTCCTTGTATCTCCTCTTTGGGGCTCCTCTCTTGCGGCAGCCGGTGGCAAGTTCCCCATAGAGCACGATCTTAGGGAGGCGATGATCCTCCATCCTGGAGACGTGCCCTGCCCAGCGCAGCTGCGTTCTCAGCAGCATGGCCTCAATGCTGGTGACTGCTGCCTGTTCAAGGACAGACACATTGGTCACGTAATCAAACCAGTGGATGTTTAGGATAGTAAACATAAAATTACTCTAGAGGGAATTGGGCTGAAGATCAGTATTTTGGCTACCATGATTGAATTTGCTCATATGATGGTGATTGGAGGTTGCTTGCCTTAAGCTGGTCTCCATCATTCGTTCTTCTATAAATTGAGTTTGAACGCAGATTGAGTTCTAGGTGGAGAATTTTTTCACATAGCTTTTCCCCTTCTGATCTTTTACTCAGTTGATCTAATGAGATGTCCTGCTTCCATTTCCAAGGTTTTTTCTTCATCACTGTCTTTGAATAAAGAACCAAAGAATGCCCTGATACTTTCTTTCAACACAACATGTTTTTCTTAACCACTATAATACCTGAGAGAAAAATAATGCTCTGTTTGTAATATTGTATACATGGGGAATGAAACTTTTCCACTGTTTCCTCCAGGCAGGCTTGAAGCCTTTATTGCTGGGGCAGGGGTAGATGGAAAGAACGCACTGAAGTGGCCACTTCTTCTCCAGTCAGTGTCATCATCTGGGCTTTGTAGTTTTCTCAGTGTAAAAGATTGTGTTCTCTTGGTCCACCCAGGATCTATGGCACTACTTCTTCCTTTTTGGTGCCTATTATATGTCAAGCAAGGAGAAGATTTAAGTGTTCTTCAAATGATTCTGGGCATACCTCAGTCCCCAAGATTTTCAGTAAATCTTACCCCAGAGTCAAGCAGAGCAATGAACTGCATTATAAAATATCATATCAGAAGCAGCTGTTTTGATATTATCCTTCCATCTTCAGCTCAGAAGAGGGGTAAAAATTGCCACCATGAAGAAGCTCACTAGTGGTATGCGGAAATGCCACAAAATACTTACGGTTTTTGTGTATTTCAAATGTTCTTCAGATTGCAAAATTCCCCATGATTATCTGGGAAGGGCTGTGTCACTTCAGTTTTTCTCTGGGATGATTTGGCCAGGATTACTCTGTAAAACTGCAACAGATCTGAGATTAAAAACATGCTCACCTGAGTTCTCACCAGGCATCCAAGGAGAGACCTCAATATTTTCCCTCTGGGCATCTGTAATGTTGCCTTTGTCTTGCCCTGAGCTGGGGTGCACTAGAAAATAAAAGGTTTTTTGGTTGTTTTTACTGTCAGATCTTTCCAATCAATAACTCTTTGGTCTGTCATCTAGCAGTGGTTTGTCTGTCAAGTTCAGTCTTACGGTGGCTGTTCTCAGTTTCTTGGTTCTCTGATGACTTTAAGAAATGTATCACAGAGAAATTGTACCCTCTTTGTGGAACTTTTGTATATTTCACCTTCCACCTATGGCTGTGATCTTGCACTACTGAGCAATTCATGGAACAGGAAATCCTTGTCTTCACCTTTAGTTATCCTGCTTGATGAAACAGGATTCTATTATTTAATTACTTCCCCCCTACACACACACCCCATCTTTGGTTAACTACAGTCACCAGTAGTTTATGCAGCAGCCATCTTTCCTTTTCGGAGTCTTGGATTCCTGGTCTGAAGATCTGTAATCCCACAACCATAACTCATGGATTTTACCAGGTTTTATACAGGTGTTTCAAATGCTTTGGTTAATAAGTGTCAACTAGTACAAAGCACTGAAGACCAATTTTCATGGTACAATGCTATGCAATTTATCTTAGGAACAGCTATAAAGTGACTGCACTGACTGGCAAGCAACACTGTTTTGCCCCAGAAGAGATATAGTCCAGAGGTCTGGCTGCCAAACCAGACCTTCTGCATTCTAGATATCATATCTTACACAGCCATATATAAAAATGACATTGCTTAGGAATACACCAACACCTCTTGATTGTGTCCCATTTGGAGTGAGTGATATTTTCTTGAGGGTACAGTACTAAACTCCCTGAACTGGTTATATGCAGCATACTCCTGCCTGAGCCCAAGCTCAATAATGATTTCTTAATGCAATCAGGAAATGATGGATTAGCACTTCAATATGCTATGCCAATCTGATGAATTGTGTGGTAATATCATTCCCAAATTGCCCATTTGCTTGGAAAACAACTTTAGTCACTGTGTTACAAAGGAAGACATTGATTTTCTTCCTTTTCTTTTATTCAAGCTAAAAGTTAAGAGGAGCGCTGGGGAATTTGTTTTGCCTAAGTTGATGTATTGGGTCTGGCTGGGCTGGAGATAACTTTCTTCATATCAGCCTGTATGGTGCTGTGTTTAGAATTTGTGGCTGCAACAATATTGATGAGCCACTAGTGTTTTGGCTATGGCTAAACAATATTTGCACAGTGTCACAGCTTGCTTTCTCCCAGAAGGTAGGCTGGTGGTTGAGAAGTGACACTGCAGGACAGCTGACCTGAACCGACCAAGGGGATATCCTATACCATACAACAACTTGGTTAACATCAATAAAAGCTGTGGTAGAGCAAGAAGGAGGGGAGGCCTTTTTCTTCCAAGGTGGCCATTGCTCAGAGACTGGTTGAGCATTGGTCTGCCTATGGGAGCTGGTGAATGATCGCCTTTGCATTGCTGCTTTATTTCTTCTTTTCTTCAGCTATTAAACTGTCTTTATCTTGACTTATGAGTTTCCTGGATTTTGTTCTTCCTATTTTGTCTCCCATCCCAATGAAGAGGATGGTGTGACTTAGATGCTGTGTGGTTGCTTGGCATCCGACCAGTGTCAATCCACCATGGTTGAAAACATTTTGTTTCTCCTCTACTCAAGAAACTGACAGCAGCACTCTTCAAGATGCTCAGCCTGACTCTCTGGTCAGGCCTGTTCCTTACCCTCCTTTTCCCATTGCAGGCCGGCCCAGTGCTTGACCTATCCCTTCACCTTTCTAATGGCAAAATCCCATTCTGCATCCAGTTTTCAGAAGAGCTGAATCAGACCTCTATTTACTAGCTACAGTAAAATAGGCTTTTTTCTAGATCCATTTTTTGTGGAGTCCTTGAAAAGAAAAAGATTTTTGGGGACAGAATGTGACTTGTGATAATATAAAGAAAAAATTATTTTTGAGCACCGTGGGGATATGGTGGTTCCTGGTTGACACATTATAAGGGCAATAAGCTAGAACTTGATAGCAGTACTCCAGCTATATACCATCTGCATTTCTTTTAATGACAAAAATAATCACCAGTTTTCTGCACTGCTGTCAAAATGCTGAGCCAACATGCCAATCTGGGTGCGTGATCTGGAGTTCTGGTCTGGCTACATCATCTGTACTTTTCAGCCAATTCCAGAAGCAGATTCTATAACATTGGTGGGTTTGTTCCAGGAAAAGTACAGATGTTGCAGTATGTCACAAGCACTCTGGCAGTTGGAAAGACTCAATCCAGTCCTTGGGCTCTTTTCTGTTTGTCTTACTCGACACTTGTGGCACAGAGCAGAAGCAAAAGTAGGCAATCCAGTGAAAGCAGGAATTTTCCCAATGAAAGTGTCCATACTGTTGGTCAGAGCCCCTAAGAGCTCTTAATAGTTACTCTTCTAACATTTGCACTACCAAAGAGAAAAGATATTTGGTTGCAACAGTAGAACCTGGAGCCAGAGACAACTGGTTATAGCTGAAGTTAAGGTTCTTAGGGGTCAACAGAGATTTGTTAGCATCTTCTTTGCTCATTGTTTGCTTTCAAATGTACTGACAAGCCGCTCCTAGTCCTCAGTAACCAGGAGATGACATGATCAGATTTACTCTGACAGCCATTACAATAGTAAACTTAGAATCCTATGTTGCTATTTTGGGGTGAGATTAATGTAGGGAGTTTACATTTCAAGGAGATGAGTCAATTGGAGGGGATACCTCAGGTGGACTTAGGTAAGTCTTACTCTACCTTTGTGCTGGTTTTTATCTGAACTGCTTTAGCAGTGAGGCAAAGAAGCTGATTCAGTTGTTCCACCATCTAGCCAAACCAGTCAGTTAACTGCATTCCACAAGCTTCACATTAATGCTGGAAAGTTCATTTCTGTGTTTTCCTATGAGACATGCATATGGGGGTTGTCATAAATCCGCCTGTTGCTCTAGTCTTACTGGTATTAAACCATAGAGAAAGCATCAGCCTTTTCCCTTGCTTTTTATTTGTGCTAGGCCATGTTAGTATGTGGCATCAGTTTTACGTGGAATCTCATTAAATATAGCAGTTAATGATAACAGCTACATAGAAACATAATTTTTGGATTATCCAGGGGTATAAAGATTAAATAAGATAAAATGATACTGAATTATGATGTTAAAATGACTATTCTGTCATGAAAACAGCATGCAAAATTCTGCTGTAACAAACCTTTCCAAAGTTAGTGATAGAGAAAACTTCTCTTGCCAAATGCAAATGCCTCAGTCAGACCTGACCTCCAGCAGTTCCAGCAAGGCCTGGTTCATAATTTCTGCTTGTGTTGCTCTGTGGAATTTGTGTGTGTTGGTTTTGACCTTGGTTTTGCTGTTAAGCTTGAGAATAGTCAAAATGTGTAGTGCACTGAAGTGCAAACCTCTTTTGGCAATGCCTTGCTTCAGAGGTATGCATGATTTAAAGAAATAAACTCAGAACTTTAAGTTTACCTGTGTTACAGGTTGATTCTTATAAGCCTTTCACAAAAACCTGAGATCCAACAGGAGATGATTTATCTTACTTCTATTCACCTGTAACATTGCAATGAAACATGGGAAGGTGTTTTTATGAAAAACAATATTGTTTTAATTTTTGAAAGTTAAATTTTAAAAATCATCCAGTTGTGTCACTTGCATCAACCCATGACTATGCAGCTTTCTACATCAACTTTGGTGCTGGCAATATAATATCTCTAGCCACATTATTTCTTGGTCTCTAGAGACTCCTTAGTACTCTCCAGAAGCTGGCCACCAAATGTTTGTACAGAAAAACAATGGGCAGCTTTCCATAACCTGATGTGTGATTTCTCATTCACAGCTTCTATAAAATCACATCATTTTGAGCTTCCCTATCTTTTCTTCCCCTTGAGTCTGAAGTCTTGAGCGACTTAGGGAATAATTTCAATATTATTCCACAATTCTAACACATTATTCCTTCAATTTGTGTCAAGTGTTTTGAATTTTTATTCAGTACAGTCTATAATAACTTGAACTTGACGGTTTTTTATATTGTACAGAATAGTGTGTCTTGACTGCAAGAGAGCTCTGTAATTTGTTTAACGATTGGTGAAGGTTGGCCAAGTATGTTGATACATGCACAGTGCTTCCTCTTCAGTAACAGGAGATTCAGAAAGATGTGGATAACAGCCTGCGTGTTGACAGCAACATTCATACTCAATTGAAATAGCAGAATATGACTTAGGATGGCAGCATGTAGAGGTATCTTCTGGACCTGAAATCTGTTGTACTGTTGTTGCATTTTCATCAAAATTTCTCAACATGTGCTTTTATTGCACTCTAAAATTTTGCTCTGTAAAGTCCATGACAATTCTAGATCCTGACCGGTGTTACCTTTTCAGGTAAACTCCATGGAAGAGTCATGTTCAGGAATACTTGATGCAGCTGCCAGAGGCAGGAAACTAAGCTCCTTTAAAATCACCAGGAGACCGAGCCCATTCTGGTCCATACACAAGGTATATTTCTTAATGCTACCTTCATAAATAACAGCATACACACTAAAGCAACAACAACATTAAGCACAGCTTTCCTCTATAGAGCAGCTGGGGAGGAGCTAACCATTTATAAAACAAAATTAATATGGTGTTTAGCTAAATATACTAAAAGAAAGGCGTTCCTGCCTACTGTGGTGTGAACAGAGAAGGAAGCAGTAACTGTCTGCTAAAGGGGCCCTTTGGTACTCACTTTGTCCTTGGTTGGTATTGTGCATTTCAGGTTAGAGATTCCAGCAAATTTATCACTGTGAAATTTAGAAATTGATGGCATGCTTGCTGTGTCTATACTGGTTTTTAGGGCAGCTCCAGGGTCTCAAGACTTGCTTCACTGATACAAGAATGACTGGAGCATACGCAAGAGAGGAGGTGCCTGAGTGAGCATTAGGTCTTCTGTAGGCTTGCTTGCACAGGCTGTGCACATATGGGAAGGACACAGAGCATGCAGTGCCCACAGACTCTTGTGTGCTTGCTCTTTGACTGTGCTAGAGGTGTAGAGATGCTGCCTCTGCTTTTTAGTCAAGGACACCAGGAGAGGGTCAGCAAGGGAAAAGGTCTTGGAGTACTGTGGAGCAACCTTCCCAGCAGAGAGTACAGGCTGGCCTCTTTTATTTGCTCTGGTTCTGGAAATACTGGGTTAACTTTTTCAAGTTGTCTCATCTCCTCTGTGCCACTCTACCAAACCATAAGACTTCAAAGAACAAGAGTGCCCAGTAAGTTAAAGATGCCCCTGGGACTAGTGCAGTGGTGGAGAGTAGACCAAAGTGAAGCTGTTTCTAGGGTGGGGAAATCACAAAGAGCTGCTTTGTGTTCTCCCAAGTGGAGCTGAACCCAGAGCTTATTAACTGCAGCTGGAAAACTGGTTCAAAATAGTAACACATCCTTTAGTAAAAGCGTATATCATCTGAGCTAAAAACAGGTCTCAACCTTCTCTTTTAATGTTCACCAGGCTCTTGTGATTAGTTCAAAGTACATAATTCCGTAGGCATTAATTTCCTGGGTCTACATAAAGAGACAGCTTTTTAATAGTTCTGAGTGTCCTTCCTACTCTTGGCATTGAACACTGCAGGCCTTCTGCTCAAACTGGGGTTGCTTGTTGGGCCTCCCAAACTCCACAGTTTGCTGGTGGGTTTCACCTAGTTACACCCTTTGAGGACAACAGAACAGTACATTAACAAAAGAGGCTTAGCAAAATAAACACCCACAGGGTTAAAATGCAAAATAAAACAACGCAAAATATGTTAAGCATCGGATTTTTTTAATTCAATCTGATTCTGGTCTTGTCCTCGGGCTTGGTGTAAATTCCCAGTAAAGACCAAATCTCTCCATGTTGACCTCTGGCAAGAAATGGGCTCCTTCTGGCTGAAGAATTCCCTTTTGTTAAACAGTCTCCATCACTGTTTGCTTGAGGGGAGAGCACTGCCGTTTTAGCTGATAATATCTCAGCCTGAGTTTTTAAGCCCTCACCCTTAGTGTGTTTTTGCAGAGCATGTCCAAAGCCAAACACATTCTGTTGGCTGACGGCTCTTTGTTTCCTTCAGCAGACTGGGTGAAGGATTCTTTATTGCTTGATCTCACATTTCTGAGAAGCTCTGCAAGTCTCTGTCTTCTTACCAAATGGATTATTTAATCCCCCAGGAATACAGGGTGCAGATTATATCCACAGAGACACATGAAATTCATAGTAACTGTACAAACACTTTTCTGCAATTTACTGCAGTCTGAAAGTAACATTCTGATTAGTTGCTGGAGTCTCATTCAATTTACTCATTGCTCTCCTGGCAATGTGAAGTAGCTCTGCTTTAGTCATCTAATGTTATGATGACAGAAAGGATCCTGCTTATGCAGACGTCAGCCCTAGAACTCAGCCCTGCCTGCCTTGGTTCACCCTACACCGATCTGTATTCAATTATGAGACTTCAGAGATGCACTCGCCACTCTCCTGCTGTGAAACGTTGTTTGCTGGAATGTACTGAGAGAAAATGCTTAAATTTCCTAGGAACGAACCTTTGGGATGGTACCATAGCTCTGCTAGTATGCAATGGGTGTTGCCTGCATGCCCTCCCATTGGGTGTTTGGGTTGCTAGGAGAATGAATTACACTTACTTGAATTTTGACCCTCGGATTCTTTGTTGCCACCAACTTGGCTTTAAACCACGGTCAGGCTTTAAGAGGGCTGATGTTTTTAGATGGGATCCACTCCTGAGAGAGCAGTTATGTTGACTATGCTATTAAGACAAGCCTAAGGTCGTAGATTTTTCCTGTTGCCCTTAAAATCTCTTTAGACAGATCTGTCTGTCTTCTTCAGGAGGAGAACAAGAGAGAGAGTGTGTATTAAGAAGCACTCATGCTAGAAACGGAAGATGGAGAAGAGTCATCTCAATTTGTAAAGGCAAGAGTCTGTGTGGTACACTGCGGTATGGAGGAGAGAGTGATTATATACTGGCATTCGGACTGTGAAGATTCAGTTTCCCTGCAGATTTTATTAAATTGTCAATCTTTCTGTTGTGGTAGACAGATTTTGCAAAAAATTTCCACGTTTCCTGATAGGATAATGGATTGCTTTAAAACAGCAACTTTTTTGAAACATAGGCCTGACTTTTCTATTTTTTTCTGTAGCTATTAAGAGCTTAAGACATTGATTTGTCTGCTCAGGGTGATTCTCAGAACTAAAAGATAGCCTAAGTTCTCTATGGCTCTGCCTAAACAAAAGTAGCCTAATCTAATAATGTATTTCCTCCATTGACTACATGTTAACTGTAGAATTACATAGGTTTCCTGTGCTTAGCCCTAGCATGTAAAAATTGCCTCCTTCCTCATATATTTTATTGAGCAAAATACAACTTTACAAATATTTTCCTTGTTTAGAAATTCTAAGAACTCAATTTTAAATATATTTCTAAAGAGGATGATAGCTTGTGCCTTTCTTTCTGCTGTCTTTCTACCTGTCCCTTCCCTGTCCTGGTCTTTAAAAGAAGCTCATGCATTTTAATATTTTCCAAGTTGCACAGAGCTAAAAAGGAGAGAGGAACATGCAGCCACAGCAAATCTCAGAGCTGCTGAAATTGTGTGGAAGGCAAAATGAAATGTAAAGCCCAGTCTCAGCACCAAAGCCCTAGGGAAGCTGGAGAGCCATGTGGGGAGACGGGTATGGAGTTTCCTTCTGTTGTGCCTGTCCAGGGCGGGTCAAGGTCTCTAGGAAGCAGGGGAAAGTATTCATCTGTCTAATGTTCCCATGAGGTGGAGCAGTGCTACTTCTGTTTTACAGAAGACAAATGGATGTCTACACAAAGGCTAACTGTAGTCACTGAACACCAAAAAACTGGGCTTCTTTGTCTGACGGAGCCTCTCTGTTTCCACAAGCTGTAGGAAAAACAAAGATTTCACTTAACTATAGCCAACCTTTTGTTTATCTCCCCCACTTTCACCCTCCCCCCAAAGAGTGCGTTTTTCTGGGTCATGCAGAAATGATTAAACAGTACCTTGGAGCGAGGAATGTCTCCCACTAGTTCCCAGTGCCAGGCTGGCATGCTGGCCACTCAACCATCTTTCCTGACTATTGTTCAGCTGCATGTAACCATTAAATAAAGTTTTCATGTAGATATTTATGCAGAGTGCCTATGGTACTTCAACCAAACAACTGGCAGTAAAGTCTCTCTCAAACCACTCTGTTACCACTGACTCCAGACTTCTTTAGATAATAGTAGATAAAGTTCAAAACATTAATTTCCACCAATAAACAGGAACTGGAAGCCTAGGGAGTTAATAGGGCTTTTTCATCTCAGCCTAAGTCTCTGATCTAATTTCAGATAGCAGGAAATATGCCAACTTTAGCCGCTAATTAGAGTTACTCTTTGGAGATTATTTGTAGCAGACCTCCAAGCTTCTTATAACAAAAATGCACTGACAGTTCTGCCAGCATAAATATGTTAGCTGTTTGTAGTGTAGAGGCCATTTGAATTATGCAATGAATTGTTACAAAAAGCTTTAAAATATATCAGACTTCACAAAAAGTAATATTATCTGGAAACCATGATTCCATAATTCCCCAGAAAGTGTGGAAATGTCAGTTTCGTCTCTTTTCCTGCAGGTGCCAAAATTTTTTAAATAATAAAAGAAGAGGTGGTATTAGTTATTCCATTTTATTTTTCACTTGTTCTTTGGTCCTGTTTTTGAGGGTGTTCCTGGTACCATACTCTGCTGAACTCTGGTTATGTTCACATGGGATTGTGCTTCTGCTCCACCCTAGAATATCTCTTGCTCTCAGAGAAAACAAGGTACCTTTTCATCGTGGTGAAGAAGTCTGTTTCAGGGGATTTGCTCTTGTTACCCTCACAGCATGCTTCAGCTTTCTCAGGAAGTTATGCTTCCCAGTGTAGCTATGCTTACCGTCCAGCAGAAGTAAGAGATACAGAATCTTACCCCCTAAGAAATTCCCTGAGCTCTATAGCAGATATAAAATGATGAGTCAGAGAGAACAACACTCAGAATAGAATCACATCCCCTTTTTTACTGCTGTCCATTGCTCATTCATGAAGATGGAAAATATGCCATTATTGATTGTGCTCCTGCTGAGGAACACACAGTGCTGCTGAGGCAGGGGGGAAACCGTAACCCAGAAAGGGAACACACGCATCTCAGACCTTTGTGTTTTTCATGTGTTTTCTTTTCATTGCTATATGAAAAAGGTGTCAGAACACTTTGCATGCTGTATTCCTGGGTACTTTCTTTGCCTTCTCTAAACCAGATTCCCTGGCCAGTCTACGGCTTCCAGGGTGATTTTCACATCACTGAAGCTGAGAATTAAAGTGCATCACAGTTAACTTGGAAAAATGAGGATATGAACTAACAACTACAATATGGTTGATATATCAGGAAGCATTTCCAAAGAAAATCGTTTTGATTTTCAGGCTTTTGACTGTGGAAATATTTTAGTTAGTTGAAAATCCACTTTTCTAGCAAAGGCAGTTTGTGGAAAAATGTAGCCTCTCTGTATTCCTTCTTTAAAATAGTAGTTTCTTTGGGTTTTTTTCTTATGTGCATCTTGAATGTAAAAATTTATGTATTGTTTAACCTAAGAGTCTGTGGATGAGTGGAGAACTGGAAGAATGACAGAGAAATCACACAAGTGACACCAAACTAATGTGAGAGGTGAAATTGATTTTATTTTGAGTCTTCATTGCTACTCAGCTGTATGGCCATTCAAACTTTCATATGGTAGTACTGGTATAAAATAAGAGAGAGGTGCTGAGCGGGTAGTTGTCTTTTGCTCTACCCAGTACATTTAGGGCAGATTTATAAGAGGTAGGTTGTGTTATTGTGGAGGAACAGTGTAAAACCATGGTCCTTTTCCTCAGTGAAATGAATTTAAGCTAAGAATACCAGAAGTTGAAATCCCCTGCTAAGCTCATATGCCTTCTTCCTCTGAGCTGTTTTGGTGATCAGGCTGCCTGCAAAACCTTTGTCAATCAGGCAAGTATGGTGAACTTTAAGTATTTAAGCACTGCTTCAGTAGATGTCTTCTCCAGCCTGCCCTATATATTTATACAGCTTGGTGGTTCATCCTGGAGGGTGTCTGAAGAGCTGTGAATCCCTGTGTGGGTTGTGAGTGAATCCACTGCAAATGACTATGCAAAACAGAAGGCAGTAGAGTATCTGGCCCTTTGATCTTTTTTAATTAACCTCTGCAGAAAGAAATACCTTTGAGAGAATTATTTCAACTCTGACCTTTAATGCAAGGATGGAGGATCTGCCAATCTAAGGGGAACTGCAGATGCATAAGGAAGATGAATAATGATATCCCTGGATTATCAAATAGAAATAATTCAAAACCCCCCAAAAACAACCAAGTAGAAGACTGTATTTTTTTTTTTTTCGTTTGTTTTAATTCCTATAAAGGACAAGATGTCCACTCCTTTAGACCACTACAAAGCAGATACGCAGATTTGTTGAAACAAAAACTCGAGAGTGGAAATATTTCCTTTTCTTTATTTGCAGATGTACATGTCAGGACTGCAGGAAATGTAGCTGTGGCCATGCATCAGGAAGCGACCCCAGCTTGCAATGCTCAAGCTGCCACCTACCAAAGCTGTGTCCCAGCATGCCAGTTGCCCTGCAGCATGCACAGGAGAAAATAGGAAAAACTCCTGGGGTGAATTATATCCTAGTGCAAAAGGTGGCTATGTACAACAGGATGCCATGGTGCTCCCAAAGGAAACACAGTTAGGAAATTTAAATAAACACTTGGTTGCTTCAGAGAAGACATCAGTGCAAACAATTTCTTTGAGAAAGGGTATGTGGGTGGCTTGGCCAGCAGCAATATTTTGGTTTTGTCTACTGTAGGGAATTAATTTTTTTTCCCAAACTCACCCAGCCAGCTTAATTTAGAGCAGATTTAAGTTACACTAGGGGTAATGTTGGTATTAAATGAGTGCCAGGACTGTGGAGGTGAACTTCAGCAACACTGTGTATTGGGTATTGCTTAGAATTTGGATCCTGGAGCAATTCATTAGTAGTCTAATGTAAGGAGCCATAATTTTTACAGTGTGAAATGAAAAAGCAGGGAGAAGTGACAAGCAATGAGCAGGACAGTGTAAAACAGTAGGTAGCATGTACATGAGTGACAGTTCTATCTTGCTTCTTTTAGCTCTCATCTTTGATATCCTTCCCTTTTTGCATGTAAACTTGTGCCTACCTAATTTTTTTCTGTTTTATTCCATGGAACATAGATCACTGCACATGACCTTTCTGACCTATTAAGTTGCCTCCCTGGACTGCTATAAGCTTAGGCATAGTGATGGGTAGGTGCTCTGGGATCCCTAAAAGGTGTTGCCTAATGTTAGAATTAAGGTATTTTAATCAATAGTAGATACAGGATTTGCTTCCAAGTGTCTGGACTGCCTGGTTTTCAAATGTCAACTCGTTTGCCACAGGATATTTAAAAAATCTTAGTTTTCAGAAAGTGTTGACATCACTGAGTGGGATTCAAAAAGTTTAAAAAAGCAGATGGGAGGAGCTCAGCTTTGCAGTCTTTAATTTTCAGAGGCCAAGCTATGGGCATGGAATGCCCAACTGTAGGTCAAGCCCTGTTGCCTCCAAAAGTGTCTCCCCTGGGAGCAGCAAAACCCCTAGATCAGATCCAACATTACCACCAGACTGGATCCAATAGTACTGCTAGTTGGAAAGCCATCTGGAGATATACAGTGTACAGAAATGCAGGATGTACTGAAGTGCTCCAGAGTAAGGTGTCACCTTTAACTCTGTGCTCCTGTGTAAAAAAGGAATTACATGAAACAGTCACTATAAAACACAGGTGTGGATTCGAGTGTTAATACATTGAGATGGAGAAAAGCAGCTCTCAGTGTTGCATATGTGCTTGGCATTATCTGAAACTCACTTCCAGGGCCTCAGTTCTCTGTCCTTCTGTACACAAGCCATGAAAATTCGACCCTATTTTCTTCCCTTGCTTGAGTATAGGAAAACATAGGCTTCCAAATGCGTGTCTGAAACTTGAGTGAGTAAATGGATTGCTCAGCAGACTTGCTCAAGTTCTTCAATGGAGCATGAGCTTAACTTTGCTTACCAAGCCAAGGTGCAGTGTCAGCAGTCCAGTCCATGTTAGCACTCTGAGTTAGGGAGGAGAGAAAGGCTTCTCCTTGGGCGTTTAGTTAAGCTCCTGCTCCAAATAGCCCTCAGGAGGCTGCGCCTGTCCTCTCATTGCAGAGAAGGCTACTGAGGATGGCCACTATATTTATAAGCCTAAGCTGGTTGCCAGCATTCATCGCTGACCACCGTGTCCCACAGTGGCTCTTGCAAGGCCTTCTGGCAGGGCGAGACCCCTCAACTGTCCTCACAGGTCTGCTCTGGGGGAGCTGCCAGCCTGCATTCAGCCCAGTCCTGGGTGCCAGAAAGGGCCACTTGGCTGCAGCTCAGCAGCTCCTGAGTTCAGTCCATGAGACATACCACTGCAGTAGATGGGATGTTCTGCTGCTGAACACAAGTGTCATGATGACAGGCTGTCATCACGGCGGTGTCATGCTTTCACAGACCTTGAGACCTGAACAGCAGTAGCTAAGCATAACAGCCTGCGGGGAATGATAAGCTAAAGCCGTCATTTATTACAATTTCCTCTGAAATCAGCTATGCTCCTGCCTGGTGCTCAAGCTGTACTTCTTCGTTATCTGCCTCTCCAGACTGGAGAATGTGGCAAATGCAAAATCCCTGCTCCATTAAGATCTTTGTCAGGCTCACACATTTAAAATATCTGGAAGAGACAATCTCAGGCTTCAAGGTTTTGTGTTAGCACTTAACAGCAGGTCTTTAAGGCTGTTGTTACACCTGAAGTTCAAACCAAGGTGAAGCAGATTGGATAAGGGGAAATTATTCAGGAAAGTTCTTGAGTCATTTAAATTGTGGGCACCTTCCTGTACTGTCCAAATGCACAGCATTAATGGCTCTTAGAGAACTGTCCTAGTTATAGTGGCTGGGACCAGTTTATCACTGTGGGAATGTAACTGGAACTGTGTATTCCATACCCTCTCTGCCATTTATCATGAACTGTTAATGATGCATTGTTTGCAACAGCTGCCCAGGACACACCTGGCACCTCAGGCTATGGACTGTGTGCATGGGAAAAAACAGAGATAAGAAGGTTCCCTGTCTTCACACCAATGACTCAGGTGTGATAACTCCCCTCCAGGAGTCATTAACACCTTCACACCCAACCTGAGGGGTCATGTCTGCTAATGGGCCATCAAGTAGACCAAAAATATCCTGTGACTCACTGAGTAAATTGCCCATTGTGAAAACCCTCACCCTGGGAGAGGTACTGGGTGTTCCTACCTGAACTGAAGCATATATAAGCTTGGGGTTTTGGAACTTGAGGCACTCACTCACTCGTCAGACTGAGAGGAGGACCAGAACCTCAACAGGACTGCAACTACCGCTCTCAACCAGACTGCGACCACCAACCTTCTGGAAGGAAAACAGGTTTTCTTTTTTTTCCCTTTTTGCTTTGGACTCAGGGGGACCACGTGGTGCTCAGCACAGGGGCTGGTGAGCACCATACTGTTTGTGCCCCAGGGGGTTGGGTTGGACAACTGGGTTTTGAGGGCTGAAACCAATTTTCCTTTGTATCAGTGTATCCATTGTAATCTTTTTAATAAATTGTAGTTCTGACTTCTAAACTCTTTTGAGTTGGATTCATTTCTCCTGCCGGTTTACTTTTAAAACCAGCACAAGAACAAAAATCAATAGTTAATGAAAATACATAATTCTTTATGCAGATTGCTTGTACTCATGCTAAACCCTGGGATTTTTGAAATCATCTTACTCCTCACATCCAGACATATTTGAATTCTGAATAACTTAAGTATTTTATTCACTGTTGTTTCATCATAGCTTAATCACTACTGGTAGATTTTTTGTTTCAACTACTTGTTTTTCAAATATTATATCAAAGAAAGAAACATGACTATTTTTTTAACAATAAAAGATGTCTTTTCCCTGGGGCAGCAGTTAAGCAAACTTTCACCAGTGGAAGATTGGACTCAAAATGTTCAGCTCTTCCACTGTCCTGTGCACTGTCTAGTGATGAAGCTTTTTGCCTTTCTTCTGCTGACTTTTCCACAGCTAAATCCTAAAATACTTCAATGTTACTTTGTGCACTGTGAGGAATGGCTCCCTGGCCTTCTGATACAAGCAACCAATGTATTTATCTGTACTAGAGGTGGAGCAGAGGGGTGGATGCCGAAACTCCAGTAGTGTGACCTCTGCCTCTGTCATTCAGAAGTCACTTTGAGACAGCTTCTCAAAGCCACGGAGATGTCAGCAAGTTCTGCATTTTCAGTAATGTGCTTGATGAAGATTGTTACACCTGTCCACAGAGTTTAACCAGGTTAACCTGCAAAATTATTGTGTGACTGTGTAGCTGTATGTCTATCAGTGCTTTTCTTGACCTAGAAATGTCTAATATCATTGTGTGGCCTCTCTCAGTCTTTGAAAAGTCATAGCAATTGGGTGAGATTCCTGAGGTCTGAAGAATGCAGGTGTATCTCGTGTCTTTGGGAAGGATAAGATGGAGAATTTGAGTGTCTACAGGACAGTCAACCTCCCCTCTGTCCCTGAAAGATGATGTAGCAAATAATTCTGGAAACCACTTCCAAACATAAAAAGAACAAAGATGTGATTGTAGTTGTCAGATTTATGAAGGGGGAGTGATGTCTGACCATCCTGATAGCCTTCTATGATGTGACAACTCTCCTGCTGAGTGAGGCGAGAGCAGTGGATGTTGTTTACCTTGACCTCAGTAAGGCTTTCAATGCTGTCTCTCATCCTCACAGCCAGACTTCTAAAGTGTGGACTAGATACATACAGAGTGAGGTGGATTAAAACTAGTTGAATTTTGAGGCTCAGAGGGTTATGACCAGTGGCATGAAGTACAACCAGAGACCAGTCACTAGTGGTGTGCCCCAAGGCCCAACGCTTCTTACTGTCTTCCTTAGCCATCTGGATAATGGGGCAGAGTGTAAGCTCAGCAAGTTTGCTGATACAAAACTGGGAGGAGTAGTTGGTACATGAGATGATCGTCTCCCATTCAGATGGACTGCAACAAGCTGGGGAAATGGGCAGAGAAGAACCTCCTTAAGTTCAAGCAGAGGATGTGTGAAGTTCTGCACCTTGGGAGAAATAATCCTATGTGCTAATATATGTAGGAGATGTCCTTAAGAAGCTTTGCAGAAAAAGGCCTGGAGGGCTGGTGAACACCAAGGTGAATGTGAGCCAGCAGTGTACCCTGATGGCACTGTGGCCTGCGTTAGGAAGAATGTCACTGTCAGGTCAAAGGAGGTGAAGCCTGTTTCTGGAGTGCTGCGCCTGTTTCTGCGTTCCCAAGTACAAGAGAGATATGGACATACTGGAGTGAGTCCATTGAAGTTCTTCTGAGAGGATTTAGGGACTGCAGTACCTTTGGTGTGAGAGAAGATGTAAAAAGTTGAGATGATTTAACCTCGTATCTTATAAATGCTTCTTGGGAGGAAGTAAAGAAAACAGAGCCAGACTCTCCCCAGTGGTGCTCAGTGAAAGGACAGAAACCAATGGTCACAAACTGAAATACAAGAAATTCCATTTAAACGTCAGGAAAAGGTTTTTCCATTGGTATTGTACGCTGGAACATTCTTCCGAGAGTTTATGAAGTCTCCATTCTTGGTGATACTCAAAATTCAACTGGAAATGGTCCTGGACAACATGTTTCTGCTGACCCTTTGCACAACAGAGTTAAACTAGACAATCTCCTTAGGTCTCTGCCAGCTTCTGCTGTTCTGTGATTCTGTTATTGTGGAGAGTCTTAGGAGATTTCCAGAACTGCACCCAAACCTTTCTTTGTCTCTCTAATCATTAACAAAACAGTAAGAGCTCTCTCTTTTGCAGCCAGTCTGCCGCTGAAAGTAGGAGAAAGTAAAATAAGCAGAAATATTGGAGAAATGCAACATATGTAATTGTTGCCTTTTCATTATTAACATGTAATTGGGTTGATATTGTTTAATGACAAAGGAATAAATAGCTCCTGAATGCAGTTAACCCACAAAGAAAACCCACAAAACTGTTAGGGGATAGCAGTTTCACAAAGGAACATCTGTTAAAGAAAATGACCTGCACAAAGTCACTGCAAGTCTATTATTCACTAACTGGCTACCTATTGAGAACTAAATGACACAAATGAGTTATACTCTTTGGCTTTTCATCTCCAGCAAAGTGGGCTCAAATCCCTAATAAGGCATCAGGTGAAAAGGAGTCTCTGAGGCCTCTATTCCGAATCCCTTGTTATGCACCATATAAATTAGCACATTAGCAGGCTTGCCTCAAGGGAAAGGCAGGACTAGGACAGCAGGTGTGTCATGCAGTACAATTGAGATGCAGCAGAAGAGCAGGCTGGTGATTTTGTACAGTGCCAGGCTGTTTCATAACACCTCTATAGATCTGTAACTTTCATGAACACTAGGCTGGCTCCTAATTCTAAAAGCCCCAGCTTCTGTAACATCAAGGAAGACCTCCAAGTGGAAAAAAATCCAAACATTGAAGTTTATGATTGAATAGGCTATGCAATACAGATCCTCAGGTAGGAAAATGTTTGTCAATAGTAATTTGAAATATACAATTGTTCAGAAAAAAATTGACAGTTTTTCTGCATTTTTTTTCCCTTTAACGGCCACTCAAGCTGTTGTGAAGACTTTTATGAGAGAGGAGGAAGAGGGTCTGTCAGGGATTAGGATGCTGTTGTGCACAGAGTGTGGTTTTTACTCTGTTGGTGTAGACAGGTGAGTGAGGTGAAAGAGTGCAGTGAGTCTGAGACAGTCTTGGTAGGGAAGGACTTCTGTGAACAGCATGAATAGGGAAAGGAGTTGTAATCTTAGCAGTATACGATGGGAAAAAAAAACAAACTTCTGAAATTCTGAGAATAATTCCCCTACTCCCATAACTTAATGTTGTAATACTGAGTGTTCTCTGTATTGTAAGCCATTTGTCTTTCCTACAAAACAGCAGTGAGGAACAGTCAGAGGAATTCCTGTAAGCCACCAGACCTGGCAGCCTGCATTTCCCAACCTGCCACACTAACACAGGATGTCATCAGCTCCAGGGTAGACAGCACTAGATACCTGTTTGATTCAAAGTTCAAGGCTCTCATACCATATATATTTACCTGACAGAGAACCAGAGCAATGCGGTTACTGTCAGAAAGCACTGGGGGAGGGTTTTCTGGTAGAGTTGTATGCATTCAGAGTCACATTTTTAAGGCTCAGCTGAATTATTCCTGTTGACAAAGCAAGGTTGATGTATTGAAGTGAAGCACTGATAAGAACAGTAGAAACACTTTCTTTGTTCTTGTCGGGAGCTATTTGCAAACCTACCAAACTGGAAAAGTCATTTCCCCCCCCATCTTTTGCTTAGCAATTACAACATTCTTATTAGTGCATAACTATTCTTATTGATTAAGCGACTGTCTCACAAAACTCTGGATAAAATTGATGTGTTCACTGCTTTAATCTCACGGAAGCAAATTAATCTCTCTTGACATTCTGATGGCTTTACCAGTATGACATAAAGAATTATATCGGCAGAAGGATGCAGGTGAAGTCCAAAAGCAGAGATCCCATTTAGCTGTTGTGAAATAAATCTCAGCTACCCTTCAAATACGATTCATTGGATTCTATACACTCTATCTAGCTTTGGATCTGAAAAAGTAAATGAAAGCAGGTATAGAAAAGGTATAGATGCCTGGAAGTACTAATGAATATTCATGGATACAGTCCTAAATTTAACTCTGCAATCGCCTTGAGTTCATGAAAACAAGAATTCTCGTTTATAGAAAATTGTCAGTGTGTTGCTCTTTGTCTCCTGAGGCAGAATCAACGGGAAATCATCTGAATTGATTCACATGAAGAATAATGACAAGGGAGAAGAGATATGTGAAATTCGAGGGTGAGGCAACATGGATTAATACTGAACAAAATGGCTAGCAGTTAGGTGCATGCTGGAGAAAGCAGCACAGATCTCTCACTGATTTCAATCTTTTCTTGTGTTACAGCCTCCTAAATGCCCTAAAACCATCACACCATAAATTCAGCCTTTGTAGTTCGCTTAAGACTAAGTGTAACTGGGCTGGAGAAAAAGTGATCCCTCATTTTCTTCACTGACTACGCTGGTGTGGCACTCCCATTTTTTTTACCTTGATAAACTCTATCCAGTGCAAGGTTAGCCAGGACCGCAAGGAGAGCCAGACACAGATCCATTCTGCAAGGGGTGTGTGAGACCCCTGAACAAGTTTTGCAGGTAGCCTTGTTGAGAATTGCTTGTGCCTAATTCTGAGAGGCTCTTTTTCATCAAATTAATAAGTAAATACATAAATCATTACTACCAGACTCACATAATATCAAGAATTTCAAGATCTCAACCTCTGAGTAACTTTAGGCACTATGATTGAAAACGCGGTTGTTGGGGTCCTGTTTCTTTTGTGTATGGTGACATCTTTCCATCTGTGGAGAAAGTTACACAGAAGCTTTCTACAAGGCCGTGGAAAACACTGACCTTTCACATAGTTGATGGAGGTTGCAACTGGAGGCCTCTTCTATGAAAGTGCCTCTGTGTGTGTGCGTGTGTGTGTGTGTGTGTGTGTGTGTGTGTGTGTGTGTGTGTGTGTGTGTGTGTGTGTGTGTGACAAATGCCTGGGTCTATTGCTGCCTGCAATAGAAATGTCAGGTAAGGACTTTTGCTATTTACTTGCCTTGCATCAAATTTAGAGTGCGACTTTTTCTAGGTAAAAAAGCATAAAAAAATAATTTCATGTGCAACAAGCCAACAGCTCCACTGAATCACACCCCTCTGTTGAAGTTTTCATTTGAAGCAAGTAGGGAATTTGCAAGTGGAAGCTCAGCTTTTCACTGCTGAATTTAAGACTAGTTTTGTTTATCAATGACCCTGTGGTCAATATTTTTTTATAGAAATAACTGATTCTGGTAATATGGTTTCTATGGAAATATTATTATTAAATTTGTATTGATTTATACAAATTCTATGTATCCTATAGCAACAAGATGTTGTTATAGAAGTGAATTATTCTCCAGCATGTTTCATATCAAATTCTTACCTTCCAGATGGTCACCATACCAGTTACATACCATCAGTCCATGGCAGTCTTTTGAGGGCGACATATGGCTTAATGGTCTGCCAACACAGAAGGAAATCACATCATCAAGGGAAGGCCTTGAGACCACTGTAATCCCATTTTAGCCCTTTTAGCAGAACTTAAATAAGTTCTTATTTTTACTAATTTATTAATTTATTATCAAGACCTTATTTAAGATGTGACATGATCTTAAATAAGACTAAGACACTTCATTCACTTTGAATGCTTCAGTTGACCAGAGGAGCATTTCAGCCTTATTCACTTGTTGCTATCAAAGTTAATACTGACAAAACAATTGTTTCCCTGATGTATCCAAGATATTAGTGCTATCTGTAGCTTGGTAACTGGGAACTGCTGCAATATCTTAGAGACCACAAAAGTAAATCTTTGGCCCAAAGAAATACAAGATTACTGTTTTCATAAATCCTTAGGTGTTGTTGATACAGAAATCCTATTGACAGTCATAACATCAAAGAAAATCATTTAGTCTCTCCTGCCTTAAGGCAGGAGAAGCTATACATAAACTATTTCTGACAGATACTGTCGAATCTGTTTTTAAAGACCTCTAATGATGGAGTACCCAATACACCTCTAGGCCATCTGTTGATGTACTTCACTATCCTTGCAATGAGATTTCAGTGGGGGTAGAAGAGTATTTAAAAATAAAGGAGAATTGAGGAAGCAAAAGAGGGAATAAGGGTTGCAGCCATGAGCCAATCCAGTGGAGGTTTGTAGAATCAAGATTTTTTTGTTTGGATCATTGCATAAAGGATATCTGAGGATAATGTAGTATGTAGGGATAAAATAGTTCCCACGAAGAACAGAAAAAGTGTCTTTCTCTCTCTTTTTTTTTTTCTATCCCACAAACTCTGGCATTCTATATTATTGGGAAAGCCTGGGAATACAGAAGAAAATGTATTCTTTGATCACAGTCCTAACATTAAACCAATCTAACAGAGAATTGGAATTGTAGATGCATTAGGAAGACTTAGAATATCACTCATGACTAGCTTAAAGTGGAAGTTCTTGAATAATTTTCTCCCTTACTTGAGAGAAAAAACTTATCTCCCACAAAAATCAAAACAAGAAAAAAATTACCCGTCTCTACTGCTTTGTATCTAGGTCTGTGTTATAGGCCAAGTGTTAAGGAGGGTGTTTACAGGCACTAATGTATTCATTGGAAGCCAAAATATTCTCTGAAAATGCTGAAGTACAAAGGCAATTACCATTAATCATTATATACAATGAAAGTAGAGTTATCATGACTATAATGCCTTCTGAAATAGTACATTACCACCTAGGATAAAAGAGCAGCTTCTGCATTGCTAATGCTACTCTTATGAATGCTTCTGCCATTCTTTTTTGATATGTTTGCTGTCCAGGTGGGCTTTGACCTTATTAAAGAGCATGGCTCTCCAACAGAGAAAGTTCATTTTCTGCAATTATGAAGGGCATAGTTATTGCAACCTCTGGACATGCAAACTGGAGATATCTGATGAAAGTCCTCATACAGGCTTTTGCAAAGGGTGGCAATGGCTTCTGCCCAAGTGAAATTCAGCTACTATGCAGAAACGCAGTGCCAGCTGTCTGTGTCTCTATACTCTGCCAATTGCTTAAGCGGATCATAATGGGCCCAGGGCTGACCTTCTTTATCAAGCATGAGGAATTTGTAGAGTGCAACTGGCAGTCACTTCTAGCACAAAAGAAAAAGGGGGTCAACCTGGGGCAGCAGAATTCAAGAAAGGCTCAGTCAAAGAAGTAGGATCTTTTATTTGATGACGAGGCAAGGAAAGTCAAAGGAAAAGGATTTGGCACATATCTTTCACCCTATAATTGAATATCACTTTATGTAACTTAGTGACATCAGTATATCTTCTGAATTTGGAACTTAAACCGCAGTACCTGAAGCACCTGCAATTATGTCATGGGAGAGGAGCAGCACTGCCTTGTAGGAAAGTTTGATGTCACTGATGAGATGAGCTGCTTGGTAATTTGCACTGACAATGACAGCCTCTCCTGTACCTGCCCCACATATTTTGTCGAAGTGGCTAGAGTGTCTTCTGATGTGCCACCAGGGTGAAAATGAACTGGCACAGGAGATAACAAACACCAAGCCGTGTACTTGAAATTGTACCTTAACTTTTTTTTATTCTCTAGGTCTGTGAGAAAACCCAAACCTTTCGTGAACTGCTGGCTATGTTACTGAAAATGGTGGGCTCCTCACTGACCTGAATGCAGCACTAAAGGGAAAACTCATACTAATACTTCAAGAATCCCTCCTGTCTGCGAGCCTCTAAGCAAATTCTTTTTACCTGTTTTATAGGTGATTTGTGGGTCTGTTTATTAAAAGCCTATTACATTTGGGCAGGACGGTCTACATGATTCTAGTCAGGAGCAGTTGTACATGAGTGAATTTCTACATGCTGCTAGCTGTGCTGGAGCAGCTTGGGAAATAACTTCACAATTTTTAGCTTTCCACTTAGACCTCTACCCCTCGAAATTCTCCTTAAAACTTGGACAGGGGAGGGTTATTTTGTGAAAAGAATTGTGCATTTCAGTGCTGTGGAGATGAGGTGAGAAAAATAATAAAGAAAACATCTTTCATTCAAGAGATGCATTATGTACATAAATCTCTTGCACTTCTATCTATCTCAGTAATTGCATCCTTATATTTATATAAGCACCTTTTATTTCAAGGAACAATTTCAATTAACTCTGAAATTCAAGCTTTCCAGAACAAGAATAGCAACTATGTTTAGCATCTCACTAAGATATTGCAACACAGCTTAGGATAGTATAACATTTTCAGATGTAGACTTTCTCTTTGTGTAAACCATACTTCAAGAAATTCTACAATTTTTGTACATTCCTGCTGTAGAGAGGTAGTTGATGATATTTCTTTACTGTGGGCTCATTAGAACTAGGCATTAACTATGATGATATATTGACCTATCTGTGAAAAACAGTAATGTAAATATTTTGTTGAATCACTACACTGCCGTAAGTCATAGAAAAATTCTATGTGAATGATGTTCTTGTCTGCTACCTCTCTTTTATGCACATGCCTGGCACCTCCAAAAGGACTCCAAGAAGAAATATTTTCTTACATGACATGAAGAACTGCATGTGTGACAAGTTTAAAACTATCCAGAGGTTTTTTTATGTACTGTATCTTTAATTAAATTGAGTATTCAGAAATAGTATGGATAACTATTAGAATCTTTTTTAACACATTCTCCTGTGTTTAATGTAGTAGATCCAAGAAGTTTGTATCTTCTTTGATTTAGTGATAAATCCCATGATTTATCCTGTAATTTACCCTTAGATGTAGCTTTTGATAATGTTCATATGAAAAATACTTTACTGGCATGACAAAAAAGGAATGTTGTATTTATCTGAAACTGGCTTTGCTATGGTTTTGCATTGACTTTTAGAAAACAGTTTTCTTGACTTCCTGTAAATTTCATAAAATTCCACTTATTCAAATTTAAAAAAATTACTTACTTTTGTACTTACTTTTTTTTACATTTAGCTATTGCATTTGGGTTTGTCAGCCACCACTTTTGTTAACTTCCTTACCTTAATTTCAGTGTTGTTCCATTCCAACTGTGTGAGTATTTGTGTGTGTGTAGGTGGAGATAACAGCAAAACACAAAATTACTGACAGTAAGAAAAAAAGTATTAATACTTTGTTCATAATTAGAAAACAGATTTTTTGTCCCCAACAAGGTTTCACGTGAATTCCACCTAATACTTCTTCCAAGTTACAACAGTCCTTGAAAATATTCCACTTCAAATATTTAATACTAAGTAATAATTTAGACATGATGACTCAAGAGTGCAAATTAAGTGTTTCTTGTTGGAGGAAATAGTGGAATATATGTGATTTGCAAAGAGTTCTGCTATGTTTAGATTTGTTTTTTCTCTTTCTGTTTTTATATAACAATTTAATAGAATTTAATAGATCGTCTCTGGGAAGGAAGGCCATTAGGGAATGACCTTCAGTAGTCTCTTATTTTCTGAAACTATCTGTCATTTAAGTTTTGTATATTTCTCCAGGATATTATTTTTGATTAGTCTGTTTAATTTATTTGCATTTAGGTTTTTGGCAGTCATGTTAAGCATTGTAAACACAGAACATGAGTTGCTTCCTTCCCTTTAGTACTGGATACATGTGAAATAATTAATATGGAAATCCCTGTTCTTTCTGAGCACCCAGTGTAAAGATCAGGCTATTTATAGAGCACAACTAAACTTCTTTTGCACTTTCTGATTATTAAATTGGGGAAAATGAACCCAGCTCAAACTCACATCCCAGCTGTGAGGCAGGCATCTTATCCCATCTTAGAGGCAGGGATCTCAGAGCTGCGCAGCCCATTGACTCACACAGGGCTTCTTGAGGCGCTCACTGCCATAGTGACCGCCAGCGCCGTAACCTCTGGAGTCACTGAATGAATGGAGACAGCCATGCCAAAAGGGATGGGTTTCCAGTTCTTGCTTGCAGATGTATGGCCACTGTCTCTAATAGCGTCTGGCAGAGATGCAGCACTTCCAACGGAGGTGTTGAAAATGACATACTCTCTGATGTTTAGCTCAAAAAACTGTGCCCTAGACACTGTATTGTTTTGGGCTGCGATTTAGCACTGTACTTCATCCTGATGCCCTTCAAGGTTCAGAGTTACAAATTAAACATTTCAGCTGCTACTGGCTTGGAGGTAGCATGGAAGTTGGAGTTTGGACTGAAGGGATATCCCAAGGTCTCTCAGTAGATGGCTGCCAGGTGCATTGGAGAATGGAGCGGGTACAGTAGATAAAACTGCAAATAAGGGGAAATGGGCTAATAGCCAATGCATACTGCTAGGGCAATGGAGCTGAAAAGGAAACAAGGCTGAAAAGATCGAGTACCTCTCTCCGAAGCAGCAGGAGGATCTGTGCTTTGCCATGAGTCCATGTGGGTCTCTGGAGAGAAATGGAAGCAAAGGGTCTGTGGATGAGGACACAGCTGACCGGAGTGAGGCCTCTCTAAAGAAAAGGAAAAACTCCAACCTGACAGACTTTTGATTTGTTTCTGCTACTTTTCTGGGGTCTGTGGTATTTGTGCAGATTGAGAAAAAAAGAAAGCAACACTTAGAAGATACTTGGAAAGCAAAGTCTTGTTTAACCAAGCAGTTGTTAGGTAATTGTTGCAGTTTCAGCTCATGGTTTCAAGTACAAGTCAGTTTTTGGAGACTTTTATCTTCACATTGTTTCTCCTATAAGATCCATAAATACTACCGGAAAAAGGGTTTATATGATACTAGTACAAATACTGCAGAAAATCTGTTTATTTCCTGGGAATAGTAAGGATGCAGTTATATGGAATGTCATATTAGCTGCTATCCAAATATATCAATGTGTCATTCTCTCAATGGTGTTCTAGGCAAATATGTTGGTATTTCTTTTGACATTTTCCTGCCTCCTCTGAAGTATGCCATGTGAGGGTTTTCTGGTGTGCACTTGTTTTATTTTTAAGTTGGTCAGATCTAGAGAAACTAATGGAAAGAGGAGAAGCCAAGTCCTGCTGAAGTAAAAATGTACATGAAACTGGATATTTATATCATCTTGTGGATTGTTTCCCACATGACATTCAATGACGTCTACTCTCAGAGTTCCAGATTAAGGGGAGATTAATGTGAATTGCCAGAGGTAATAAATTGTGAAATTACTGAGGAGGGTAGAAACAGTTTGAATATGCAATTTGGTGTACATATTTCATTAAGACTTTTTCTTTTTTTTTTTTTCCATTTAATTTCAATTTTGTTCATTTCAGGTTTTCTATTGTCCTCAAAAAGGCCATTTTCAAAATTTCCCATGTGTTTTCTTGGCTGAATAAGGCATCAGATGAAGCTGTAACAGTGATGCTGTGTTGAGTTTTGTGCTGAGGTGTTATGAGGCTTGAGTTGTGTGTTCTGACAGAGGCTGAGCAGGACGGTGTGCTCCCTTGAAAACTGCAGTTTGCAGTACAAACACAGCTTGAAAAACAAAGCGCCTTTGTCTTTGATTTGTTGGCATATATGCCTGGGTTGCATGCATAAAAAATGAGGAGTCATGAGCGCTCTAGGGATGACGGTAACATTCAAGGAAAAGATAATATCATGTTGGCAGGTCAAGGGTGCAAGAGAACAGAAGTAATGGGGGATAACCACTGAGTTAGAACTGGGGATTTACTGCAACTGCAGTCCTAAACCATATTAGAAATTAATGATAAAACTAATTTGGATGGCTCTGTGAACTAATCTTTGGGCTACCTGGGGCAAAGCTAGGGTCACCCATATGAAAGCTCCTGTCACTTGGGGAAAGAAAGGATTTCTATGTTTTGTGGAATTTGCTTACTAGAGCTTCTAGACTGCTTTCTTGTTTGACATTGCAAAGTGTCTGGTAGGGTTATTGTAATGCAAGTGCACTGTCAGTAAGAGTCCCAAATGTGTGCAGTACCAAAACTGTTTTAGCAGTGAGAGGGGTAATGGAGCCATCACAATTTCAGATTATCAACACTGTCCCCTCTGGACAGCAGCATTACTGTTTGCTGGGGAATTGAGGTACCCCAGTACTTTCTTTGCAAGAGAAAGGCAGGGCTGTTAGCAGAGGCTGTCCACCCTGAGAGCCAACAGTGTGAGCAGCCAGAGGCTTAGAGCTGTAAGCTGCTGTCCTGACATGAGAAGGTCTGGAGGCATGTCAGCATGGCATGTGCACGCCCCCAGCCAAATGAGTCTTGCTGTGTCTGTGCCCAGCCGGGTGTCACATGCACAGCCTCCCACAATGTTTGTGAGCGTGCATGATGCTGCTGCTTCAACACCTTTCTTCTGCACCTTCCAATGGAAGGCAGCCTGCGTGTGAAGGACATAATTTACAGATACGGTCAGCTGAGATTAATTCCACCTTTTTTTTTTTTTTGAAAACATCAAAGCAAAACAATAATTTACCAGCTGACTGATTTCTAAGATAGTTCTTCCTGGAGACCTTTTTATTTGAAAAAGAAAAAGAAATATTCTTATGGATCACATTGTAGAGCGTGTTCCATTTATAGTGAGAACAGGAGAAAAGGTGTATGAGATAAGACTGGGAGATATAGGTGACTGAATGATCGAGGCTGGTGATGACAGGCAATTGGAGGGGGCAGGTTAAGAAATACAGGAGAAAGAAGATTGGAAATCTAGACAGGGTGAAATCCTTCATTCCTAATGGGGCAAGATCAGTGGGCACTGTGCTTAAGGAAACTTCTCTCGTCTGCATATCTTGTTTCCCAGTAACATAAATGAGAAATCATTTGAGAGGGATTTCTTGTAAGTTTATCAGTGCATTGTATACCATGATGTTCCTGCAGTCTGTGAAACCTGTTGTAACGTATCTTATTACTTCCGCATGGAACAAGAAGAGCAGTCATTTCCAGAAATGAGAGCACTCTGTATAATTATGTGGAACGAGTTATGCATAATATATACACTCTTCAAAAATACGGATTATATGTTCTGCAGATATCGACACAGTATTAACTGACTGAATGCAGGAATCTGTCCAGTGGCAAGCAAATAGAAATTAACAGTGATAAAGATGAGGATCTTGTAGTTTAACTGCGTCTCAGAAACAGGGTGATGCTCAAAGACTTGCCCTGAATGGCTGAACACTGTGGGGTTTGGGGTTTGTTTGTCTTTTAAAATGAAGTATTCAAAGACAGGCTGGGACTCCTGGAAACTGACTGAAGTAAGTATAAACTTGGCACCTCTTCACTCCCTGAACAGGTCAGCAGTCTGTGAAACTTTACCTGAAGGTACCTTGGGTAGGGCTGGTTCTTGTTTGAAGTTCAGGTGTATTGTATTTGTTCTCAGTCCTAGTGACTGTCATTTATCATCCCTACTTCCCTTATGTAGAGCTGGTCTCTTCTGTTCTGTGCTTGTTACCGTAAGATAGTTGGTACTGAACTTCTCATATATTTTTAAATTGTTCCTATTTTTTTCCTAAGTAGCTTTTGTGTTTGGACATTTGGCTATAGCTCTTGTAGCGTATGACTTCTACCTTCTTCCTTCCTTTACAAAACAACAGGTAGCAGTCTCTTCAGAAGCATGAAAGTAAGTAACTACAGTTCCATTTGCTTTTGGGAATTGGAAGACCCACGAAACTGAATTGGATTTTTTCTGTAGGTATTTTGGTCACACTGGCAAGAGATGTCTCAGATGTTTGGGTGAGCTCTTGCAGGTCTCACCAGCCACTGGACATAACAAATTTAAAAATGTGCTTGAGTTTCAGACCCTCAACATTTTCTTTAGATATGTTTTCTCTCTCACAGCACTTTTGAAGAAATCAGTTTACACTGTTGCCAGTAAATCCTGTTGGTGTCCTGGTCTCACTGTGAAATAAGATTCAAACACCCTCTGTTTCTGTAGGCCAACACCCCCTGCAACACTGCTGCTCTGAGGCACCCTCCCAGCACAGGTCTCCTAAATACAGTGCAGCGTTCAAGTGAGGACTTTCAATAAACTTGGCCCTCTTCATGCTAGCCTAGCGGAGTGTCACTTAGCTCTCCTGGTCTCTCTGGGACAATTGTCCTGCCTCTTTAGTAATCTTTTGTCTTTCTTCTGGGTACCTGTCTCTGCTCATTGGTAATGACAGTGCTCAGCACAGGACAGTTTTCCAGGTGTGATTGCATCAGCACTGTATTTTTCATTCAGTGATGTAGTTAGTCATCACTGTTTGCAGTAGAAAGGGCAAATGGAGTGAATTTTCAAGTTCAAACAATTGTAGTCATGTATTGAGGCTATCATGTAGAAGCATACACCCTGGGAAGGACCAGGCTCAGGATTTCATTATCAAACATAGTTCCTTCTTCCAGCCAAACATGCCTGGATAAAAAGAATTCTGTGCTATGCCATTTTACTGCTGCATATTAATATATATTCCTCAGTGGGCGCTGAGAAACTGATATTCAGTGAGTGTAGTTAAACCATTTTTTCCACAATTGTAATGAGAAGAACCTGGTGAGATCACAGAAAAGCGACCCACACATACTGGGCATTTTCTGCAGTTTATATTAAAAATTTAAATAATTGCAGAAAAAGAGGATGTTTGAGAGATTAAAAGTGTGCATTATTTCCTGTATGACATTGTTTCTTCTGAACTGACAGTGACACTGCACTATTCATTCTCTGCAGGGCGTTGAGTAGAGATTGGGAAAGTGGGTATCTACTTTGTAAAGCAATTTGTTTTAGCAAATGCTGTTGAAGCACAGCTCAGAATTATGTTTACTATGGTGAGAAACTAGAACCACTTGAAATGGCAGATGGAGGATTTTCCAGACCTATAAACCTGCCTCCTTCCATATTTTTCTTGTGCATTCATCATGTTTCTTGCTCCTGGCAGGAAAGTCACACACAGGTTGTTAAGCCACATGTAGGTTTTACCTGACCATGTCAGAAATGGCTGCCTCAGTATGAGGATTGATATTGCTCTCCCTGTTGTACGAGTTTCAATAGAAAATCCACAAGACTCTTTCTATCACATCATTGACTGGCTTTTAGCTTGCATAGGGGAGTGGCATCTGAATAGGGCTGAGTAGCAAGTTCATCCTTCTAGACCATATAGGAGACCAGTAGACAGCCAGCGGTGATTATAGACAAAAGCCGGTTCACATTCTGTGTAGAACTTGTCCTTGTCTCACAGTGGGAAAGGCTGTCTAGTCTCCATGGGACAGAATGGTTTTTTCCTGCCCAAGAAGCTGGCAGAAGGTTACTCAGGGGAAAATACAATAGTGTATTTCATTTGTTTTAAAGAAGAAAAAAAATTCTGGCAATAGCCTAGTTTTCATAAAAGTAATTAAGGTCTTCATTACTTCTTAGTGTGACAAGCAGCAGTGTTCCATAGTTTGCTTTAGTTTAACATACTCCTTCCTCATAAGGTGAAAGTCAAGATGTCTGGTTAGGTTTTGTCTTGACTTCTACAGCAGTAATATAGTACTTGTAAATGGCAAAACACAGGAGAAGGAACCATGTAAATATACAAATGGTAACGGAGACAAGGCTGGAAGCATGATAAAATGCATTCTTACCATGTGTACATTTCTTAAAATATCTGTCTTGGATAAGCTGAATTTTATGAAAATATCATAACAATCAGTTTCTCAGTAGTCCTCATCCAGACAAGTCAGCTGCAAACAGGATAAGCTGCCAGAATAGGACACCTGATAAGAAGTTAGTGCTTAGGTAACCTCTTATACCTCTTAGCACATTTATAAGCCTCCTTGATTGCTTGTCAGACCCATAAAGGGCTTTAGGACTTTCTGGGGTTGCCTGAGTAGAGCAAGCCCAAGTTCTCAAGAAAACATTAGGAAGTCCTGTCTGAGGAGCCCGTTGATGGCACAAGGAAGTCAAAATGTACTGAATGGCGCCATGTTTCTTCTGGTTGGCCCAGCCTGCCTTATCTTGTCTGACCACTAGCTTTTGCCTTCTCTTTGATACCAGGAAATAGAATTCACAATTGTTTTCTATAGGATGGCTCTGCTTTATCATGCACAGTGTTTTCCAATTTGTTCTCTTGTGGCTGTCTGGGTTGGGTGAGATACAGTCTGAAGCTTAATTCAAACTGCAGAAAAACCCTTCCTGAGGACCTGTTTAAATCTTGGTGTATGTGATGTCTATAGTTGCTGGTAATAAAATGAATTTTTGCCCAGATTTATATGCTTAAGAAGCCTAATTTACAAAATTATAAAAATAGTCAATAGCCTTTAGTCCATAGAGTCACAATTCTTTTTTATGGTCAATATTTTGGTTGTTTTGCTTATCATGTATGAGAAGGTCTCAGATCTAACTCTACCATCCATTAAAACTACAGAGACTTGTGGCTTTGAAGATGGCTACAATATCCTTTGCCTTCTGCCCCGAAGCACTGAATGACTGCATATACAGAGGACATGAACATCAGCCAGATTTTCTTAGAAATGGGACAATATTAGAAGGTATTACTCAGAACATCATTTATGCTTAAAAATTAGGGGTTTGTGAAAATAATCCTGATGAGCATGTTTGTCATGTCTCTTCAAATCACCAAAAAGCTTTTATACCCTGTGGGCTTTCAAGCCTTTCTTTTTTAAATGCTCTGTAGCCTGTACTGAAGTAATCTCCAGCATGAGGATTTTAACTGTAGAGAAAATAATTGCTTCTTACATGATCCTGACTTGTAACTGAATATAAAGTTATACTGGCAGTACTGTTTTGGGGTTTTTTCCTTAACCTGTTATATCCCTCCTCCCATTTCATTGTTTAGTTATCTGCGTTCATCTGGCAATGCATATCAGCGCCACAGGTCTTATTTTAGATTGTGTATCACTCCTGATAATTAGGAATTCTAGCCTAATGGACAATGTCCATTTTTTTCTCTCTTTTGTTGTGTTCAGACAGAACATCTGAGCTTCAATTTTTAACTGGGAAGAGATAAGAAGAAATAAAGAGATGAGGAATTGGTTTAATTATAAGTCTTGTAAAGCCTTGCTTTTCTTTATCATATCCTTAGGCTGCTCAGAGCAGAAATTGCATGAATAACATTTGTGGTGGTTATAATAATGAATTACACTTTTCATTGTTTTGTATGTGAACCTTACAGGAGGTGCCTGGAGCTGTACCTATATTTGAAGAATTAAAAGAATCAGTAGCAGCACATGGGAAAGACTTATCTTTTTAAGAGGGAGTGTATGACTGCTGGCCTTGAAAACATCGCAGGCAGAGGACGGTGCTGGTTTTTTCAACAAAAAGTGGAGAAGCACAGCTCATTGTCTCAGTGACTGACTCTCATCTACAAGCTTTCTCAGATAGAGGAAGGTAGATGAACAGCAGCTATACGAGAAAATGGCTGTAAAGCCTCCTTTAAGTCAGTACTTCTGTGTTTGACTCCAGTCCTTTCTGCCTTTCCAGCTGGCATGTTTACTGCCCCAGAACCTACAGGAGGTGTAAGGAGGGTGAGGCATGCCCAGTCAGGTCTGGAGAAATTCCAGTCATTTCCCCTGGCTTCTAATATCTCATTCCCATTCCTGTTGATAGTCTGGGTTCCTGTCCCACCCCACTCTCAGTAATCTCTTGCTCCTGTTTATTGGCAGAACTCCACCCCACCAGATCTTTTTCATTTATATTATTCGCCCTGTTACTGTTTCCTAGCACTTGCCTCCCTGAGGGTCTGAAAATCTTACCCTGTCATATTCACAGCAGATGTTCTCATTCTAGGAGTCTGTGTGAGGGCAGCCAGCATTGCCTGCTTTAGAGAAAATAACTTTCATCATAATGAGTGACAGGGAATAAAAGCAGTTTCTTCTTAACCTCCTCCTTTTGATGGGGAGGGTTAATCTGCAGTGTCTCTTACTTTGTTCATAGGCTAATATGTTTATATTAATCACTTTTAACTTGCTGTTGTTGTCTCTTGCACACACATCCTATGAATTTGTAAAAACAGATCCATGTGAATACACATTTATATTAGCTCAACTCTTAATTCTAGTTATTGTTAATCATTTATTAATAACAGTTCCATATATTTCTTTCACTGTCTTCATGTCTGTCAAAAATCAGTGGCATTCAGACACTCAAAAGCTACTCAATCTTCATTTGTTGTCTTTCTGCAAATATGTAATAACAGGCTCTGGCTCAGAAAACCCATTGGGATAAAATTTCATCAAAAATGCAACTTCTAACAAAAATGAATCGATATTCCAAGATAGGTACACATCCCCATGACACAGTGTTATAATAAGGACTCTGTTTAGATTTTCCCCAGAAGTGACTCTGGAATTTGTATTTTATTTCTAGATCATACTACAGTATAGTAATGCAGAAGTCAATTGATGCTGACTATTTTAGTCTTTGAACATTTTCCTTTGAGAATTCTGAAACACTCTGTCTTCATTCCTGTCCTGAAAGCAGTGAGGCAGCAAAATATCAAAATCCTTCATGAAACAAAACTCTCAACCTCTTCATGTTAATAAATCCTGATCCTGCAGGTTTAGTTTGAGCTCTACTCCCTTAATTTCAGTAAGCTCAAATGAAATCCAAGATATCATGTTCCCATTAACTACAAACATATGGGTAAAACGCCACTGATTTGTAATATGAAACTTTACCCACCAGCCATGTAGGAAAAATTAATTTTCATAGTGTGTGGAACTGTTACATATTCTTCTTTGCAAGTCACATTAGTTGGAAGTTATTGGGCCTATTCCCTAGTTTTTGAACAGTCGTTTTTCCAATAATGATTTTATGTCAGGCTGCAACTCTTCCAGTTTTGTTTCTCGTGATCACAGGTTTATTTCTAATGAATTTTGGGTAATTGAAGAATGGAATTCCATGCATGAACTTGTTCAAAACCGCTCAGTAGCTGCCTAGCAGAGAAACTTACCTTAACTGACCCTCTCAGAGTCTGGCCCCATCTTTACACTGTCTGGCCAAATTTACACTGTGCATTTAAATATGGCAGCCCTGCTTTCACCATCAGACTGAAATCAATTACAGACTATTTTAAGCTAATGACTTCAACACAAAAGAAATGAATGTGTTCTTTTTTTTCAAGTGCTTCTAATATTCTGTCAGCTGGGCATTATAATTAATCTTAATTCACATGCAAGGTAAAAAGACATTTTTCGGTACCGGGGTTTTTATACAAGCTCTCTGCTTAAATAATTGAGTCTTAACCACTCCAGAATGAGTCTGTAGTGCTCGGTGCCATTCTAACTGCATGTCAAAGTGTGTGATTTATTTTCTGTTTCTCTTTTTTTCCCAAAAAAAGTTCTAACATTAAAGTACATCAAACACATTGAAGCTAACTAGAGAAAAAAAGAGGCCAGAAAATCAGATTCAGGCAAATTTTTAGTCTCTCATGCTCCTTGTACAGTATCTGACTCTGTTGCTTGATCTGCTTTTTCTGTCACCGCTGATTATAGTACAAATATCAGTGGTTTTAGATGGAGCAATTTCTTAATCGTAATTCCTCCTCTTGAAGGTTGCAGCTTGTATACAGGTGTCTCTTATGCCAGAACATGATAAATTCAACTGTACGTCTCTAGAGTTATGAATGGTGTTAAAGACTGATGAGTATAGTCTTCCTGAAACATCAGAAAAACGTCATGAATCAATTTTCTGCCCATAAAGCATCCATTTAAAAGCACTGAGTTTTCCACATGGAAAAGATCATTGGTCTGTAACTTCAGTGTCCTGCTTCTGACTCAGACTTGTGACCCTGTCCCTCCTTCCCCATCCAAGTCAAAGCATCAGCTCTGACCTGTATCTAGGCATGGGGTGGAATGCCTTTTCTCAAATTATAAGGTTTTTCTTTCAGCTTTGTCTCTTTTTGCTCTGTGTCACTGGACATGCTTGACTGAATAAAGTAATAGCAGTTATAATCACATGGATAGAAGGGTTCGTATTGAAATTTCACACTGTATCTCTTTGATTTTGGGATGGTACAGCTACGCGCCAAGGCTGTAGGAAAGCCTGCAGATCACAGAAAAAATGGGCCTGCTTTCTGTATAAATTTGCAAGTTTTAATTGAAATAGAATAGACAGATCTCATGGGATTCATCAGTGCATAATTCCAAGCAAATTCAGGCTTAAATCTGATACGGAAAAAAAGAGTCTCATCGCCATATGGTATAGGAGCAAGGGGCACAGGCTGGATACCAGAAAATGTTCTGTCTGGTCTGAACTTTTAGTAGACTGACTGTAAGCTGGATGGTCATCAGTACCTGAGGGCCCTACGTGTGGGAGAGAAGTTCAATGCTTAGCTGTTCTTAGCTTGCTCCATGAAATTTCAGATAAAAGAATTGCGTTGGGATCTGTGGCTGCTCAGAACAATAATAGCCAGGTTTTATGTTTTTCCAAGACCTGAGAAGACATATAAAGCATACCTAAAATCTGTCTTTCCTACAGAGGATGGTAAGGACTGGAAAAGTATGAATATTCTGACTACTTTTTCCTGCACTTTATGAGTAAACAGGTAGATTACTTATGCAGTGGTATCTTTATAGCTTTTTTCTCTGTAATGCCATCTCCGGAAGAGGCTGGGCTAACTCTGTAGATATTTACAAGTTTATTCTCAGTGGTTATATCTAAACTGGATATACAGGAATACTTTCTGACTCTCACAAAACATTGTTGTTCCAGACCATCCAAATTTACATTAAGGGCCAGGAACATAATTTCTTTATTTTCCCCAACTGTGCATCAAGCCCAGCTGCCGAAGTTAGAAAGAAGAAAGAGACTTTAAACATCTATAGCATATTCATTCTTCCTCTTTTTAAAGTTGTTTAGTTGCTTGTTTTCAGTATGTTTGACCTTCTACATAGGGACAGGTAAACATCAAGAGAAACACTGCACAGTTTATTCATCCTGGATGGTGCATTGTTCAGGAAGTTATGTTCAGAAAGGCTGTTGCTCATACATAGATCTGATGAATACATGACACCTGATATTTCCATTTCTATCAAAAATACGCTTGTCTACTTAGATATAACATCTTCCTTTTCTACTCAAAGCCTGGTAAGCCGAGGAGCAGGTCCTGGAGCCATTTTGCATTTTAGGGCAGTTCATAAAAAGAAAATAGACTTACATTTCATTGGAAGTTATTTGGCTATCTGACAGCTGAAGAAGAACAGTTAAGTAAACAGAAAAGGTGATGAAAAACTGAGTTCAGAGATGGTTATGTTCAAAGTGAAAGGAGGGAAAGGACAATACATTAGTTACTAAGGCAACTGTTTATTTAATGCTAAATCATTTCCTCATTGAAGGAAGCAGCTTCTGTTTCAAATTAACTCCTTGGGCTGTTGTTGCACTACTCACTCTTACCAGGTTTCATGATAAGCACGACCTCTTGCCAGCATCTATTTTCCAGCTCCCCTCTAACTGTCGAGCCATGTTGCTCAGTAAGAAGCCAAGGTGCAGGTCTGAGGCAAAGACTATGGGATTTGTAGCCTTGGTTCTAAGCCATCAGCAACTGCCTCTACCTAAGGCAGGAATGACTGGCACTGGCTTCTTGGAAAGCTGCAGAAAGTTTCAGTCACCATACAGAGGGGAAAAGAATAATGTTGGTCAGACCTCATTCCTCTGAATATTCTTGAAGCATAGATGCTGATGATGAGAAAAAGTAGGTCTTCTTAGACTAGACACTATACCACTTCCTGAAGAAAACACAATAGAAAATATCATAGGTTACCAAATTAATCTTTAGCCTAATCTGCTCAGCATGCCCACCAATATATTTTTCTTATCTTATTTATGCTTTCTTCACCCATATTATCATTTAAAGGGCTTAATTTACACTATCCTATGATGTTGTTGTGACTTCTACTCTGGAAACTTTGTTTTCTAAACTAATAATGCAATGCGTGACTGAAAACCTTTATTGGATGCAGTTGTAGGTTAGTTGGTGGGTTTTTTTACTTCGAGGTATGGAAATTGTACTTCAGAAAACAGAGTTTTAATTTTTAGGGGAAAAGGGCATTTATATAACTTTTCATTCAAACTATTGGTAATTCTTGATGTTTTAAGAATTGCTGACATTCTTATTTATTGATCAGCATATGTTTCTCTGTCTCAAATACCATGATTTCATAAATAGTAATGATCTGAATGTGTTGAGTTTATTTATGAAAATATTCATGACTTTTCTGCAGTTTTAGAATTCAATCAGTTTTAGTGTTTATTAAGGAAGGAATTTAGATGAAGAGAGAAATTACCCATATGTAAGAACATAGTGAGAACATATGTCAGAACTAGTGTTAAAGCTGTGTTTGAGAGGTCAGAAAATGCAGGGTTAAAATGATAACTGCCAAGAGTCAAGCTGAGACAGGAAATTTAAGCAAATTGTGATAGATTTTTTGAACATGCAAACAAAAAAGAACAAGAAAAAACTGGAAGCACTGTGCAGTGAGGATGGGAATAGAATTAAAGATGATCTCATTTCCCATTTTAAGTGTTTTTCTTCATTTTCTTTTAAGTTGAATTTGGGGGAAGAAGAAAGAATGGAAGGATGACTGGTGGAAGGAAGGAAATAGAATTTTCCACAACTAAGATTTGAAAAATAGACTTTGTGATCTCAGTTCGTTCCAGATCACAAGGGCTTTCCACCTTAGATACCTGAAGGGACTGGCATATGAGAAATGGATGTCCAGTACAAGGATTTTCTACAGTGAAATGAAGTCATAGTGGGCTTTTATAAACAGAGAACAGCAAATGTTTTGGCAGTATTTAGGCATTGAGTGGCAAGGAAAAAGGAATCCAAAAAGTTGCAGACCTGTGTAACTAAATGCATTTGTACATATTGGCTTTGTACACATTTTGCAGGGAAGAATAAGAGTATATATAAATAAAGGAAAACAAGATCAAATGCAACTGACCTATACCCAAGGACAAATACAGCATAATAACATGTATGTTTATATTCCTTTTTTTTTTTTTAGCAAACATTTTAGGCAAAGGAAATTCAGTATGTGTTGCTTCACCCACAGCAGAGCAGTTGACAGGGTACAGAACATGAAATTAAGTGTTCAGCTGAGGAAGATGTGGATTTTTGTAAGAACTGTACAGTGGTAAAGTATCTGTTTTAGTGGAAAGATGACACAGTTTATTAAGCCTTTATGTTTTAAGGACACTATTACCAGTGTCTTTTAAGGACAGGTTTTAAAAACAAAAAGAAGCCTGTTTAGTATTTTCACAAATAATCCTGACACAAAATAAAGAGCAAATAAATTGCAGTGTTGACACAGCCCAAGGAGGGAGCATCAATGCAGTGTAGAACTGGAGTGCTACACTTTGGAGAATTGGATGAACTTTAAGGACAAGAAAAGAATTGGATGAAGATTAATTCTCAGACCAGGGTAGTATGTAGGGTTAGATACATTTAGAGTCAGAGCAAAACCTTTTGCTGTCAACAGGATTGCCATCAACTGGGGAAAACCCAGGGTGAAAAAAGAGAAGCAGGACTGTTTGATCACAGGATGACTGTAGCACAAGCATGAAGGAACGGAAAAAAGGGTGAAAGAGGGGGCAATTTCAGGTGGGATACTGTCAACAGAGAGGAAAAAGTAGTTCAATCGTGCGAGACTCAACTGAAGCCTCATCTAGAATATTGTGTGCAGTGCAGTGTTCTGCAATAGCTCGGTAAGATTAAATAAACCTTGACCAAAGGGGAGCTACCTGAATAATATGGGGAATGGAAATCTATAAGTATTGACCTGGTTAATCTAATGAAGGATGAGAGGAGATTGATTACCCTAAGTAAATACAGTACTACATAAGAGGGGGAGAAGACACGTGTATAAATCACATGTAATTGCATTAAGGTTTAAAGTGAAGAGGGGTTATCTAACCATCAGAAAAGCAAGTCCTTAAACAGTCTTCCAATGGGAATGGCAGAAGTAAAGTATCCTCTTGGCCTCAAGATAGGTCTCAGGTGGCTTGTGGAAGGATTTTATGTTATGTTGCTAGTACAAAGAGGGTTTGGAGTCTAAGACCCAGGACAGTGTGCCCCTACTTCAGTTTGTGACACTGATGCAACCTACCACCTGAACCCTCTGCACCAACAACAATGATTCTGATTGTACAGAGAGGAGCTGGTGGCTCTAGGTTTGTCCTGTAGCACCTGCAGTTGCTGTAAGGAGTTATCTCTGCTGGGTGAGAGAGCACTCTGCAGAATGAGCATTTATGCACTTGCATCTGGTTTCTTGAAAGTAATTTTTGACTGTGTCTTTCTCTACTATTGCCCTTCATTTCTCCTCCTCCTTCATTTTGCGCCTTTTGTTTCTACATTGGTTCATTTTACTTCCAGTCTTCACAAGTGGTTTCTTTTCTTTAGGGCTTCCAACAACATTTGCAATATTGAAAGTGAATAGTAATAAATATAGCCCTTTGCTTCTAAGCAGGATAGTCATATGTCAAGACATTAGCATCCTTCCTTTTTAAAATAAGTGTTTATGTTATGTAATTTAGATCTGGGCTATATTAACAGCTTAAAAAGATGATGCCAGTATATTGTATCATTTTCCCCAAAGAAAGAGCACCCATGCTTAACAAGATATTGAGAAGAAGCAGTTCAGAGACACATCACAGCCTTGGTTGTCTGAGTCCTTGTCAAGGCACCTTTGTGCAACTCCTTTTTCTGTCAGCACGTCTCCAATACACAAAAGGATTTGAAGTAAGAGTCATGAAATAGGAAGGTTGTGGCTTTACTGCAGGGCAACCAGCTAGAGGCTTGTGCAGATGAAAGTGAATGAGTCCCTCAAACACTAAAATTTAAGAGATGCCTTGGAGGTAAAACAAAGCATTCACAATAAAATGATATGCTACCTACTGTGCTGAATTTTATGAGCTGTATGTTGAGTACCACCTGAAAGCAGATCCAAATGAGGAAACTCTGCAGGGAAATGTTCTCTTGAATCACAAACCTGGCTTAACTAACTAAAATATCTGCTTTTGTTATGAGATTTCAGTTTGCGAAGCTTTCAGCCACTTCTTTTTGTTTTTGATTCACTCAAAAAAGGTAAATTTGTTTTGGATTGGTAGATGGAAATTTATGTCTCATTTGTGTGAATAGTGGATAGATTTGTGGCAACCTACATGAGAATTTACAGTGTGCCCCAAAGGACTTTAAGTTTCCTTTCTTGTTAGAATTCTGCAATATTTCATATGTCAGCTGATCTCAGTGGCATTCAGGAGTCAGGGCTTGTATAGTCTTGGCTTCTGAAAAGAATTCTATATTTTATTATTGTTATTGTTAAGTATTTGCGATGATATTCTTAAAATAGCTAGTAAGACACTTCATTTAACTGATGTCAACTAAAATGCAGCTACATACAAATAATTTGCTACCCTAAGTACAAGCCTAACAGGGTGATTTTTATCAGTGTTGACTTCATTTGGAAATACACATCCGGGCTTTAGCTGAAATGTGTCCAGAATTAAATGGCAGTAATATAAGTCTGGATACCAGAACAATATAAGTTTTGAAATGCATTTATTGTGCTCTTCCTGAGTGCTCATTCTGGGAACCGATAGATGCAATGAGAGCCATTGTTATCACTGAACATTTGCCCACTGCTGTTGAGTACAGTGGAAACAATGACATTGCCTGGCCAAGCCAGCATCTGATTCTGAGCTCCTCCTGCAAACAGGTTAATTCTACATCACGCCATTCAGTGACACTAGAACAGGCCATTTGTGAGCTAAGAAATGTATCATTTTATTGTGTGCATATACTTCCATCAAGAGTCTGCTGCGAAACAGCTTGTGTTTAGGGTTGGAATATTTATGGAGCATCTTGCAAACCATTTTCAAATTCTATCATTTAGCACCTTCTTCATGCCATATGTTCTACTGTATCTTTCTCATTTTTCTAACCGAGATGTTAAATCTTGCCATACTAAATCTCACAGTTCTGGGGAAAGTGCATTGGGGGGCGAATGAGGGGGGTTTATATTTTGTCTTAATTTACAGTTAGTAAGCTAACATATTTAATGCTCCTCTTACCCTCACCCCCAAAATGAAATTCAGTTACACACTTCAAAGCTGTGCACACATTTATATAATAAAGCGTGCCTATTTATGGCCAGCCTATTGCATTTCATGAGGCAGAAGGGGAGGTGTGGCTAGTGCATCTTACTCCGTACTCCCAAGTTGAAGCCTCCTGCTAGGCTAGCATGGAAGATGATGGAGCTGTGGGTCACTGGAAGGACTGTGACTTAAATGCCTGCTAAGCCCTAGTTTTTCCTCTCCTGAAAGCTGTCTTGAGGTGGAGCAGCTTTAAAGTAACCAGAGCTTGTAGGACTGTTGTCAAAAATGTTTCTGCTTGTTTCACCTTTAGTAAGGGGTAAGTTGTCTTGAAGCGCTTTACACTTATCATTAACCAAGAGTGCTACCTCAGTGCAACTTCATTCCTAAGCTTAGCTCAGCATGTCATCAGACTTTTCTTGCTACTGCAAGAATACACTCCGAGTATACAGCTCTACCCCTCCATTTGCATCATATAGTGCTAATAAACAGGATCCAATTAAGGGATTGAAATTAGGAAGTGAAGAAGTCAGCAAATTTTTCTAACTATATGAAAATTCAAGTTTTGCAAATGTTGTGATTTAAATTCACTTGGCCTATTTTTCGAAACATATTAAGGAGCTTATAAACTTGGAGCTAGTCTCTTACATCATCTCAGCCCATATTCTTCCTACACTGTTTATAGTTTTGTACCATCTTATTGGAAAGTAAATGACAGAAACATAAAAAGACAACAGTCACATCTTTTATATTTTAAAAAAAATGAACTTTTGTGAATAACTGAGGATCTGATCAGTGCGGCTCCTTAAGAGTAAAGATATTGACCTCTAACTGCGAAATGTTTGTCTGATAATTTCATTACCAGTCATCTCATTGTAGGGGCTTAGGGCTTTCAATGCTTCTGAATTTCTAGCTTCTCATGTAGTAAACTTTACCAACATTTCCAGCACTTGTGTCTGTCTCCAGCCACTCCAAAATAATAATTTAATTCTAGATGATTGATAGGAGATATCTTAGCTCTATATCCAAAGCATAACACTGTAAATCACTGGTTTTCATTTGTAAGGAATAAAATTATACTCAGCTTTTGCCACCATTTATCATTCTGAGGCTAGGCTTGATCTCTGTTCTTGGCTAAGCTCTGAGAAAACAGGGCATGTACCTCAAGAAGACTGTGCATGGCATCCTTTTACACTTGTATATATGTCAATGGAGGAAACAGGCTTATATTTCCTTGAATGCTTTCTGCATGTTAATGTGCTCCAGCATATGACTGCATAAGCCTGTCGCTCAGGAGGTTACCAAGTAGAAACTTTTACAAGTGCAAACCCAATCATGCCTGCATCTGTGACTTCTTATGTCCTTAGGGATATGAAAAATTCTGTTTATTTGAAACTTTTCCTTCTGCAAGCTAAAGAATGGACTGGCAACTCTATTTCTCTACATCAGTTTTTCCTCTGGGAAATTGTTTCACTGTATTTCCAAAGGTCTTGGTCTAAATCAACTCTCCAGAGGTACCTTAGGAGCCAAACCAAATTTTTAGAGATGTCCCTCTGGTTATAGATTTTCCCAAAACCTCTTGTTTAATATGTTTTTAATAATTTGAAGTTTTGCACCTGAAAGAAAGACTGTGGGCACAATTTCTGTTCAGAGATTGCTCTCTCAGCTGAGTCTATGCCAACTTTGAAGGAAATAGTATTAATCCCTTTTCTTTTGACACAAGTGAAGGGATATAAAACAATCCTAGAGAAGCAGGTTCCATAATTCTTCTAAATTAAAGGGGCTTACAGACCGGAGCTTTGAAGTTACCATAGACTGAAACACCATTTTTCTTAGTGGAAACCACCTTACCTCAGGAATGCCCCAGCAGTTTGATTTCGTGTGGATGCATTACAGAAGAGCTGGGAACATTCCAGACTAGAAAATTAAGAAGATATTTCAAGTCCTTGTATCAAAAACTCTTTTTTATCATGATAGTGCAAAGTCAAACCTGCAGCTACCCAGAAAGAAAAGCTACCCAGTTCTGCAATATCATTCCACAATATATAGTCAGAAGCATCACAGAAATAATTCCTGCTGTCACAGAATTAGTTGAGAGTGTGAGCAATTAAACTTGTGTTTCTTGTACGTAGGATAAATTGGGTTTAAGAGCGGCAAAGGGCTTGGTGTTTGTTTATTGTTCCATTGCTACCTCTGTGGATTGTTTATGGCCTTGAACTGGCATGAAGAAATAGGAGACACTTCTTCAAAACATCAGAAAAAAAACAAAATTGCCCTGTGAAATGAAAGATGCAAAACTTTCAGTAAATCCAACATGAACTTCATTGAAGTAGTGGGAACTCTTGCCACACTCCACATGCACACATGTATATCAGCGTGTAGTCCAACATCTACAAGTTGATTTGTCAAGATGTAGTTCAGCAGATTACATCAAAACGTAGATCTGCCCCCTCTCTCTTTAATCGTTAGTACTAGACCAGAATATGTATTGTTTTAAAAACAGAAATCAGTCCATGTATTTTTCTTCATAAATTACTGATATAGGTAAATGGAAAAGGAACCTCCAGACAAAATTAAAAACCTGTATGGGTGCAAAGCCTTAACGAAGCCTACCTTTTGCATTAGAGGTTTGTAGCTACACTTTTATATGAGCTTTTTTGTTTTTTCAATGTATTTATTTCTGAAAAAAAGATATACCCAAAATGGATAAAAGTAAATAAATAGAGGAACAAAACCATTACATAGTGATAGAAAAAGGAAAGTCAAGGAAGGATAAGAAAGTACAGGCATGTCGTAAACAGATCATGTATTAAAGGTCAACAAGCTACCTAGATGATACCATCAATTTTTATTTATTTTTTTCTAAGTATAAAGCTGATGGATTTAAATTCTCGTTAATTACATCCCATGTAATTGTATCTTGTTTTGCACGATGAGAGTGCTGTGCACAGGGCTGAGCACCAGCTACAGCTCTGCTTTTTTACTTGGTTCCTCTGTTCTTTTGGCTTCTCACCCCTCAACATTCTCACAGTGGCTTAATTGGGAGCAGTATCAAACTTGCATTACTCATGTTCACACAACTGAACCCTGTGTGTGCTGGTGTTTATATGGCTGAACTTTGCCTGGACTAATTGTTTTTCAATTAAGTGAAGTGTGTAAGAAGGATAAAGTATAATTTCACAGTCTTTGTAACTGTTTTAAATGAACACTTTGTTTTGTTGATGAATTTCTCCTGTCCTTCAGCAGCCCTCCCTGAGGCTGTCCTCTATGACTGCCCTTGTACTATGGCACTGGTGCATAAAATACTCTCTGTTTGGTCAGGAACCAGGCAGTTGTCTGGTTCTTAAGGGGAAAATAATTCTCTTTTAATCCTCATTATCTCATTATCTTTGGATGCTTGTGATCTGCGTGCTCGGTCTAACATCAGTGGCTACCCCATATCCCTGGGGGCACAAGACGGCCCAAGGAAGGACCACATATGAATATGGTCCAAATTATTGTGGGGAGGCCAGACTGCAGTACCGAGCATTGTTGTTGCAAGAAGCAGGGCTGAGAGACACCACGCACCTCTCATAGAACCATGGAATAGTTTGAGTTGAGAGGGACTTTTAAGGGTCGTGTAGTCCACCCTCTCTGCAACAAGCAGGAACTTCTTCAACTAGATCAGGTTGCTCCGAGTCCAGTCCATCCTGATCTTAAATGTTTCCAAGGATGGGGTACCTATCACCTCCTTTGGCAATCTGTTACAGTATTTTTCCACCTTCTCTGTAAAAAAACTTCTTGTGTCTAAACAAAATTGAGACTCCTACAGTTTGTAGCCATTACCCCTTGTCCTGCCAAGATGAGTTACGTTGCCCAGTAAGCTGCAAGTTGGGTAGAGCAGGGCTTTGCTGGTGGTGAGATGCCTCCACTGGGTGCCATAGCCCAGCATGACTCAAGGCTGGTAGCAGATCCATAGGGCTGCTGTGATTGCCCACAGGGGCTGTGGACCATCCAGTCCAGTGGCTCAGCCTCTCTGAGCTTCCTGCACAACAAGATATTTTTTCTCCTGGTAGGTGACAGAAGAAAAATATATTCCTGATTACGAGGGGTCATACGCTGCTGTTGCATGGGATGTGATTATTTCAGCTATTAATTATAGTTACTAGTTTGGACATTTTCCAGTGTGCTGAAGGAGGTTGCCTTTCCATGGAGCAAGAAATATTGGCAGTATACTTTTAAATTCAGTCAGTGTATTTTTTCCCCTTCCTGAGTGTCATCTGAGTTTCACAAGAAATAAGAAAAAAATGTGAAAGGGGCTGAATTCATAAAGAGCTTTGGGAAGAAACTTTAAACAGACTCCAACAAACTGAGGAAGTAGATAACATTTGACCTTTCCAGTCACGTATTTTCAGAGAGCATGAGGAGAGGATCAGAGTGGACGGGAAGGAGAGAACCTGGAGGGAAACCCAGAACAAACACAGGAGGAGCATGGTATGTGTCTCTCTTGCTCTTCATTACTTGCTATTTGTTTTTGAGAGACATAAGGTGAAGCTGGGACTATGGAGGAATTTTCAGGCTCAGCTAAGGCATATAAAGGAGCTGCTGAGACAACAAGCTTTGCAGATGTCGCTGAGGTCATTCTACATTGAAACTTATGTTGGCAGAGATGGGGGACAAGTACTTAAAAGTGTGGTGCTCAAATCTAAGTATAGACAGAGCTTTGCAAGTGTCAGGCACACATATTCCTAAGTGCACAGTGCTGCAGTTCAACATGTGGCTGTGAGGCACAGTGAGGTAGGTTTGTCCTTGGGTATAGGTACAGTTCTGCCTGATTCGAAAATTTGTCTCGCTGAAAGCAATGGTGTCCATAAAACCACTAGGAAATACATGTCACAAAAGATGTCATCTCTAGCTGCTGGAGATAACTGTTATCATCATGCTGCAAACTCCAAGTCTCAAAAAGAACATGGGTCATCATATGGATAGGGTAAAAATACACTGCATGTATTCTGAGAGGGTATTTCTGCAATTTTCTTTGTACCAAATACAGTCGTTTTTCCATGAAGTCAAGAGAGATATAACTCAAAAACTGGAGATAGTGGCAGGGAAGGGTATGAAAACTCTGGTAGAACTCTGCTTTTAGTGTCAGGTACCAATAGATTTTATTTACTGTTCATATTGAAATTTGGGTACTTTTTCTCTAGAAAATTAATGTTAGCATAAAATTTGCCAAGAGTCAAATGCCTGTTGAATTGTATCTGCTTGTAGCAGGTAGCTGTTTCCTGAATAGAACAACTTGGCACTCAAGATCCTTCTTCCAGTACATTTCTTTTCAGGACTCTCCTGCATGGGTATGGATGGGCCTGTTCCCTGCTGCTTCCATGAAACTTTTTTGTTACTTCCCACTTTCTGTGGTGGTACACCTTTTTGAAATGGAAAAGCAGTAATTTGACTTAGAGAATAGCCGCACCTTGGAGGATAATAGTTAAGTAACTTATTAAGTAGAGAGAGATGGCTCTGGTTTTATGAACAGGCAGTTCTCTATAGTTTTGAAAATAAACTAAGCATTTGTAGTACTTAAAATGAATGTTCTCTTTGCCCAAACTTCTTGTTTTTATCTGGGTGTGAAAATGCTGTAATAGCATGAGTGAGATATTATTGTGAGGGAAACTTATGGACACTACAAACTGACTAATATGATCAAGGTAATGCCGTTTATTGTTGTGAAAACACCCCTTAAATAACCCAGATAGCACACACACTGCAAACCACCCTGTGACTGGTTAATACGAATAACACACAACTCTATTGGTGTAAAATAAAGTCCTTGTGACTTCTTTCTGTGTCGTTGTTTTTCAGTTCTTCTGCTGCAGTTTCTGTAAGTTTACATTCCTCTTCACTGTTGATTTCCACAGAGGCTTCTTACAAGCAGTTTCTCACTGCAGTCTTAGAAGCCTGGCAGCATAGCTGCATCTAAAGCACTGAGGTTGCTCACATGTCTATTTTCTGCAAGAAGTTTCCCAACAAGATATTTTGCCATGGAACTATCAAAAACTTCAAGAAATGTGGTCCCAAAACTCCATTTTTGGCACTGCAAGACAGGAATAATGACTTCATAATAGCTAAAAACAGTTCCTCATTTTCCCCCGCCTCCTGAATTTAAGACCAGTTTTGTTTTCTTTCTCTTAAGGAAGATATGTTCCCAGAGGTCAGAAAGCAAGATCTACTTGTCAACTGCCTGGACATTGAAGTCAGGGCGTATCATACGCATTTTCTTTCCCTGATTGCAGCAATATAGATTTTATTTCAGTGCGACAGAACCATTTCATGACTAAAATCAGCATAAAAGATGCTAGAAAGGCATCTTCTGTTATGCACTCTACACAGGAGCTGAATTATTTACCAAAAAGATGCACTAATAGCAGTATGCAGCAATTTCCAAGAGCAAAAATCTTCAGGTAATTCTCCAGTGATGTAACAAATGCTATTATTTTCCTTTAATGTTGCTAGCAGACTGGGGGGACGAATAAGAGGATACTTAATTAAGAACAAATAGATGTTCTGATTTCCACCTCTGCCCACCATTCCACTCCTACCTCCCTTAATATGACTCAGCTGAGATAATAATCCAAGCAACAATAAAACAAAGAGCAGCTCTCCCTCATATTTTGCTCTAATATCTACACTGTACTCCTTGTCACTTGCTAATGTTTCTTACATTTGCAGTGGGAGAGTAACAGCATTCCTTTGCCACCTCTAAGTGATGATCTGAGGTAATCCCTTGGGCACCGACTGAACACCTTGTGTCCCAGCATGCAGACTCAAAAGGGGACAAGATAAATGGCTGACAAAAAGTCAGCTGTCATCTCCATACATCTTCTGATCACCTCACTGTTTCTGTCAGTTATTCAGTTGTTGAGAGTTGAATGAAGAATGGTTAGAGGGGGATTTTAGCCAAAGTACTAATAACTTGCCATCCCTTTGCATGGCAGGAGCCCACTTAAATGAAAATAAAACATCACTGACAAGGAAAAGCACGTCCCCTTAATCATCAAAGTCCCTCAATGAAAATGGCATAGAGTCCTGTTCATAACTCTTGCTAAGTGTTTAATCCCTACTCCTTCACACATCACTCAAGCAATGTTTGGCCCTGCTGAGGATGCCTTTTCCACAATAAGGTATCTGTGAAGGACTTTCTACAGAGAGAAAATAGGGCAGTCAATACTGCTAATGGTGCTGCAGAGAGACATGGGGATGTTTTTATCTAGAAGTTGCTAGTGAAAATGGTATAGCTAGTGACAACGATTGTGATAAATGAAATTAAGTATTGGCTCAAGATGAAAAGTTATAATAGAGTGAAAAGGAATTGCCTGAGCACAGTCTTATGGCACAATATCATTTGAGATACCCTGACATTTTTGACTGGAGGTGATTGATTAACTGCTATATGAATGTCTGTAAATTTATGTACATAATGCAACATAGCCAAAAAATATTACTATAGTCTGTGCATTCTGCTAGCTGCCCTGCTTCTGCGTGGAATGATTTTCCTTTCAGTTTGGTTCAACAAAGCCCCAGGAGCTGCAGTCTAGAGAACTGCTTACAGGAAGTTCCGCTGGAAGCTGTGTGAAGTTATTAAATATTTTGATTAGAGGTGGAACATTTATGCAGATTTTAATGGTAGATGTCCTTCTGCACCACTTGGTATCCCTGGCAAAATTCCCGTTATTTTCAGTGATACAGGCTCAAACCTCAGGGCAGCAAGCATTATAGGGAAAACATTCTTCTAGTTGTTGGCATCGATGTAGCTGTATAGACACTGGGAAAAGCATCCAGTCACTGAGCATCTAGAGATGTAACTAAACATTACAATTATAATAATAAACATATCTAGCACCAAGGCTGAGTTGAATATATATTGGTACAATAACAAGAGATAAATGAGTATTTTTCACTGAGTTATTCACTTGATAAATTAGCTTAGCATTTTTTCCTTTTTTGTGGAATAGAGAAACAGGGAAGTTTTCTCAAATTTACTTGATGAATCACATTTCCTTACCACGTATTTTAAAGGCTTCCTTTTAAGCTCTCAGTGGTTTGTGATTCTGTGCATGTTGAGTTATCTGAGTTAGACTATGATTTCATATGTAAAATCTAAAAATATTTTGGTTTATAGCAACTTTTTTATTTTAAAATTTGCAAGATTTTTTTTGTAGTCTTGGAGAGCTTGAAAAGCACCTGCTACTCTGTGACCTTAGGGCAAAAAGAACATCCCTATCTAAATAAGGGAGGAAAATAAACATGGTAAAGGCACCAGAGAAAATGTTTTGTGTTCTTGTTGAATCTGGGCCACAAGCCAATTTGAAAACCTTTGTGCAGAAGCAACTTAAAAAAAAAAATCATGGTGCACAGTATGAAAGATATAATCTGATTCCTACTATTGGTATTTCCTTTAAAGTATTTGACATTTGCTCCCTATCAGTAGATGACTAAGTGAAGAGTTAACCTGAAGAATTGGATAACCCCTATTGATAACCCCTACGGGGAACAGATAACCCCTGTAACTGAGCACACATAAAGCACAAACTAAAGAGCAAATATGGTTTAAGTAAAACTGATCTGAACTGCCAAGTCAGACATTATTAACCTTGGAAAACACAGAATCTCTTTTCTGTGGTATATTTTGTCTTTTTTTCCCTCTTTTTTTCCTCTCACTGTCACCATTTTATTTTTAATTTTTTGTCTCTTAATTCTTTCTATTCAGGAGCAAGTCCCCCTCCCCCCCCACCCACCCAATCTGCTTTCACTCTCCCCTGCATTGATATATTTCTTTTACATCTCAGCAGCTACTGTTTGTAATCTGCAATCCCTGGAACATACATACACTAAACTGGAAGCGGTTCTGCAAGGACGGGAAGCTCTGACTCAAGCTCTCTCTGACGAGGTACAAGTTCTCCCCTGGCCTTATCCTCACGTTTACTACAGTTAACCAGATGCCCAAACACATTCAGAGGGCTTCCACCTTCCACCGCAGGTGAGCAATAATCGAAATACAGCCCTGGCAGAGCTGTTTTGCAGCATGTAGTGCTATTAAGATCCCTGCCTACCAGAAGAGGCCTGTTAGCTACCGAGTCTGTGGAGCCTTGCAGGCAATCTCCACTGCTTCTCTCTCTGTAAACATCATCAAAGCCACTTGAGCTAATTAATTACAGGCTGAGGGATTTTAGTGCTTCAAGATATATGTACCCAACACAAAGAGTCTCCTAGTGAGGAATAAAACTTTTGGCTCCATATTTGAGCTAGATATTTGAGGAAATAGATTGTCACATTCAGGATGTCAACATTTCCTTGGTGTTGCTGGAAACATTTTAATTTTCCCCTTGAGATATTATTTAGCATCTTCTGACCAGAAGTCTTCACACCCAGAATGCCTCTGACCAGACCTGTTATCAGATACTCCAGCTCATGTCACCTCTGCTGTCTTGAAGACTTGTAGGTGTGGGGCTCTTCTTGGCACCATGAGAAGCAAGGACTGAAGGTGGTAAGTTCCTTCAACACCCATCAGCTTTGCAGCTGCTGAGGATGGGATGCAGCATTTAGTGTCACCATGTGGAATACAGGCTAAGAGAAATCAAAGGAAACTGTATTCCTTAAGGGAAATGTAGCAAAATATACTCTTCAAAATTCAGAGGTGAGGAAACATCCAGGAAAGTGTAAAGTTTGTACTCATTATCTGGGTTACATTAATATACCCAGAAATTCCTCTATGGCCTTGCAATTAAAAAATGATGATTTTATCCACTTCACTTGTAAGTTTAGTCCACAAAGCACATTTATGAATTTTCTCCCTCACAGTTCCAACCCTAAACAAGCTCATGAGCAAAAAAGGAAATTATCTCAGGTTAAAAGAACAAAAAACCAAAACCAATCCACTAACAAAAACCCAAAACTATGAAAAATTCTCCTCAAGGAGAAATTTCTTACATGCTCCTCTCTCTAAGCTGATCCCAGGCTTCGGTGTCATGTCACACAATGGGCAGCAAGTACACAGGAGAGTCTCTTACTCTGAAAAGGAACCTCACAGGGCTGTGAGGAGGAAATTCATCCAACTGGAGGCAGGATGCAAATACCACAGCAAAAATATTATATGGGAGAACTACAGAGTCTGGGATAATACTTCCAGTCCCTGTTAACAGGCTTCTTGTTACAAACATTTGAATGGTTTTAACAAGTGAATCAATACAGAATACTCTATTGCCTTTCACTGTATTGACATCCAGTCATGCTTGGACGCTCTGAATAAGATCAAGACATTCTGTGTTGAAGAGGATGCATAATCAGCAAGATAAATGGCCCTATCTCTACCTTGATACATAAGAGAAACGGAGTTGATATTGTTTTATGGGCAGTGGTCTGAAACACAGAGGATTTAAGTAATTGAACCAGAATAGGAAAGAGCTGAGATCCAAATCTATATCTCCCAAGTTCCACTCCCTGCATTACCCATGAGTGTGTTTGCCTCTTCAGTATCTCATTGTATAACAGATGGAGGCTGTTGATATCAATAACTTTTTAGCATCATATAAATGTAGATTGTTTTGCTGTGAACTGGGCTGAAAGAGAATGGGAACAGACCCTAATGCTCAATAATATACTGTCCAGTTATCATGCCAAAGAAATGAAACTACATTGCTGCTTTAAGTTTAATTTGTAAAATTAAATCACAATTGTCACTCCTTACAAATGATCACGGGCAGAAGAATGAGTCACATTATAACAGACAAGATCTATATGAAATCTGTGAATCTGCAAGCAGGCACATCAATTATGTCTGAATTATTGGCAGGTTTTGCCAATCTCCAATACCACTACTAAAATGAAGAAGTATTATTAACCTTTGGTGCAGCACATGCAAATAAAATACGATGATTCAACAGCAAATTTAAGTACCTAACCATCACAGTTTTAAGATAAGTAAATTTATTTTCAGCATTGGATGGGCATATTAGCTTGGTATTGGAAATCAAGTATTTTTGGAAGTTGCAGTACTATCTGACTTCATAAAAATGTCGATTATTATACTCTCATTTGTCCTTGAATGTTATGTGGTGGAGATGCTGAGATGAAAAATGCATCAAAATGTTATCATTCATAAATATATAAAATGCCTCAAAGTGCCATGGACCCAGTCAAGCACTGGTAAACACACAAACAGAAACTAGACTGTTACAAGCTAAAAGTCAGATGAGAACTTAGTTTACAGAATTCTTTCATCCTGTCTGCTGTCTTTTAGCTGCAGCCTAGCTATTGCCAAAGGATGGCTGTAAAAAATAATTGCACTAAGCCCTCTTCCTGTGCACTGCCAAATACTTCCACAGATGAGCCTCCACAGCAGCGCCATGTCAGGGCCTAGAAAGACACAGGGAAGGGTCCCAAAGTAGCTGCTGGTCTTCAGCTTCAAGACCTTGGATCACCCTGGATTTTGTAGAACATATTCTAGAACAATATTTTAAATTCTTTCTTCTTTGCCCACTCTCTGTTAATTTCTTTGCTGATTATTCTCTTTTCTTTTTCCCAAATGTCCTAAATGTTTCCCATTTTGTTTTTTTATTGTGACTTTCTCTTTGTGTTTTTTGCTTTCTACACAATTGTTATGTCCCAGTGGGAAGAAGGGAACAAAAGGGAAGTGAATACTGCTGGCCTTCAGCTTCAGAAATGCTGAATGTTCCTTGTTAAGAGGACTAATAGACAGTATTTTTCCATCCTATTTCACCCCTAATATAGGTCTAAACCGAGTTTACCCCATACTGGGAAGTTCTGAGGAAGTTAGGGAGAAAAAGATTACTTATTTTTCCTTTGTAGCAAGTAGTGTACAGGATTTTATTCCTCTAAAGCCTTGAACATAAGGTGTGACAGAGATGTAGGAATATTATTATAGTGTAATTCAACTTTCAGCAGAAACCTCTGCTAAATTTGTTTGTCTTTAGTTCTTTATGTTGTACAGTCAATAGCTGGAGTAATATCTTACTTATGGCTCAGACATGCCAGTCCTGGAGGATTCTGTAAGCCCAGAACATTGCACAGTGAATGGCAGTACATGACTTTTCCATTGTATTTTTCAGTTTCAGTACAGATTTGAGTGACATTTCCACTAAATTTTGGAAAGCCATATTCTAATTGGTTTGATACTCTGCTGGTGACATGACTTTGCATTTTTCCAGAATTTGGTATTGTTAGCCTAGGCATCTTTAGAAATGGTAATTTCTCATGTCCTCTTCTGATATTTATTTGTACCTCTTTCCCTTCAGACCAATATGAAAGGAGTTAGCAGTGTGTACAGTTTCTTATTCTTTCATATATATTTTCAGTGATTTTGAGTGGTCAGAAAAAAAAAAAAGCAATAAAAATATGTATTGGGAAAGCAGCTATTTTTCACCTGGTTCTCAGAGAGGTTTGGCTGGAAACCTGCAATGATGTCCTATTTTTATGTAAACATATAATTTTATTTATCTCTAACATTTTTTGCAAACCTGCAATTTTATTCTTCTTTGGTATTATAGGCAGTAGTCTGAAAATGAACATTCTTTCACCTGCAGCTCCAGGAGAGATACCATTAGAATCAGCAAGGGCTGTGGAAATGCTATTTGCTTGTACTCAGTTCTTAGAAATGAATCAGAAGCAGAGAAGGTGCACATTCCTAATGTGTTAGATGAAACTGAGTCACCTTTTTTTGAGAAGGGCAGATGCATATGTGGTATGTGCTGAGAATTCTGCTGCAGGAACTAAATTAATCCTCTAGCAGTAATGTATTTTTTCACAATTACCAAGCAGTTACAAATGAAGTAGCCAAGGGATTAAGGTATTATTCATTTCAGCTGCCTAAGAGTACAAAGAAAGGAACCTTATCACTCAGATAAGCTCTTCCATCTTATGATTACCTAAAAGATCATAGGTATTAGAATGCGTGCCCAAAAATCTGTTCTGAGGAAAAAGCTTATATAATAGATACTAGCAAAAACCCCAGCTATTTTTCCAGATAATTTTGCTAATGTCATCAGTGCTTTGCCTGTTAGTGATGTAGTGTTAGGCACTCAAAAAAAGTCAGAAACAGCAATAGTTACACTGAACTTAAAAACTTGGTGTTGCTTCTCTTTTTGTGTGGTTGATCGTGTGGTATTTTAGTTGTAAAATCATATTCTGCCTTAATTATAAGGGTATCAATCCAGAAAAATTCTACCAGGAAGTATAATAGATTTCATGTTCATAAATGATCTTTATTATTATCTAAAATTACTTCTTACAAAATACAGACTCTACTTTAAAAATTCCTTTACCAAGCCCAGGGGTTTTACTTGAAATGCAGCAAATCATCAGAAAGACTCTAGATTTGATTTAAAGACTCCAAATGTTGGGGTAATAGCCATATCCCTATGTAAATTATTGCAGTGCTTAAATATCCTCTGTGTTAGATGTAGCCATGCAATTTGCTATGAAAAAAATTGCAAATGCTATTTGGAATGGGCTAAGAAACAGGGAAAACTGTTCCAGGTACACGGGCTGGATCAGCAGTCTGTGCTTGGTATTTTTTGGGCAGTTACATTCTAAGAGATAATATGCAAAACCTGTTTTATAGGCTCGTGACTCTAATATTTCATGGCTATTTTAAAACATCAGCTTTTATTTCAAAATGGTTACTCGCATTCATATCAGCCAAGATTAGAAAGCAGAAAAAGAGGATGACTACAGTGCTACTATTTGGGTGTAATGACAATGTGAAACAGAAAAATGGAAACACTGAGATGGCATATTGAGCATTGCTGTTAATTTTAGCCTGTGGGCATTTGAGTCTCCATCTTCCTCTTGGTATGAAGCAGAACTCCTAAAATGCCGTTTTCTGGTAAGCTGGAAGGTAACGCAAGAGTAAAATAAGACTTATGTGGGGTATCTCTAGTATTTGTTTATTATCCCCGTGTCTCTTTCCCTACTCTTCCACTTCTTTCCTTCTCATCTTCTGTCATGTCCCATTTGAAGGGGAAAACCATTTGTTCTCTCCTATAGAGCATTTTGCCTCCTGAGTAATCTGCAGTGAAACAGTTCCTGCTGCCCTTTGAAGTGTCATACTGGGGACAGAGAGTGGCCAGGCAATGTAGGGATTCAAATACTGGCCTGTCAGTTGCAATTTCACACAGATTGCTGGAAAACTTGTGCAAGTGAAAGGGTGGGAGTGCATAAAAATAGTTGTGTAGTTGTAAAAGGTAGAAATTAACAGAAAGTAATATCACGCTCAGAAGAACTTCAGTGTGTCCTGGCATACACCCACCTAGCATACACCCTGTTTTTAAACCACCACTCTGCTGGTTGTCCTCGGGACCTGGCTGGAGCACTCTTTAGAATCATTTCAGTAGTATCAAAATGAAACCATTTCTGGTGGGGAGCCTGGCCATCCTTCTGTACCAGCTGCTTCCATTTCATTGACAGGANTAAATTTAAAATTCATGTAATAGAAATAACACCACAGTCAAGATGGCATAAGATACCACTGCTGATGTTTCAAGCTGGTGTTGCTTTCCATCCGGTTACATAGTTCAAGCCTTCAAACACTCGGGCATGTTACAGAATAAAATGCTGCTTTTCAATACTTGTATGTGTTAGTGTATGTGATGAGAAGTGGTGCACTGGTGGAACTCAGTGAGCAAATGTATCAGAGACAGCAGCAAGGAGCAATCTGCCTTTTTGGCAGCTAAAACACTGAAAGGGCTGCAAAAACGTGACAATAAGTCAAACTAACAGTACAAGACCAGGGTCTCCACCTCTGTGGGGAGCTGGCATCCTTCCCAAATGATACCAAACACTGCTCAGTGTTGAATCGTCACCATGAATTTCAGGTGAAAGGCCTTAAAGACAGGTAAAGTGAGGAACAGAAATATTTGTCCTGCTTTTTGTTGGTTTTACTGTTGCTAATTAAATCACCACATGCTTAGATCACAGGCATTTTTGAAGAAGTATCCAAGAAAATGCTGTAGCAAGGGTAGATACACATTCTGATATAATGTAACAGCACTTTTATTTTTATATATTCTCAATTTTAACTTAATCAAACCAGAAAGTGGTTTGCGAAGGTGTGGAGAAATTCATTCTAGCCTCATAGTTCTTAAACAGGGTACTGAAGTTTATCAACAAGACAGGAAATTAATAGTTTTGAGGCTGTGTCAGCCTTGTTTCACAATGTAACTCGGACTGAAGGACGTAGCTGTAGCTGTTCCTCGGTAGCACATGTGTTCTCATTTAGCTGGCCTTCCCACAATTCAGCCACTGCCCTTCTCCCAGTCCTGGATTAGCTTCATGACTAATTGTGGTAAAGTTTAGGATGACGCGCAATGGGCTGCTCATCTGATAAGCCGAGAGGACACATCACCAGCATTGAATGACGCCAATTTCTGAAGGAATTCGGATTTTGGAATTTCTCATCCCCTCCCACAAATCTGCAGCTGAGAAGCCAAGATCAGGACATGTGCTTTAAGACCCAGGGTACGGCCTTATGTCAGACACAACAACGGATGCAATGCTCAGAAGTGTAGGAGTTGGGAGGCTGATTTATGACTGTGCTAAGGGAGAGAGTATTCCAAAAGGCCTCTTGCCATTTCCTCCTAACGCAATGGCTGTGCAGACTGGCCTTGCAGCAGGAGAGAGGTCAGCAGAACAGGATTACATAAGGCTGCTTGCTATGCAGAAAAACGCAGATGGTCTAAAAGTGTTTCATTTTTTTAAAAGAAGTCGTGTGCCCAAGAGCTGCAGTTTGAGGAAGAAGAGGAGTCTCTGAAGAGCAAGTGCAGCAAAAGTTGTTTCATTCCCAGTTTAATTGAAAATAAGTCTGGAATCTCTCCAGGAAATAAGTTTTGAAGAAAAGAGTTGGCTCACTCACAGTCCAAGCAATTTAGAATCACCTCCCATTATTTGTGTTTCATCTTCAAGCACGTTGGAGGCGTACTTGGACACTTGCACAGATAGTAATCTAGAAGAAACTAGTTCCAAGTTCAGATGGGATCATTTGGTTGGATTGAATTTCACATGGTGCAGCAAAACACAGGGTCAACAATTCTTTGCTTCTTGGTAGAGACACAGTCACAATTATTCAGTTTAAAATGCATTTCTATTGCTCCTTTATACCCCCAACATTATTCTATCATGTCTTTATCCAGAATTACATTTTGTGCTTATTAGTTGGCCACAAAAGTACAAAATTCAGTACCAAAATTAAAGCTAGTGCTCTACAGTTTTTAAAAATTATATTTTAGGTCACATCGATCTCTTTTTCCTTTTCATTGCATGCTTTAATTTTTTTCATGTTTGTTACAATTAAACACTCACTTAACTTCTTTTCATCTCTTGTGGTTAAGAAGTCATGATTTCCTGACTTACGGTAGTTTATTTTTAATTTGTAATTTTAATTCATTATTCCCCTTAATACATCTTGTCTTTAAAAATACCTTATAACAAAATCAAACAAAGGTGTGGGAAAACTTAATATAGAGCTGTAGTCATATCTGTGAAAGTGAAAATCAATTTCAAACACAGATGTGAAAGCAATAGCATCTTAACAAGTTAATTTATAAATTGAGGGAATTACTATGCTAGACATTATATACTTAAGCAAACTCAGTGTTCCTGATAAGTACTAGACTGACAGTGCTGTAAATTGAATTCTTCTTTTTACTGTGGCCATAGCACCATTTACACACTGTTTGCCTTCCTTTTTGCCAAAGATGCTGTCTTCCTTGCCTTGCCTCTAAGTGGACACGGCACACAGGGGCCCTGCAATTTTCCTAGGCATCATCCCAAGCCTAAGGCAAAGCGCAGGAACTCTCAGTCCTAACAGATTTTTTTGTAGCCAGCTTTGAAATACATCAGAGGATGGAGACACCACAGTCTCCTTGAGTGAACTATTCTCCTGTTTTCCTACCCATAACTATTGGTAAGTTTTTCAGAATGTCTAACCTAAATCTGCCTCGTTGCAATTAGTTGATTCTTCTTTGGTTCACCAGGAACATGGAGAACAGGTTATTATTTCCCTCCTCTTTGAAGCAAGCTGCACACAGGCCTAAAACTAAGTGTGAGAACAAATAGCATAATACGGTAACAGTGTGGAAAAGGAGAAAAATCATGAATCATCTGCTGAACGTCTACAGTGTCTGTGTGTTAATCTGTGTGTAAGAAGAAAAGAGTTTTGGAAGAAGGTAGGGGATCAGAGATTCCTCTGCCTGATCAACATTATGCCTGATTCATATCAAGAGGTGCCCTGAGTCGTTGTTTAGGAATTTTTGTTTAGAAAGATATAACTTGTCAAGGATAATACCCAATTGCAAGTTTTCTCTTAGTTTTCTCTTCTCTAGATCAAAACCTCCCAATTCGTCAAACATTCCTCTGCAGATATTGTACTCTGAATCTTTTCTGGCTTGTTTGGAGTTTGGTTTTCTGTTCTTCAGAGGAGTCTCTTCATGTGGGAAAAGGTACTGGACAGATAATCCAGTGATTAGCTAAGAAATTAGTCATAAAACTTGTCTCTGAGCCCTAAATGGATGCTTTTTTATAGCTGAGTGTCTTCATTTGCCACATGGAAATGCTGCAGCTGGACCCCTAAAGTACAATCAGGTCAGGTCAGCGTCAGCATTTTTCTGTGATTGTACCAAAAGTGCCCATTAGCACAGCTATGATGTGTACACCTGCTCAACAAGAACAGGGAGCACATCTCCGTTTTAATGAGGCATTCAAACAGACATTCGGTAGCCTTTAAGTATCCCCTTCCAGTCAGAGGACCTTTTACTGTGCAAGAAGTGAAAAAAGGACTCCTGAAGTGATTAAGAACAGTTTGTAGTCCCTCATTCATCTGCAAACTAGTTATTCTATTTGTTTGAACAGGGAAGTGTCTAATGGTGTCTCAGAGAAATGTAGCCTGAGAACGCTGGGCCTGATTTCATGAAGGAAAGCATCAGGAGCCCAAACGGGGGAGCAACGCCAGGTGGGAGCAGAAGGATGTGTCATGCTTTGAAGCATGGGGCTTCTGCTAAATGTCATCCTCCTAGGTGAAGTTTGGTGCCACAGCCTCCCTCTGCAGTGGGACCCCATATGCCCGAGCGAGCACAGCTAGTGAGGGAATAATAAATCACGGTGACCAGCTGTGCCTGCCAGGAAAGGTCAGGCAGCAGGAGAGGGGCTGGGGGCAGGAAGGGGAGCAGTGATGCAAATGCAGACTTGGTGGCAAGGAAAGAGCCCGAGGTAGGAGTTGGCTTTGGGAGTTGTGAGCGGCAATGCAGGAGGCACAGAGGGTCACTTCCAGGGAGAAGATGAAGAAAGTTCGGTGTGCTCATTCAGTATGAAATGATTGAGGTGATGAGATCTGCGAGAGAACCCGAGCTACTGAGAAACAGGAAATACTGTTTAACAAAAGAAAAAAAAGGTGTCAAACAGTAAGAGATGCAGCCGCTTCACTAGAATCTGTGTGGTGTTTATAGAGACACAACAGGAAATCGGCTACAACACCCAGCGAGCAGTATCTTCAACCTCTCACACTGTAAAAAAAAAAAATTAAGCTTACTGAAAATAGAAGAATTTGTTTCTGGAGCCTCTTTGGATGTGTACACAAGGATTTCTTGGCGGGTTTTAGAAAGGGGGTGGAGAAAATAAGGGTTTGTTGCAGAACTGAAGACTTAATAGCAGGCTGATAAACTCTGTGAATGTTTCATTTCTACAGCCAGGCAGCAGCTGGAATCAAGCCAGGACGCCTCTGATCTCCAGTTGCTAATGAAATTATATTGTGCTATTGCTTTGCTATTAAAAAAAAAAACAAACCAAACCAAAACAAAACAAAACAACAACAAAAAAAAACCAACCAAAAAAAAAACCCCAAAAAACCAAGCCTCTGCAATATTTAGATGATAGATTTGCTAGTTTTCCTTTCTACATTTTTCTCCTAGCTTTGGGTCCGGCCGGCCAGTTTCATCGGGGAGCTTATTATTTCTGCTGCACGAACAGCAGACCTGTAAAGAGCCGTGGAGGGGGGCGGGGGGGGGCGATGTTGCCCTTCCTCTCCCCCGAATTCCCTCCATCCCTCCCCGGCAGCCGCGGGCGGGCCCCGCCGGCGAGGCGTGCCCGGAGCGCCCCCCGCCGGTGCTGCCGCAGCGGCGCAGCCGGGCCGGAGCCGGGGATGCCTCCCGCGTCTCTGCGGCGCCTCCGCATCTCCTGCGGTGCCTCCGCATCTCTGCGGCGCCTCCGCATCTCCTGCGGTGCCTCCGCATCTCCTGCGGGGCCTCTGCCCCGAGGGGAAAGGCCGCCGTCCTGGAGCCGGGGAGGAACATGGGTACCCCATTGCGCCAGTTGCTGCGTTGAACAGCCATAGGCTCTGGGAGGAAAACGCGGCGACGGCAGGTTTTGTTGTTTTTGAAAAATGTTCTTTTTCCTTCCAGATTCTCCCTTCCTGCAGGGCAGGTAAAAGGGGAACGTTGTAGGGCTTTCAACGCAGGGAGTTATTTGTGATAAAGGGGCTCGATGGCTCGCCAGACATTGTTCTGCAGCATCCCTCTCACTTGTTGATCCCATCCCACTGTGGCCGCATGAGCCAGGGATTATCACCGAGGTATTTTGGGATGGGGACACCCCAGATGAGTGAACAGATTTGTCTGGTGTGCCTCCATACCAACAAAACTGTCCTACTGATAAACCAGGGATATAAAGAGGATGGAAACCTCTTTACTTCTGACTTTTAAAATTGCTAATGGATTTTACCAGATGATGCAAACCTGTTGAGTTTGTTGCAGCAGCAGCCCTGCCCTCTGTCCCTCAGACAGCTCTCACAGCAGCTGCATCTTTATGCAGGGAAGCAGCACTCCCCGGGCTGACAGTTTGTTGGTATCAGCTCTACAGTAAAAGCCTCTCAGCATCTGACATCTCCAGAGGCTTTGCTGTTTCACCTTTCACATGGGCTGTGGTGTGTTTATCTCTATTGCTTCTGTTGAAGTTTTCTATTCTTCAGCCAAAGCAGTTTTGCAAAAATCTTTCCTTATCTGCTAATTAACCCCTTTCCTCATCAGGCATCAATAAGACTCTTAAATATAATTTAATTTTTTTTCCCTGAAGTCCATTTGTTTCCCTTCCCTTTGAATTTTCCATTTTCTGCTACTAAATCTTTCTCCCCCATTTCCATTCTCCTCATGTTTTCACTCTTTTGATTAATTCCACATTCTCAAAAAAACTCGCAATTATAGTATCAGTTGGGGAAAAGGGGGGAAAAAAATGCAGCCAACAGCTGAAAGCCGTCTTCTCTATCAACTTTGCCCAGAAACTGCCAGCCCTCCCGGTTTCATTCTGGGATTGTCATTTAATGACCTTTCCAAGGGTCAAGTACTAACAGGGTTCGCTATTCATGTACAGAATATTTTAAACCACTTTATTCTGAAATGGTAGTTACAGTATTTTGTATTCCTGGATACAACTTCAAGATTTTTATTTGTCCAAGTATGACACCTCAGCTCAGTTGAGGAAAAAAAAAATTTTTTCTGAGGACGTACTTATCAAAATATCCTCCTCTGTGGGACAGCAAATTTCAGTGAAGTTGCCAAGAACAAAACACCTTCCCCCCTCTCCATCTCGTACTGTGTTTGATATTTTCTTAGCTGTGATTTCATCAGAAACCATGAGCAAAACAATGTGGTAAGGTAGTGAGTAGAAGACCTTCACAGGAAAATTAAATGACACAAGAAGTGGCATTAGAGATTTGTAATGAGGGGGCTGCTGAGAGAGCGCAGGCAGCATAAATGTCAGGGAACAAGCGTGCTGTGAGAGATGTGATTGCTCAAATAAGCATTGAACATTCATGGTTATGAAAGGCCCCCGTGCCATTTTCCATAAAAGTAGTGACGTTAAAATGCAATGATCCACCAAATTCTTTCACTCTTCTCATCACATAAAGTTCCTTATCTAGTTGCAATTTGATATGCAATTCTTCCTTCTTTGTATTTTACACACAGAAGAGCGCTCATCTCAGCATTGCAGAGACAGTGAGTTTGTTCCTGTGTGTTGTGAACAAAGCCTTATTAAATTTCCTAAACAAAATACACTTTGGACAATAATAGTTACTTTAGGAGGAGTTCATTTTTCATATACTTCTCCACATGCTAGTTTTAAAAAAATGAAAATGTAATTGTGGTCTAAATAACTCCAGTTGGTGAAAATGTGAATTTGATAATCCTAAAGAATTAGCTGTTGCCTCGATGAACCAGTTTTGAAAATAGGTACATTTTCAGTATAGAATAATTTGAGCAGTTTTGCAGCCTAACTCCTCAGGTGTAGGTCATCTCTAAACTCAGGTTGTAGGAACTCCCTTTCTAGATGAAAGGCACGTTAAAAAAGTTGCTTTTTTATCATATACTCTGAATTCTGTACCCATGACAGCTTTCAGTAGGTTCTGCCATCAGCAACCGCTTTAATGTATCCCTGACATCTTGCACTGAAATTTTGCTTGACCTTTACAGGACTTCTCTGTCTGGTGACTGAGTGTGCTGGTCCACAGAGCAGTCGGATAAGTAAAGTACCACTGGAAAGTACAAATCCTTGTTTCGTCTTCTCTAAGTACAATACTGAAAGTTTCAGTTTGTGAACTGGCAGCTCCCTAGCAGAAAGACTCAGCCATGGGGGTGTTGGTATCACCCTGTAAAATCCCCCTCGCTCTCTGTGTTCTGGAGAGGACAAGCCTGATGAAGGACTCTCGCAAGAGGCAAACGAAACATTCATCTCTGCTCTCTCAGAATCGGAGGGATTTACATGGTCAGACAAATGGAGGCTCAAGTTAGCAGCTCTGCTTGTTTTCTTGTGGAAAAAAACGGGTCCTGCTCCTTCCTTCTGTCCTGTTCCCCACTCACCACACAAAATCTTGTCCCAGAGGAATTATGCAGCTGACCTGTGAAGTGAGAGTGGGCTCCCTGGCACCAGGCTCACCAGTCACCCTGGCAGGCTGGCACAGGAAACTGGGCAGCACCCGGGCTAGTGGCACACTCAAGTCAGGCCAGACGAATAATATAGGGATTTGTTTGGTGCTGCACTGCTAAAAATCCCTGGAACTAACACACGAAACTGAGAAAAAGGGCAGCTGGAGAGAAAAAAACTGGAAATCACTTTGGTCCAAAAGGAAATGTTCTGTTCATCTGCATCCTTCTTATTTTTGTTGCATAGATAAAGGGAATATGAATTTTGTTCAAGCATTTTCCTTCAGTTTATGTCAACTTTAAATCAAATTAATGTGACTATAAATAGGATTCCAACTGAAAAGTGAAAAACCAAAGAGCTCCTTGGAATTGATAATAGTAATGAAAACAAGTGTTTCCAAAATAAGGACTTTTTGCTGCCAGTCTCTAAACAAATTACTCTAAGGCTTTTGAAATCCCTCAGTACACACATGCACCCAGTTTCTTATGAGTGGAATGCTGAGTTCGATCATGTTTCAAGGTCATCTCATCCTGTGTTTATTGTTTGTTAAATACAGGTGCCAAACTGAGTAGGGAAATTATCACAGCCTAGTGGACGTAGAATGATTCTGTGAGAAGAGAGAGTAAGCTTGGTCTTAAGATTGAAATATATGTAATGAATTTCTGTGTTCGTTGGACAAATAACAGGGAACATAAAATTAATTATCATAGAGGGGCTACCAAGGAAAAGAAAAAACTTAACATTGTCAGCTAAGCTGAATAACTCCTACCCCAGGGGCTCAAATCACTTGGCTGTACAAATCTGGGAGCTCTGGCAATGCTCCATCAGACGCACACAGGAGGTAAAGCAAGAAATAACTTCCAAAAGCCAGAACAAAAGTTCAATGCAATCTCTATCCATAATATCACGTGGATCCTTTTTTTTTAACAGGATTAAAATGCTTCTATTATTGCTGGTCTCAGTAATTTTCTTTCAGTAACGTATTGGTATTACCTAGAGTAGGGAACATAAATCAAGTGACCTAATTTTTGGCAGTTATAAGGGTTGTAACAGAAAGTATTACCTTTATTTCACGTTATTAAGTCAAATTAATTTTATCAGCTGGAATTCATGCTGGTGACCAGGGGATGTGAAAAGCCCCTTTGTGCTCCTTCTTGGGTTATGACGGAAAAGAAAAATCATCTTTTCTCATAAGACTGATTCTTGCAGGGGCAATACCTCAGACTTTTCTATGACATTTTTCTTGAATGGACCATGGTATATTGAGGGCAATGAAGCAAAACTAAATGAGCCTCTTGATTACACTTTTTCCTTTCCTTTGTCAGGTTATTGCTCCCTTCTGCACCTAATTTTGTTTTCATGTTTTCTCTTTCAAATAGTCCCTTATGAATCCTCTTTCTTCTCACAAATCTTCCATGGACCACTTTGTTGTTCTCATGTCTGTAATAATCCTATCTCTAAGATGTTTCAGTGGTAAAGAGGCCATTACATGGTCTAAAGGCCTATGTAATTAAGAGATCAGAGCTCACACCTCGAAACAAACAGATCTCTGAAATTTTTATTAAATTGCTTGGCTGTCAGTGATTGTTGAACACTGACAGTACTGAGCTAAGGAACCACTGGTAGCAATTTACCTCTCTGGAAATGTGGATGGTGATGGGAATGTGCTCAAATAGCACTAAGTGCTTTGGGAGCCAGTGGCAAGGATAAAAGACAGAATATAGCCTCATTTTGATGACAATAGATGATTCATATTTTTAATATCTTATTGTTTACTCAGGCTGAGATGACTAATTGATATCCCACATTACAGGAATTTGAGGAGTGAGTTCTGCACTCCAGGTAGAAATGAACCATATAAGATACAACTTTTAAGCACAGTTGAAAAAGAAAACAAACATAGAGAAAAAGGTGTGTCTCTTCTGAGGCTAAAGAGATGATTTGTCAATTTGCAAGGGACTGCAAATCAGAGCTCATAATGTGGTGTAGGGGAAAATGTCGAGACAGACTTTAAGAAAACCAGAATTAATCTTCAAGAAAGTGTGGTGATTTGACAAGGAAAGGGAATCACATGGACAAAACTGAGAGAACTGTGTTCTGACACTGGGGTCACTACAGAAAGCCCAGAAAGGGTAAAAGGGAAAGTGGGTAAAAAGGGAAGCAAAGCTTAAAGCTTTGACTTCACAAAAATAACATGCAGAGCTGCCTGGATTGGGACAAGCAAAAAAAACCATATACTCTGAAAAACAACCAAGCATGATGTTGTGCTACATTGACTTCCACAAATTTGCAAACACTAACTGACCATGAATAACTTGGGTGAGAGGACATCACCAGCACCATTTGTGAAAGGTAATCCTTCACAAGAGCAATGAGCAAGATTTTGGTAGAAGATAAATGAGCTCTTATCCTGAAAGTAAATGGAACATTTATTAATTTTAATCTTTACACAGGTGTACAAGCCAGTGTTTTGTCAGAGACTGTGATGGTAGCAAGGGAAGAAGAGCCCAGGTAAGACATATGGAATGAATTCAGGATTTGCAGTTGTGATCCTATTGTTATTAAGAGAGTGAGTGAAGTAAATGTATGAGTAAATAACATACTGCAAAGATACAATTTATAATAATACCAGGGGCAAAAATATCCTTTACTCATTTTAAAACATATGAAGTTCTTCACCTTATGCAGTGGTGCTACACCTTAGAAGAAAAGGTGACAAAGTTTGAAGAAGAGGTTTAGGATGTTTTCCAAGCAGAGAAGAAAGCATTCAGTAGAATACAAAACACACCTGAAAGCCCAACTGTTCAGTGTCCAATGGAGAAGCAAAGAAAGGAACTGGTTAAGATTATTACCCTAGGGAGAAAAAAGAGAACAAGGAGCAGAATAAACAGAGCATGGCATTACCTTTCTGCAGAAAAACCCCAAGAATTCCTCTAAGCAGTAGGATGAAGGAGTCTCATAAATTATGCCTATTGGTTAAACGTGGTTTTTTGATTGAAATATGCAAAGGTATTCTGCTGTCTCTGTAAACACCGAGAATATTTACCTCTGCTTTCCCTGTCAGCTCTCCTCTGCAGAGTATTGGCGAATTGTGACTTGCTGTGTTTGGCTGTAGAGTTGTCTAAAAAGATAAAAATGCCTATGGGGAGTGAACATTCAAAACTGCTAATCCCACTTTTCCTTCTCTCTGCTCTATCTTGTATGAAACCTGTAGGAACTAAGTATCGTTAAGCCCTCTTCCTAATTCTGTAATTTTGGTGGCACATGCCAAGGCACCCACACTGCCAGAGTGTAACATTGTGGCTGCTTCTGTAGGAAATTAGGCTAATCTCTTCATTGTATCTTGATTTAACAGCGACACAACATCAACAACAACGTAAAAACAGAACGTAGGCAGATCCTAGGTAGGTTTCTTTAGCTAGTCCATCTAAGTGCAAATGTCTTTAGGGAAGGAAAGCACACATGGCATGTAAGCATGGCCTTTGAGAGACAATGCTACTCCAACTGATTTTTGGGCTCTGTCTGACACCAAGTGTTTTGAAGTGTATAAAATGGAATTTGATGGGATTAGTTACAGAGTAGTTACTGTAGTAACTGCCTGTTGTTTTATATATAGTTCAGATTTTTTCCTTGGATATGTGATTGACTCCTTTTCCTGCCTTCTTGCTGACCTCTTCCCCTAACTTACTATATTTGCTAGATATATGACTAGGTGTAAACTCTCAGCAGTTTAATTACATAGTCTAAGTAACATGAAAGACAAGTCAGTATAAAATATTGTGTTTCATGTATTAGTGAACAAAACCAACATCACATTTTACAGCCTTCTGATATTTTTTTCTGCAGTTTTGCCAACATTCCACAACTTCTGCTATGGTTTTTTTCCATGTTTTCTGTCTAAGTCACTTAGAATCATTTAGTTCATCTCTACAAAACTGACATTACCACGTGTAATTAATGTGATAAAAAAGGGATGTGATAAAAAAGGGATGTGATAAAAAAGGGATGTGATTAAAAAGGGAAATCTTATTATTTTCCCTATTCCTTTTCTGGCAAATTACTTTTTGAATACAGGTAATCTATTTATATCTTTATTTATTTAAATCAGTAGCATTCAGTGCCAGGGAGATTCCCTAGGCAGTACATGACAAATGTAATACATGTTTTGAGCTTGACATCTGCTGGTTTTCTTTGACACCCTCTAGTTCAGTTTTGGAAGACAGGATGAATGGATCTTCCCTGTTCATCTTTACTTAGTTTCTGCTGGGTGAGCAACATTACCCTGCTTTACCTGCTTAATGTTCCTTGAGTATAGATTAAAGTAGGTAGAAATGGGAGTTATGTGTCATGCAGTGATGCTTTCTTAAAATAATGTGTGGGAAGAAGGGAAATAGCCTGGAGTTTTCCTCTCCTGCTAATTGCCTTCTTCACCAGCTGACTGCAGCTTGTTCCACACCCTGCAGTTTGTGTTCATGCTGCCATAGAAAAGAGCCAGCAATATTTCAGTGTGAAAGGCCTTCTGTTGTGTGGTGAAGCTCTATTATTTGTCCAGCCTATTTGGAAGATAAAAACTCCTAACTAGCTTACTTTATTTTTATTTTGCAGCTGCATTAGCCTTAGCTGTCTTTCAAGCCCATTAATCAGTTTCCCCATGCAGAAGCAAGGCACAGATGCAGAGAATTTTCTGTGCTAAACTCAGCCTCAACAACCAAATTGAACCTTCAGTTTCAAATTCAAAGCACAGGCAAGCCTTCATAAGTCTCGGTCTCTAATAATGGTTCTTTTTATCTGGTGATGGAGCCTGAGGCTCTGTTGTTCCTTTCTAGCTCCGTGTGCATCTGCCATAAGGTAACTTGCTCTTTCATTTCTGTCATAGGCTTAACTTGCTCTAGTAATGTCCAACAAGGGGTGTGGAATGAGATCGTGGCTTTTCTGCCTCTCTTTATAGGGGTACAGCTTCAGCAGCTTGGCAAAGACTAGGGGAGAGCACAGTCACAACCAGTCTTACACTTGAGTTGAGACTTGGGTTTTTTTCCCTGTATATTTATTGAAATTAGAGCATTTTTTAAGAAAGGGGAATTGAAACGTTGTGATGTAGTCTTTACATTCTTTAATAAGTGTAGAAAAGGTATGAAAAGTTTAATAAGGTTATTTCTCCCCTGACTAGTTTTAGGATGTTTCCCTGGGAACTTTCTTCTGGCCTTACCCCAAATCACGATGAGTCACACAGAGAAATTGGAACTGATCCTTCACTTTGTTCAAAGTAGGTTTACAGGCTGATGGTCATTTCTTAAATGCAGGGCAAAATTTTGCCTCTCAACTAGATTTTTTACTTCCTCACTTTGCGATAGTATCTTTCAAAATTAAGAACTCTAACTGCTGAATTCTATGGTTTGTTTTTTTTTTTGTTTGTTCTTGTGTGTGACAGAATCCTTCTCTGCCAGTGTGCAGAATGTAAGTATTTAGTACTAATCCCACTTTTTATTATTGTTCTTTCAGTTTAAAGGCAAGTTTTTAAAAGTTGTAGGTAGCATTATGACACATTACTTTATTTTGCATGATAAATCCCTTGTTGATTGCCAGATTCTGAATCTTAGCCTTCATTCTTACCTAATCCTCACCCTGTCCAAGTGATCAGTATATATGAAGGGAAGCATGAGGAATTTGAGGTGGGAATGGAAGAATAACTTATTCCTTCTTTAGGAAATGGAGTCTGTGCTTGTTACTCTTGCTCCTCACTTCCCTAGTCCTGCCAGCCACATTATTTCTGATATAAGCCCGGGTGTCTTTGGCCTTCTTGGCCACCTGGGCATGCTGCTGGCTCTCGTTCAGCCAGCTGTCAGCCAGCACTTCCAAGTCCTTTTCCACTGGGCTGCTTTCCACTCTTCCCCAATCCTGTAGAACAGCATAGGGTTGTTGTGATCCCAGTGCAGGACCCAGCACTTCTTCACCTTTTTGGACTTCATACTTCAGCCCTTTGATCCAGTCTGTCCAGATCCCTTTGGGGAAACTTCCTACCCTCGAGCAGATCAAACCTGCCCAGCTTGGTGATGGTTGCAGAATGTCTGCAAGTGTACTTGATCCCCTCAATCCAAATAATTGATAAAGATATTAAACAAAACAGTATATTCCAGAAGACTTGAAAATTACTGTTAAAAATAAAAAAGATCAGAATTCTTGTTGAAGTAGTTCTCATAAGTAGTAGTTCTTATATTCGTTCTGACAGATAGAAGAGGACCTTAATATCCTAAGGAAATGCTAGACAACAAATGACTGATTTAGCTCTGTGTATTATCCCTACTCAATTCAGCATCTGAGCTGTAGCATAGAAGGCAGAAAAAGTTCTACAAAACATGCAAGTGTAATCGGAGACAAGGAAAAAAGTAATAGTCAATAAAATGCTCTACTGAAATTCTTTTCTTTTCCCTTTTCAAACATTCAACATCTTCTGCAAGCATCTCTGCAGCCACTCCCTATTCTGTGAACTCCATATGTCTCATGTCTTTTTTACAAGATGTCCTTTGTGCTGTATTTTAGTCAACTGGCCAGGAAGATTAGGAAATACAGGGGGAAAAAGTTATGAAAACCCATACCTATTAAAAAATTAGGGCACTTTTATCTTTTGTTTCTGTGAGAACAAAAAATAGCCTAAAGATTTTGAACTACCTACATTTCTTAAAGACAACATTCATATCTTTTCCTATCTCTTGGTGTGAAGCACATTCTAAGGAGGAAGAGGGTTACACTGTATTGCAGCTGGTGCCACTGTCAGCTGGGTGTGAGTCTGAGCAACTCTAGTGTGTGCTGGGGTTTAAACCTTCCTTAGCTGTCTTTATAATAAAAAACTAGAGTCAAAGGAAAAACAAAACAAAAAGCTTCATCTTAGCCCCTTTCCACAGAGTTGTACTAAGGACAGAACAGGATGACTTACAGTCAGTTAAAAGCTCAATGGACAAACATGAATACCAGTATCTACGTAGTTTTCAGCCTTCTTGTATGAGATGTGATATCATACTTAAGTTCTCAGCTTCCAGACCTTGGATTCAGGAACAAAACAGTACTTGCACTCTGATAAGATTAATGGTTTTATATAACAGAGAAAGGGCTCTTCTCTGGGGCATTTTTATTACTTGTGCAGGTTGCTAACATACCTGAAGAGAACTGGAAAAGTGGTTTCTTGGGCAGAGGCATGAATGAGGTCTGGTTCTCAGTGGCTTGGAGCCCTGTGGTAGCATTCTTTGTGTCACAATTAATAAAAATATGAGTGCAGACAGAACCTTTTCTCATGTTGGGACACTCTGCAATTCTCTAGCCTCTGTGAATTCCCTAAGGCATAGTATGAATTGAGGTCACACTGTAACATACTCAGGGCAGGCAAGAGATGGCCTTTCATCTCTCCCTACCTACCTGCTTCCAGTAATTTTGTGGAAAATTTGACATCCAGAATGAGACCTACTTCAAAGACCTTTACTCTCTGTTCAGTGTTGTTGAAATTGGCTTAAAAGTTACTTAGCTGGATGAGAGAGGTAGATAAAAACACACACATACTCACATGCAGTAACTGAGTCTGATCAAACTAGGCTAAAAGCAAACATTCGTCTTAGCTTTTTGTGTGTGTCAATGTGTACTTAGAATTTTGTGATCTCTTAAATTATGAAACACAACGTTCTAAGGTAAATTAGAGTAATTCTGTTTCAAAAAGGGATTCCAGAAAGATCTGCATGGAATACTTGTGTTTTTATGCTCCAATGGTTATCAAAGCAATGTGAAAATATTAAAGCCTTCAGCAATAATAAAGGTTATGTAGCCTGAATAGGTAATTCCTGCAGGAAAACTTCAGAAAGTCAAGGTTTCACTTGCACTGATACAAGAGTGAATAATTAATGGTTCTTACTGTAGGCTGTGGGGTACATGGCTTGACACAGTTGCATTCGGTCAGATAAGAATTAGACTAAGTTTCAGATAATCATCCAGTACTTGTATTTCCCCTCCTTTTAAATTCTTTCCTTGATTTAATGGGTAAGAATATTTCTTCTTCCACCCTGTCTTCTCCTACTCCGTAATCATTTAAAATACTTTCTGATGGTTTGCAAATTGCAGGTAGTTTGCACATCATCACAAGCTGAGATCCTCTGGTTTACTGACCCCGGTTTGTGTTCTTTTGTTTAGCATTGACAGAAATAATGTTGAAGACTTACTCTGTCACAGATGGTTTCCAAAACTTGCTGCAACTAGTTCTGTGCTCTAAAAGTATTCCTGATATGTTAAAAGCATAATTGAAAATGTGAAGGAAGAAGGACAATGCGGTTAACACATAAGTAATAAAATCATCCTTAATGGTCTTATAGATACAAATGTTAAAGAAATCATCATTTCGAAAGAATTGCTATTTTTGGCAATTAAAAAAGAAAGCAATATGTAGTAATCTCAAATGAGTTGATATTACAAATCACTTCTATAAAGATGCACTAGGAAAACTATTTTCAACTGTCATCATACGCATAGACGTTCAGTTTTACTGCATTTCTTGCAAAGACTGTTTGGAGTTTTGTCTTTCTGATCAAAAAATACCAAACAAAACCAAACAATGAAAACCAATGCTATTCTTATTCCTCTGATTGTTTTCTTTTAATTTTAGCTATTGTCAGGAATCAGAAATTGGAAACAAATCTTGTTCTCAGGTTAAATCCAGTATAGAGCAGTAAATGGGTGTAAATGATTTTGGTCTCCCGGTAGATGTCTAGCCTAAGGAGACTGTGAGTGCCTTAGGCAGTCAGGCACAATCCTGATGATCAATTTTGAGAAAACTAGTAGAAGAGAAGTTTGCCAAATCATTGTTCAGTGAGGCTCCTTCATGGGATCCTGTGACAGTTAGGATTGAACCCTGACTGTTGATGCTGCAAAAAAGTAAGTCGGATTTTAAGAATATGCAAATTACAAAGTAGGCAATTAACTCAAATCCATTTTCACAGAATATGCCGAGTTGGAAGGGACTCATGAGGGTCATCAAGTCCAACTCCTGGCCCTGCACAGGACAACCCCACAGTCACATGATGTGCCTAAGAATATTGTCCAAATGCTTTTTGAGCTCGGTCAGTTTTGGTGCTGGGACTACTGCCCTGGGGAGCCTGTTCCAGTGCCCAACCACTCTCTGGGTGAAGAACCTTTTTCTAATACCAAACCTAAATCTCTCCTGACACGACTACAGACCATTCTCTCAGGTCCTGTCACTGTCACCAGAGAGAAGAGATCAGTGCCTGTCCCTCCTCTTCCCTTCAAGAAAAAGGCTGGCATGAGATCTCCCTTCAGTCACCTCTTCTCGAGACTGAACAGACCAAGTGACCTCAATTGGTCCTCATGCGACTTCCCCTCAAGGCCCTTCACCATTTTAAAAGCCACAAAAGCATACACATCCTTGGGTGAAAATCAAAAGGGAAATGATGTTTTTGTTAACTGGGATCCAGTCAAAGCAGCTGAGACAAGGCTCATTTTGCAGTCAAAGAAAATTCTTTTTGTACCTGTCTCTTTCACTGTATCTATGCTAGCTGCATTTGCAAAATCTTGTCTAAAAAGTATGTTGTACCTTTCAAAGAGTAGCATATGTAGTACCAGCAGGGCCAGATTAATGCTCCCTGCTAATTTAACTGTTCCTGGTAACACAGGGTAAAGTAAGAGGCTTTCTGAAAGAGTAGTTGTTGCTTCATGCCAGCAACCTGTCCTAGTTTCATTCTGGTGAGGACAAACCCCAAACAACTTGAGAAATGCTTTTGTAGAGCTTCCCTTGATCATATTTGTTATTTCTGCTGCTACAGATTCAGACATGATAAAAGAATTGCAGGCCTTGTGCTGGAAATATTCATGCTGCATTAGAGGGAAACATCTATAATGTGAGGTCGCATCAAGCTCTTGAAAACCAAGCTCCACACTGTTATTGAGTGCCCGGGAGCTATTGAAGTGGGGTTAAATTGCAGACAGAGATGAGTCTGCTTGTGTAGGTCGTGGGTCTCACAGGAGCTCGTGAATCTTGTGAGTTACAGACAACAGCAGTCAGCACCCTGTTTGAGGGGTGGATTTATTACTTCCAGTGACAATTTTGCATTGCGGGATTTCTCATAAGCAGGATTCACAGCCTTACCCCCTATATCTGCCCTGTCTTCCCACACTCATCAGTTTTGTCTGGATTGTCCGCAGGTCCCTCCTGTGAAGGGGACTAGGAACTGGAGTAAGATCCTTGTGAGCCACAGAAGAATAGGGTGGGAATTGTCCTTTAATCTCCTGTATTTGTTTGGCAGTATCACTCTGACCATTGTTCTCTGCATACAACTCTCCTTTTTTCTAGAGGCCATGAATGCTCTCATGTGGCTCAAGTACAGCTGTCTGTAGGTGAAGTACCTTGTTCTGCTGTCAGATCAAATGATGTTGATGTCTGTGATCAAGAACCCCTCTGGGAGGCAAATGAAATTTTCTTCTGTGTACTACAAGACTGTATTGTAGTCAAGAGTGTTAGGTATCCTTCACAGTGGTATATATAGCTATATATAGCATGGACTTTTTCTTATAGAAGCATTGGAAGATGTCAACTTTCTAATAGTCTTCATTGTAGATCATAATTGGAGGTTTGGAAAGTCTAGAATTTCTTGCTTCCACTCCCAATACAACATTCTTGTTTTGAGGTAACACGTTTTTCTGGAACCTTGGACAAAGAGCAGATGTCACATTCACATAGATTCACCTGTGTTTATTAAACAAAATTTGACAAAATTTCACTTACAGAGTTCAGTTCTCTTTTCTCATAAGCCAATAACTATTTAGGAGAAGGATGTCAATGGTGTGTGCTCTGATATTCAAGCTGAAGATAAATGACTTATATATGAAGTTTGGTGAGGTGGTGGGAAGAAAGCAGATCGTACAACTAAGAGTCAAATGTTCCAATGTGGTTTAATGCTGTGGAAATTAATTCAATATTCATCATTTTCCACAGAGTATCTCCAGAGGTTTTTGCTGCAGTGTCACAGCCAATCTATTCAGCTCTTAAGAAATGGGAGACCATGCTCACAGGTGAGCTAATTTATATTAATACCTAGCATAACAAACATTATTTCACAAGATCTTTAGGCATTATGTCTACAATTAGTTAAAGAGTACATACTTTATTACCTTATCTAATTTACTAAGGGTTTGTTCTCATCTATTTGCAAATTTTGCAGGCTTACAAAGCTTCGAAGTCTGTTTCCAAAATAGCACACCTTGCTAAGCTCTGCTCCTACAAAAGATTAATTATTTTAAGGGAGTTTTACCATACAAAACAAGAAAACTTCAGCACTGATAGGTTGGGGATTTTTGCTGCTTAAATTTCCATATGTAAATTTCCCTAGATAACAAAAATTTATTCCAGTTTTAAATTCTCAGCGCTAATGTTAACAGTAGATACATTCACTACGGTGAGATTACACTAGATGGGCTTAATATCTAAAAAAACCCCGCTTGGGTCTATTATGCAGTTTCACAAATACAAATTACTTGTGATAGAATTTGTCAGTGAATTGTAGAGTAAAAATAGCTTCAGTATTGGCCTCAGGACTGCATTGCATTCCTTGCCCTTGTACACTCCAAATGCCACCATGCTGCAACTCAGAACCTCTAAGTACTTATTTCCTTAACTATCAGAGAACATTAAAACACACAGAGACATAAGAATGGCTGTCCTACTATGACGAACTGAATGTTATTAATGTCTTAAACATTGTCAAAATCATAGAAAGTTTTGCTTTTGTCAAACTGCAAGGAAGAAACTGCCTGTCTGTGACCACTGAAGAATCCCCTCCCAATGCCTCCTGAATGGAATTTGGACTGTGACTGGGAACTTGAGATAGGACTATTGTCTAATCATCTCAGGTCTGAGAAGAGGCAATCCAGGTTCAAGGAGGAATGTCTGTGACAAAAATCAGGCCTAGCAGAGCTCAGTGGATGGCGGGGAGAAGGATTTTGGGTGTGTGATGGCAAAATCTCTCCAGACCAAACCAAAGGAGTAATCCCCTGCCCCGACCTGGGAAGACGATGTACGCATGGGACACTCACATGGGAGGCAACTGAGAAGGGTCATAAACCATCAAAGACCCCCACAACTTCTTTCTGAGGCCTTCCACCACCAGGGGACTGCACATGATCCAAGTGAGAAAACAAAACCAGAGCCTGTCACAAGAGTGCCAAGTTTCCTCCCCACCCCAGGAGAGGTGCCTGATGTCTCTTGAACATTTATTAATCCACTGGACTCTATGTTTTGTGGGACCCTCATCACGAAGAACACCAGAAGACCCAGACCAACCACACCGCTGGATGACACAAAGTGATGATACATTTTCTATTTTAATCTTTCTCTGTCACTTTCTTCTCCCCCTCTCCTTTTTCAGTTTCTTTCTAACTCTCTTTCTCTGCCTTATATTTACCGTTAAAGAAAACCCATACTATTGACTTTGGCATATGATCTTGTTTGTACCTTAATTCAGGCAGAGGCATTTCAAACAATTTTAATAACCGACTCATAACATCTACTTACCTACCTTACTAGGCATTAACCATCTGCATGAGTTTTAGTTATACCTGATGTCACAAATTTACAGTGTTAAAAGACTTCAGGAGTTGTACATTGTTTGTGTTTGAGGTGTCTGCACAACTAAAACAATGATAAAATGTGCTCAGCTGCATTTATTGAAACCATTCAAATGTTAGAGATTTATTGGGAAACTGCTTTCCTATATTCTTAAACGTCAAATTTTAGAATAGTTCATTCAAACACCCATGAGATGAGATGCTGGGACTTCATTTCATCCTCCAGGAAATGGCACAGCAGAGCAGTCTGTAGGGAGTGGGCCACATAGTAATGAAGTACTGAGCAAGGAGATACTGCACATATAGAAAATGAACTCTGCAATAATAAATGCTAGGAGAATTTTTTTTCAATAATCTCCATTTCTCTTAAAAAAGTTAGGCACTGACCTCTGGCTAGGTGGTTTGCAAGTTATAATACCGACAAGCACTTTGCTATTTGAAGTGGGTGACTATCGATTTTATTTAGTTGTTGTAGAAAGAACATCTGGTGAAGATACATTTACTGAAAGTAAATGATGTTAGTATCAAACCTTATCAGAAGTGATTGCATTCCAGCAATTAAATTAGATTTCCCTGAAGGAGGATAATTGAACTACTATGCAGTGTTTTGCCAAGGTTTATCCTCTTCTTTAAATCTACTTGTGTCAGCTCTGTAGCCTTTCAGATGATTCTGAAACATTTGGGAATCTCCGAAGATATAAGATTGTGTGTATTTGGAGTTTAACCTCCACAGATATAGTGGTGATATCTGGAAATTCCTTGTAATAATTTCATTGTTATACACACTTGGATTGCTTAATTATTTGGGGGTGTTTTTTATTATTGTTTGCCTTTTTATTTTTTTTTAATCTTGGATTCTTGTAGACACAAGTGTGCGTATACACCCCCAAAGTGTTTGACACATTTTTGTATAGAGAATCTAGATACTTGGCATTATGATTTCTGGATCCTAAAGTCTTGTTGTGGATATAGAGTCTTTTCAGTTACCTCTTCTAAAGATTTTGTATCTGTCAATAAAAATAGCATCACTTCGCTATCCTAATCACCTCTGCCAACCAGTAAGGATAAAAATATTGTCAGATTTTTAAATATTTCAGTGGGGACTACACAAATAAGAATCTTTTTAGAAACCAGGGCTACTTTTCTTCAGGGAGTCTGGGCAGTCTCAGACTTCATGTGCATTTTTGGAATATCCATATTGTATCACATGTAGCTCACAAGCCCTTCAAGCCCTTCCAGCCCTCCTGTGCTGGAGTTGACAGCATAGCTCAGCTGATAAGGGGCGATGGGCATGTTTGAATGGCTCTGTGCATTAAGCAGCGAGTCAGAGGGGCTGCTGAGGCTGAGGATGGAGGTGCAGTGATGTGCTAAGCCCAGCTCCACCCTGCGATGGAGACAGAAACCTTTCAGAAACCTTTCAGAAACCTTTCAGAGACCATCATTATCTCCTCATTGAGACACACGCACTCCCCAGTAGTCATAACCCTTCAGTTCATTTTGGTATGGGCTGAGTGTATGAGATGACCCTTCTGGTTTGCTGTATGTGGGGTCAGGAATCTGGGTTACCTAAGCTGTGTGTTTTAACACAGTCATTTGATATAGTTCATCTGAGACAGTAATTTGTACTCCAGACTTCTGTTTTATACTCCAAAACATTAAACAAAATGTACTTTGCCTAGAAGCCAGTTTTTGTATTTGAGGTCTCTAAGGAAGCATTTATATATTTGGTCAAAAAGCAAGGTACTTGGTAGCATCGCCCTTTGCAGGGACACTGTGCCCTAATAGTTGCTTCTGGTCACTGATGGAAAACATATCGTGCCTGAGACAGTCTCTGTTGCATGATATGTGCAGTCATCAAGTGAGAAGTCACCTAAGAACACCCTTACAGTTTTTAGTTTAACCCCTGCCACAAGCAGAGTCTCTGAGTGCAACAAAAAAAGGGTAGTGAATTCACTAAGTTAACCTTAAGAAGAATATTAAAAGAGTTAAGAATTAAATAGTGCATGCAAAGGTGAACAGTTCAGAGAACAATCCCTACTTGAGAAACAGCTTCTAAATAGCAGGCAGAGAATGAAGCACATAAATTACCTATGTGCCAAACTACCTGAAAATCATTTGGATACTCACTGAAGCAAAGTATTGTATCCAATGGTTCACTGCTAGGGTAGATCCATCTGCTTTCATTTCTCTTTATTTCTATCCCCTGTAAGAAAATCAACATACTTTTCCTACCTTAGTCTACAGTCCATAAAATCAGAACTATCAAAATTCCTTCTGGCTTGAACAGAGGTCTGAACACATTTTTTTATTAGAAAGTACTTTATTTTTCATGAAATAATAGAATGGTTTGTGTAGGAAAAGACCTTAAAGATCAACTAGTTTCCAATCACCTTGCCATGGGCAGGACACCTTTCACTAGACCAGGTTGCATCAAACCCCATCCAACCTGGCCTTTAACACTTACAGGGATGGGTCATCCATGATTTTCTGGGCAACCTGTACCAGTGTCTCACCACTCTCATATTAAAGAATTCCTTTCTTATATCTAAACTAAATCTACTCTCTTTCAGTTTGAAGCCTTTCCCCCTTGTCCTTTCACTACATGCTGTTGTAAAAAGTCCCTTCCAGCCCTCTTGTAGATTCCCTTCAGGCACTGGAAGGGACTCTAAGGTCTCCCCAGAGCCTTCTCTTTTCCAGGCTGAACAACCCCAGCTCTCTCAGCCTGTCTTCACAGGACATGTGCTCCTGCCCTCTGATCATCTTTGTAGCTTTCCTCCAGACCTGCTACAAGAGGTCCATGCCTTTCTTCTGTCAGAGGCCCCAGATCTGGATCCTGTTCTTCAGGCAGAGTCTCACAAGAGCAGAATAGAGTGAGATAATCACCTCCTTGGACCTGCTGACCATGCTGCTTTTGATGCAACTCAGGATATGATTGGCTTTCTGGGCTGCAGGTGCACATTGGTAGCTCATGTTGAGCTTCTCATTTACCAACACTCCTGAGTCTTTCTCCTCTGGGCTGCTCTCAGTTGCATTTATCTGTAATCACTTCCTGGGTAAGGAAGGTAGGAATGAGTAGCTCAGACTTAGGTTACAAGATCAGAACTATTGGCTTATCAAACTGACACGAAAAGATTGTCAGATTGCAGAGATGGCATATAGTAGGTATTTAATGAAACTTTAACTTTATGGGATGCCTGCTGTTAGAGCTGAAACACTGAGTGAGTTGTGAGATTTTTAACTCTACCTGGGGCTTTTGTTTAAAGATAGATTTGAAAACGGCTGTTTCTGTAGAACAAATGCGTATCTGAATTTTCAAGTGCTGACATGCAGACACGAAGCAGAAATGGAAACTGCTATGGGTTTGGGGGCAAGGATACCAGCAATGAGAAAAGAATAAAAAGGACAGAACAGGATAAGATGTGTCTAGACCATCAGCGGTTCAATAGATTTTTTTTCTATCAGTTCAATATATAATGTATGATAAGATCAGCATCCTGTTTGCTTTTGATAATTGCTGATCAGATTGGCCTTGTTGCAAGAACAAGGGTCTACATAATGGACTTAAGGGAATGATCCTGGGAATAAAGCTGAGCTGGATGAAAGAGAGGTTTCTTTAAAATTTTACAACAAAATCAGAAATGATAAAAAAAAGTCACACCAAATTGCTAAAATCCTTGAGCTCTCACTGCCAGGTAAGAACAGAAATTTATGATTTGATCTCTTGTATAGAAGCTGAGAATTTCAAGTGCCAAGTTGTTGTGTTCTCTTTCTATTACTATGTATTCCATGTATTATTGGAACATTTGTCATTAGCTGTCTTTGGCATAGTCTGTGAGCCATAACCATATTTTAAAGTAACCTAAGTAATTGAAGATTGTTTAAAAAAACATTCAACTCTCCATTAAACAAATGAGGAATTTTTACACAGAAGTAAAAATGCCCCATTGGCTGAATTCTATGCCCCTGGAAGGCAATAGGAACCTGTACATCTGCTTTCAGCCAAAGCAGGGAGAAAATGTCTTACAGTGAGTTTCTCAGATATGTAGATAGGTGCTGTGCATTGGCAGGCTGTTAAAGCCAGCCTTCACGATTTATAGAAGGCAATTTTATTCATGGGATTTAGGCTTCAAGCTGCAATAGGCACAGCACATGAATTTGAAAATCCCTGTTTGATGCATAGATGCCTTTGAAAACCTATCCCTGTAAGGCAAAGTGGAAAAAAAATCCTGACTACAAGCAGAACAAAGCCGTATTTTGATATGACCTACACAATCTTTTTGATATGACAGTGTCATGGTGGTAAATTTGAATGTTTTGGTATTTTCTTGGTTAGAATTGAAGCATAAGCATCTTATATCCAGAAACTTCTCTTTTTCAACTTTGTGAAACATTTGGGTTTCGTCTATAGCAAGTTGTAAAATCCTGAACTTAAAAGTATAATTTTTTTTTCTAGAATAAATATTGTCAAACTATGGTCTGCATAGTTATTTGAGTCTTAGAGATTCCAGATTTGGAAAAAATGGAGCAGTACTTACTGGACAGGTAGGTAGCATGTTACACAGTTGACAGCTGCCTGAATCACTGAGACACCGATAATGTTACTGGTGATCTCTGTTGGGATGGATTATTGAGCATCACATAGCTAAGATGACTAGATTCTCATCAGAAATGTAATTTGTCTCATAGCTATTGCCACGTTGTATGTGGTAGTGGAGTAGAGAACATTATGCTTGTCTCTAATTCAGTGAGAGTCACAATAGACAAATTGGAGGTCAAAAAGCCCTTTTGGGAGAGCTCTTGTGGAAAAGGGTTATATAAATGTAAAATAGTATTATTATTATTTATGAGCAGTTTAAGTCAAATGTCATGTTGGATGCATTTCATCAATCTGAGATTAGACTTGGGCCTGTAGCTCAGCAACAGCTCAGTGATACAAACTGATAGGAGGATGTTTTATGAGGCTAAACAGAATCTCAAATAAAACAGCAAGTACTTCTTTACAGCAGCCCTCTCATTCAGTGTTATTTCTGAAGTCTGGCATTTGGAACAGCAGATGGGGCAGCACAGAGCTTTTCCACCAGGGCAAGGAATGACATGCAGTCCCCAACCCATTGCAGATGCGTTTAATTTAGATCATGTAAAGATTTTTGCTACACAATAGAACTGTGGAAACAGATACCAATATTTTATTAAATCCATGGATTACAGCCTTATAGAAATGTTAGGAACACTGACAAACTCATTACCAACATGTGTAGCATATTCTGCCCATTCAAAAAACTTTATTATTCAGTGAGCTCTTCTCTCTAGGGAAAGCAAAGTGTCCATTCATCCCCAGCTTCTTCTCTCTGCTCACTATGAGCATGTGTATGTATCTGTGTGTGTGTGTGTAAAGATCCAAGGTGAAAAAAAAGAAAATAAACTCCCTTCCACTAAGACCAGGAGACATACTTCTAGTCTAAATATAGATACATAGATATATACGTAAAGATACTTCATTTCTGAAATCAAACCTGTTAACTTTCCCCTTTTGCATTTTCTCTTCATTGACTTTAATTAAGTTTATTCCAACAAGCTTGCAAGGTCAGATAACCTTGTTACATGAAAGAAAAAGATTACACACTATGGGGTGGTTCCTACTAGCTTGGCCATCATTTATAAAGCCAGGATTTAATATCCCTTAAGCTTTTGATTTGCAGCCTCATTTTATTTAAACAGCATTTATATAAACTGCTCAGCAGATTAGAGAAGCAGCTCTATAGCCTTAATTTCAGTGTCACTTTCCAGCTGTTTTGGTTAGGCTTCTTGCCTGGATTTAATGTATTTGTGCACTAAAATGAAAATACATCTCAGTGATAAATCCTCTCCAAAGCAAAGGGAAATAGCAGTAAATAACATCTGTTGAAACTGAATGAAAATAAAAACAAAAGCCCACAGGAAAACCAGATACAGTAGGGATATTGAAAACAAACCAAATACAAAGTTCAGGCTTAAAAAGAGTGATTAAAATCCTTAAAATTATCATTAGACAGGAATGGGGAATTTGTGACCTACGAGTTGTGCAGGTTTGTCAGTTCCAGATGCACAGGGGATCAGTTATTAAGAGACACGTTCCCCTGTTGGGATTGATCCAAGGCTCCTTGAATTCATCCAAGGGATCTGTAAGTTCATTACAGATATTAATGACACTCACTGATTATCCAAGGAATAAATTCATGCAATGGTATGTTCTTGAAATTGAATCAACAGGGAAGGGCAAAGAGATCTCCTTTTCAGTCATCTCTTAAAAGAACAAACCCGGGTGTCCCAGCTGTTCTGTTCTGGTCATATTTACAGGCCCAGAGCTAAGCACCTAAATATCTGCTCTCTCATATTTATTTATTTTGTTTCATTTCCCCAGAGGTTCTGATACACTTTCACCTAAGACTGAAGGCAAACACAGTCTGAAATCATCTATAAAATCAGATGTAAATCTTTTCTAGCCCTTGTTATCTGCATTTAAAAAATCTTGTTATAGTTCACTGTGTGCCCTTTCTGATATCCTATGGACATCGGATGTTATGCACCGAAGTAGCATAAAAGTGACTTCCTACTTCCTTCAGGTTTACAGGACAAGGGTATTTCATAGTTCTTATTTCATTGTGAGTTCTGTGAAGAGGTGGAAGGTTGTAGTATAGTCAGAGTAGAATTTGATGGACAGATGCTATGGCATGTTCCATGGAATTTCATTAACTTGCAGTATGGGTTTTGCTTGTGGAAACTTGAATCTAGTGTAGTTTGTGGATGGAGAGACAGTGACAAATAATAACAAAGTCAGAGAAGGATCTAACCTTTACCAGCTCAGAAGAAGAATGTGTGTATTCACAAAACTTGGGGAAATTACAGAAATATGAAGCAAGTTGTAGACATTAAAGAAGTGATTTCCTATGGAGTTTTGTTGTTTGAATTTTTGCTTGCCTTTTTTTTTTTAGATAAATAAAGCTGTTCCTTCCTTGTTTACACAGAGTTAGAGGTATTAAGAAAAAAATAAATCAAAACTGCCTGCATTGACCTGCCATGTCTGCTAAATCCCAGCTCAGTCCCTGAAAAAAACCTCATTTGCTCTTTGCTCTGTAATTTCTAGCGTTTTGTTTCAGCAGTTCTATATGTTGCCAGGAAAGTAATTTCCATCACAACCCCAGGAGACTATTCCACTGTCTAACACACCTCATTCTAGGATGCTGAGATTTTTTTTCAAAATTGTATTTCAATTGATCTTTCAGAATTCCAAGTACTATCTCAGCTAAACTGAAAATAATTGCAGAACTCTCTAAGCAAGAATCTGTTCAAAAAAACAAAGCAAGTGCTTGACTGGAGAAGTGTCCTACAGATGGTATGCAGGGAGAGACAGGGATGAAAGTAATTATCCCTTCACAAATATCCTTCATTGAGAAAAAAAAAATAGCATAAGAGAAATTTAGTGTTATTTCCTTTGATATGTTGCCCCTGGTTTCCCTGGGTGCGCTATAAGCTACCTGCAGAATTCTCGTGTGACTCCTGCTGGCCCAGGAAAGGTATTTGTGGCAACCCCTACGGCCCTCCCACACCTGTTCTGGGTACCTCGAGCTGCAGCCAGCATAGCAAGCTTGCAGTTTGCTCTGACACAAGGAACTGGATCAGCATGGAGCCCATGACACAGAAATGTTTGTGGCTCACATGTCAAATCCCTTAGAAATGAATATGATTGATCTGAGATCAAGCCTTCCCTGTCTTCCCCCTTGCTTCATTTTCTCCCCAAAGAACCACTCACATATGAACTGCATAAAGGTGACAAACTGCCGGTTTGGGTTGCAGTCACTGCTGGAGAGGCAAAAGTAAAATGAAGTGCACAGTTAACAGGAAAAAATTTCTTCAGAGATCAGTAACTCTTCTTCTTTAATAGTCTGTCAGCTCAAACGAATATGAAAGCATCAGAGGCAAGGAGCGCTTTAAAGAGATTATAAAATTGTTGCTCCACAGAGAAATTATTCAAACAAGTAATTTCAGCAGTCACTCACAGTAACGCTACAAAATGTCCAAAGCCACAGGGCAAACACAAGCCCCAAATCCCAACAGCTTTGAAAGCAAGCTATGAAAATGCCTGTATGCCAGTGATGAAAACTCTTTCTGAATGACCAAGAGCAGAAATTGTTTCAGCAAGGGCTAAACAGAAACAGCAGCTGAGTAATAATACTAAAAGTAAACTCTCATTTTTGTTTATGGATTCTATATGTTAAATTACAGCAATCATATTTTCTAATTTTGCTGAGGAAACTGAGTGAGGAAACTGAGGAAGGAACCTCATATTTTTGAAGTTTGCAGGAATTTTAGAATTGCTATAGGAGGGAAGTTGTAATTAAAGGTATATTCTTGATACCACTTTCTGTTCAGTCTCAAATAGAAAAGAAATCTAAAGTCATTCAGTCTTCCAAACTTCTCTAAATGCATTGAATAATAATGGTATTGCAGAATTATTGTATGATGCAATCCTCCTGAATCTTCAGTTTCTAGTGAAGTCCTGACTCAGCATTTCTGTGATCTATGTGGTGAATCTGAAGATTGACCAAATCAAGCTGGAGATCAGAAAGTAGAAGTCCAGGGAAATACAGATGATAAGCAGCAGTCTCCCATGCATTTAACTTGACCTTTTTTAACTGAAAACGTAAAATATTTTTTTTTTTTTTTTTTTTTTTTTTTTAAGCAAAGTATTTCTGTTGCAATTTCAGCATTTCAAAGTCTGTCAGGGTCCTTCTGCAGATCTCATACCTTGCTGTGACAGAAAGTGCAGCTCTGATTGCCCCTCTCCTGCTCTGGCCCTGGATTGCTTCAGCTTGCACATTGCATGTGGTCACACATTCAGAGCAGGGGCAGGCAGTAACCAAGACATGTAAAGGAAAAAGGAGCGGGAAAAAGCATAAATAAATATCTTATAGGATTCTAAGTGGACTAAACATAGGCCAAATCCTAGGTATTGTATAATTCTTGATAGAGGAAGCTGCTCTTCACATTTGATTGCTCTGATATGTTTGTGGATTGAAGAGGAAAGATGGGAAGTGACCAGCTGTCAGTGCTGGAGTCTGTGCCACTTACTGTCTAACTTCTGTCTCTCTAAGAAAGAGAATAGATCAGACCTGAGTGGCACAAGTCTAACTTCTGTCTCTCTAAGAAAGAGAATAGATCAGACCTGAGTGGCACAAGAAATTGTGTGTGTTTATATGACTTCCTTGTAACCTCTACAGAGGGCTACAGAGAGATACAGAGGTATATAAGTCTCTTTTACTGAGAGGCATGGGGCACAAATCTTTGTATACTGCTCCCTGGCCCTTCAAAGACACAGGCAGGAGATACGTGTTCAGAAGTAACTAATGCATACTGATCCACAAGCTGCCAAGGTTGTTGAAACTCCCAGTGGACTGGTTATTAGGGCTCTGAAAGCCTGGAAACGATGAAGAAGTTGGCTTTCTTCTCAACTTCTGACAAACCCAGTGGCGCAGTATAGCTTCTTATTATCATATGGGAGAGACAGGAGGCTTTTTTCCAGCTGTGTAATGGAGCATGATGGAGGGATCTTGAGCTCAGTCTGAGCAAGCTGGTATTTTTGTGCAGAGCAAAACAGGGCAGAGATTGCTGATTGGATGCAGGAGCATCACAGCTGGGTTAGCATGGCAACATGCCAAATGGATTAGTCCAACTCCTTAGGAAAGCTTGCTGCATTTTCCAGTTTCAGGTGTCAATTTGCTTGGCATAAATTTCAAAATAGTTCACCATACCCAACACATGCATTAGAAACTCTCCTTGATCAAAGATCTGGGGACAGTATGTTTTTATTCCTTCTAGAATTCATAATATGAATGTATTATATTTGAACATTCTTTCAGCAAACAGGAAAATCCAAATAGGGAATATATTACTAGTGGTACTTATTTAAAACAGATTAATAGTTTTCCAGTATGAACTCCTGTTTATACTACTTGTACTTCTCTATGTGTTCATTAAATATTTGTTTTTGTAGGGATGCGTTTAGACAAGCGTTTTTATTCTGACTCATTTTGTCTTACTGAAGAGACTAGTTTGCTGGAAAAAAAAAGAGGGAAAGAATCAGATTATAAAAGCCAGTATTATGCAGGAAAGCAGTCTTGCTAAAAAAATAACATAAGGTGGGTTGGGAAATGTGTAATAGCTTCATGGATTGTTGCTCTTTCCACAGAACAACTTTTTCTATACCATAGCTTAAAAAGCCATCTGCCTTTCCAGGATCTCATCAAGGATTAATTGCTAAATTAGGGAGAAAATACTCCTTAAACCAAACTGTTGACATGCGTGGCACAAGTGAAAGGGCTCCAGAGCCCCAACTTTCCCTGTTTTCAGCAAAAGTTGGCTGCCAAACATCTCATCATCTTTCACTTCTGTGATCGTCTCACACATTCTGATTGCCCTTTCTGGTTACCTTCTCCAGTGCTTGCACTTTATGTCTCCCCATCTTTTGTATTCTCCATGGCTGCTCTGAAGAAATACAAGAGTTTTAAATTGGGTTTGTTCTTTTTATTCCAACACAATGTCTTTCTTAACCTCCTGTCCTTACCTACTGATTAGCACTGCTGGGGACTATTAAATACTTGCAGCAGTCTGCCTCTGGGTTGGCTGCATTTCAGGACTGGGAGAAGTTGCACTCTATAACTCTTTGGAAGTGAGAGTCTCTGGGTGAAGAGAAAAAAAAATTAATGGGAAGCTCTTCTGGTTTAGTGGCTCTTCATGGCACTTCCTTTGTCATTTGAGAGAATGTGGTATTGAGTGATGGAAGGCACACCAAGGAGAATGGGGACAAGAAGAGGTGGATCTAATAGGTATTCATAACTCCAAAGAATATGATTTGGTTATCATAATAAGAAATCATTGGTACTGCTTATAACGATGAGTCTTTAATATAGGAACTGACACATTAATAAACAGCAGAGGAAAGAATAAGAGACTGAGAGAAGAGAAAGAGATGAAGACAGAAAGGTGTTGATTGTTTTTTTAATTGCATTTATCTATTATTAGAAGAACCAGATTAACACTGCAGAAGATGCCCCACTCAGCCAGACCTGTTGTCCATCCTGCCCACGACTCTTTCTCCAACAGTAGCAGTGCAGTGGCTATTTGGGGGGAGGTCACTCCCTGCCATCAGTCCCCTTCCTTGGTATTACTCCAGCCTTCAGGATTGTTCTGTGTGTTAAAGGACACATCCCTGCCTAGGCCTTTTTTCTATCTGTTTTCAGACCTCTGGTCTACAGTTTGTCTAAGCTGTGTCTGAACCTCTTCCTGCAGCTTTGACAGCAACCAGTCCCTGACACATAAAGTACTTTTAATCTATGTTAAGCCAATCTCTGTCTTGCCTGAGTGTTCCCTATTTCTAGTATTGCAGGATCCACCTCCTGCATGATTTAATCAGTTTTAATCTTATTCTCCCTGGTTGTCTTTTTTGATTTTTTAAATCAGACTGAAGAGTTTTCGTCTTTTAAGTCCTCTCTCATAAAGCAGCTTCTCTGTCTCCTCAATGGTTTCAGTTTCTCTTCTTTGTACCTGGAAGACATACTATCATCCAAGAATCCAAAACAATCCCTGATTTGTTTCGGTTTTTTGAATAAGAAAATGAATCTATACTATAAACTTTGGATGTCTCTTCAGATATTTGCTGGCAAAGTATCAGACTAATGTTTTTGCTGAACCTTGGCTCTATTTAAAAGCTCTAGATCAAATATTTGGTATCATCACATATTTCCAGATGTGTTTTCTAGTTCTAAACCATTGAGCAGTACCTGAAAAAAGTAGCTCACTTAAATTGGAAAGGCGTGCCTCCTTACTCTTTTTAACAAATATCACTAAAACTTTGCGATGTGTGCAGTCTATACTTCTCACATATATCAAAGCATTTAATAGTTTTCATGCTTTCAGGTGGAAATGGAAACTTTTTTTCTATTCATGTTTATCAGTTACAGATAAGCTTCTGGAAGCATTTGACTTGTATGCCATGACCAGTATCCCTTAAAGTAAAAGCAGGGCCTCATAGTTTGCTTAAAGGCACCTCTTCAAAGTTCTCCCTGGCTCTTTGATTATCCCTTGATCCACTGTTTGATATTTTCCCACTCTTTCACATTACCATTATTTGTTTTCAGTTTCAGCAGCCAGTATAGCTATAGACTGTTCCACACACCCTACTCACAATTCCCATAAATCCTTGTATACTTCCTTGCTCAGCAAATGCAGATATACTGACCTGTAAGTCAAGGGATCTGTCTGCATTCTTTCTTCAGTCACTTTGAGGAAAGCTTGGTTATTTCTTTAAATATGGATTTCTATCCAGAGACCTTTAAACTACACATCAGGTTTTTGCAATCTCTCTGTGTTCTTCTATTTGTTCCAATCTTAAAATACAATCTGTATGAACTCCAACGTCTTTGCTGTCATCAAAAATTTATTATCTTCTTTGGGAATACTCCAGGCACAAGGTGTGAGCCAAAAGATATTATGGGTAAACAGAGTCTTGGTAATGTCTGTTAAAGTCCTCAGGCATCAATTATTATTTGTTTAAAAATAACCTACCCCTTACCCTCTCCCCGGTGTAATATGTCCAGAAAATCTTCCCTTTCAACAATCTGCTTTCACTACTTGGGTCTTGAATAGCCCCTATCCAGTGTATTTGTAATACTTAAGTGAGCCTTGTTGTGTGGGGCACAGTTATGATGGTGCTGGCCTCTGCTTATATAAACTCATTACTTTTAGGATTTCCTTGGAGTAGACGGTCTGAACTGCCATGATGGCAAAGCACAAGGGAAAAAACAGGTATTTCATTTAAAGTACCAAGTGTAACTCTCATTGTCTTGTAGAAGCTGTGAAGATACTTGAAAAGAATAAATGATATATCATTTATGTGTCATATAGGGTAGTTCTTCTACTTCCTCATATAACTGTTAGGAGGGAAAAGGGACAGTGATGATAAACCTCTTCAAAACAGAGAAGAGGTAGGGTGGAGATGCCCAGTATGTATCTCATATTCTACCATCAGGCAGTGATTCTGTACTGGCTGATTCCAGGAAGGTGAACTTACTCTGAAGTTTGTCTGGCAGACAATACCCACTGTTCCAGTGCTGGCACCCACTGTAGTTTCTGCTTTCACCAGATCAGGGAGAGCAGAGCCTAAAAACACCTCAGTAATGAGGGAGGTGTTGCCAATAGTGTGTGGACACCAATATACACACACAGCCCTTCACAGATGTGCATGCAACACTTTGACCCCAGCTCATGCCTGAAGATGAAGGATGTGCTGCTGCCACACCAGTTCACACTGGTGCATAATTTGAGCCAGTTTGTCTAAATTCTGGACCTTATTCTAAAAAAAGAAAAACAAAACAACAAAAAACAAATTAAAAAAAAACAAACAAAAAACCAAAACCCCAACAGAAAACCACCAAAACAAGAGAAAACAAAAAAATTCTTTCCATTTCTTGTGAAGGCAGTGTTGATTACTATTTTTTGATTGTTGGGCGCTTTTTTTCCAGATTCTCCACTAGCTCTTGTCGCTCAGAGAATGTTTTGGAAGACAGAGACAATATTTTTAAGGTGTTTTTCAGAAGAACTCTTTCCCTCACCTCCCCCAGCTTTTTTTCTGGCAGAGACCTTTTGCAACATGGTGTAAGGAAAAGAGAACAAAATATACAGACTCATTAAAATGCCTAGTGGATAATGTAGGCTCACTGATGTACTGTGACATGCTGACCCACATAACAGCGGAAAATCTGCCTCCTCCCTGAGGAGGCACACCCCTACAAGTGCCTGGACATGGAGAAAGGTATGTAGGAGGGCTGAGGTTTAAAATAAAAAAAATAAAAAAACCTGCATAAAATGAAGAAAGCTTCCATTTCTTTCCCTCCTCCTACTATTCCTCAGGAAAAATTAATACTTTAGTTTTTTCTTTTGGTAATTCTCTATGTGGCTGTTTTGTATCTCATAAACCTGGTCCCTGACTACTTTTACAGAGACATTCAGAAAAATGTGGCCATTCTTGGTGGTGTAGATAATTGTCGAGCATTTGCTCCTTTGCAGAGATAGTGTTATCAGCAGAGGTAGTATTCTCCGGTGTTCTTCCAGCCCTTGGAAAATAGTTTTACTGTAATCTGTAGGCAATTTTCCCTCTAATGCCGTAAGCATGTGCTGCTCCTTTTGCAGCTGTTTACCAATTCTCTAACAGATTAATAGGAGAATAGTTCACTTGGTGACAATCTGAAACTTTAAAATACCCTCAAATGCCTCATTACGGACCAAATAAAATAGTTTGTTGTCTGTGAATGGTTAGTCCCTCTCATATCTTCCTTGCTCCATTGCTTTCAAAATGCTAATCTCAGGGTGTGTTTATTTGCTTGTGTTGGCCTGTTTATAGCTACTGTATCCCTTTGGTGGAAACTTACTGTATCTTCCTCATTTGTAGCAATCAGTGAATTTCCATGATCTATAATCACAACAATGTCAGTTGAGGCATGTTTTTCAGGAATCTAATTTCACTTTCTAGGGCCAGGCTGTCATCTTCACTTCTATCACGTTATGTAAGATGAAACAAAATGAATCATGATGGCCAGAGAAGAGTTTGGAAGAGCAGGGCTAAAGGGAGAGGAATATTTTGCAGCACATTTCTGAAGAACAAATCTATGCAGCTGTACTGCAGCATGTCTTCATAATGGTTTACATGCTTTTTATTAGACGGTCGAAGCATTGTTCTTCTCAGGCCTTTCAGGCCTTCTAGGTTACCATAAAGCAGCTTTGGGATCAGCTTAGCTCACTTGAGTCACTTCAATGTGTGACACCCAGATACAAGATGTACATTACAGTGCTTCCCTAACAGTCACAGAACAAGGGACAGGAGAGAGGAAGGGTGGGAATGGGTCACAACAGAGGTGTAGCCAGGAGTTCACACTCCTGCAGCTCCTTGCATCTGTCAGAGGACTTACATAGGAATATCACCTGTAAAAGCAACTTGTAGAGGGACTTCCTGATTTTTGGTTTGCTTTGCTTTGCTTTTTTCCCCTCACATACAAAGTCTAGAGAAAAAAATCCAAGGGCTTTCCAGTGTAGGAAAGAATGCTTTTACTAGCTGAAACCCAACAGAGGGAAAGGGTAGGGTGGGAAGTACATGTAATAACAAACTGTGTTTAGTTTTGGCCAGGGCACCAATATTAAATCATTTGCGCCCAAAGAACTTTTGGTAATAAGACAGATGTAGGCAGTACTTTTGGTGCCCCTTTCTCCAGTACCAAGGACTGGCCTCTTGCTCTGCATGGCTTGTTGCTGAAGAGAAAACATAAATGCTGCATCTAATCCTGAGGCAGTTTCCCAGCAGTTTGCAGTTCAAATATTGATCAGTTCTCTTCCTATAACTGAACACACCCTTAGGTAACATAGATATAATTATTTTAGCCATTACTGAAAGACGTAGGAAGAGTCAGCCAATTTTTTACTTATCTCATAAATAATCTTCAGTTAAGTACAATAGAATGTGGTAGACAAATGTGTCTATGCAGATACAAAAGAATCACAAATTTAAAATATTTCTGCAACATATAACAATTTATATTAACAAGTGTGAAACAAACTTAGAATCTTGGAATCATGGAAAATTTTGGACTGCTAAGGACCTCTGGAGTTCGTTCAGTACAGCTCTGAACTCAAACTGCCTTCACCTGGAACAGGACCTTGGTTCAATATCTTGACCAATTGAGTTTTGAGCATCTCCAAATCTGGAGATTCCTCAAATTCTCTGGGCACTTGTTCCAGCATTTGACCTCCCTTATGGTGAAAAACTAGAGTTTCACATGTCCAAACATGTACTCTTTTCACTACATGTCTTCAATAAAAGCCTGGCTCTATTTCCTGTACACTCTCCTATTAAGAAGATAGTTGAAGGCAGAAACTTGAAGACAGGCAAGAGAGAAGACTTGAAAAGAGATGACAGTGAACCTAGAAACCAGAGTGATATTTTCAAATTGACTTAGCGGTGTTTTTGCAGTTGCTGAGTATTGGCAGACAGATCTTGGAAAGGCTTGGAAAGAAGAGGATCTTTCACATGAAGAATCTTGGTTTGCAGATGTTCTAGAGAACTATAAAGCAATGTTTTGTGTTATTTTTCTGTTTATTTTTTACTCAAAACAGACTAAGGAAGGTTAGAGTCTCTAAATCCTGGGGGGGTTGTTTGTTTGTTTGTTTGTTTGTTTGTTTGTTTTATAATAGTCTCTAAATGAAGAAACTAAGCACTGCATAGTTGGGGATTTTGTAGAAATGTGTAAAAGAAGAAAAGACAACTGAAAGGTTGACTATCAAGTATGATGCACACCTGTGTGGTTAGAGAACCAGTATCTTGGGGAAATCTCCAGCTTGGTCAGATCAGGAGGTAGCAGAGTTAGACCTTTAAATGTGTCACTGGCAGGTCACTTTCATTCAGCTTTCATGTTAAAGGAAATTAAATATTCCAGTGTGGATTTTCAAAAGGTGCTTCAAGTTGTTTTTCTGCCTTGCATCTCCTCTACCTGCATATCTTATATCTCAAAAATGAGGTTAGGAAATGCTAGCACCAGCCTCTAAACAGCAGGAGCAGGGACTGTGCTGAGGCTCTGTGGTTTCTACATGGTAGATGAAAACCAAAGCGCCACGTGGATGGGTGTTGTGTGTCACACAGAGATGAGCTCTGTGCTCAATTTGCCACTGCTAAGAAAAGTTTCACAGGCTGAAACCAGTACTGTTGTGCAAGTACTTTGTCTGACTGGAAAGAGCATCTTTCAGCACATTAGTAGTAAAAAAAGCTCAATCGCCTTATGTTCTTTAGATTAGGTAAACTCTCGTCTTGCTCTGAATTGCCCTATTTTGTGGTTTGGGGTTTTTTGCTTGCTTTGTTTTGTTTTTTCCTAGAACTCAGAGCAAGAAGGTAATCTAAAACCAGTGTGGTTGAGTGCTGACGTTCATTACAAAGCTTGCTAACTTGGTGGCAATTCCTTGCTGGTGTTTTGATTGTCTTGGTCAGACCAAAATTATTTCTCTGGTACAGTTTTTAAGCCGTGCCTCAATTTGCTTTAATGCATGATCTCCAAGGAAAGCCATTTCATTTTCCTTTTATTGCTACTCCAATTCGGTTTTATTTTCTTGAATTTGGGAGCAAGTAAACATACCGACAAGGAACCTTTAGGGGGTTTCTAAAGTCAGTTTAGAGAAGGATAATTTGTGATGTTGACCCCTGTGTAGTGTTAGCACTTTCAAAGAAGTCTAACTGCACTTTAAGGTAGGGGTATTGATGCCATCGACCAGCACTGATAGCTCACCATGGCGGAACCGGGCCCTTTGGCACTTCTCACGTGTAACACAGCGGCGCAATCAATGGTTATTAAGACACCATTACGTGCAACATAGTATTTCTATCAGTTAAGTTGTAATCATTAAATACCGTGAAAGCGAGGTTAAAGATCCAGTCGAACAGTGCTGAGGGAGGGAGGATCAGTCAGGCTTTCTTTAGCCCTCAGTAGTATGGAAAAAGGGGGGATTTTTTTCATCTTTGGCTCAGAAACCACGGAGAGAAATACTTGTGTTCCACCGCGTCCTTGTTTGCTGACGGTGGAAAGACACCTTTTCGAAAGCGAAAGAGAGATGAAAACGCGTGTGAATACCCGCAGTGCCACCTAGCGCTGCCGGCCCTGAGAGGCGGGGTGGGGGGGGCGCCGCGGAAACTGCCGCCTGTCACAATGACGCAACTTAATTTTCCCACCCAAATAGGGCCGGATGGCGATGCCCCCCATTGTCCTGTTTGCTGAAGTCTGACGAAACTAAGGCAACGGCTCCTGAAAATACGTAAGGTATCATCTTACACATTTCTGTGCTTATTTTGCCAGTAGATTAGCAGATTGGCAAAGGTTCAAGCATTTGTCTATATTTTCATGGAAACACTTAGGGTTGGGATTGTCAGTAGTAGCTAGAAAATTGACCGCATAAAAAATGGTGACTAAAAACCTTTCCTCTCTGATCTGTTTTATATGCCCTCATCCTGCATTGTTGTTTTTATCTACTACATCCTTGTGCATGTTCTCTGAATAAATTTGACTTTTATATTGACTTTGCAGCCTTGGGCTTGGTTCTTCCCCTTTATTCAAGAAATAAAACAAACAGAATCTATTGTCGCGCTTAGAGAGAAGGTCATGCATGTACAGTAAATCAGAAAGAGCAGAAGTATTCACTTGTTGAGAGCTTCACATATGGACTAATGTCAAGGAATAACAGTCACTGCCTATAAGAGTTATTTAAACTGAGTCGAATACATGAGCACTGGGTTTATGAACTGTCAGGATGCTGCTCCACATTAGTATTTCCTCGGTAGAAACTGGTTTCTTTTGCACTGCTGTGTTCAGGCTTTAGGAACTGCTGGGATCTCGGTACTGCAGCAGGGAAAGAATGTCACCACTCAAAGGACCTCATCCTGCTGTGACTTCTCTTGCTCTTGCAACCATGCTGTGTCTCAGTGTTCATTTCTAAGTTGTCCCCACATGGCTTCAAGGACGTGTGGGAAGGTTTGTATTTGAAGCCCAGCCATTCCCATTGCCTGTGCTGGAGGGTAGTGCAGCAGAGAGAGTGGCAAAGCTCGGGACTAAGGAAGCTCAATGTCCTTTTCTGACACTGTGTAATTTATCCAGCCCATAGAGGCACATTTGCACTGCAGTGTGCGTGTGCTACTGAACACAAGGAGGAATAACTAATAGTGCCCTCAGATTCAATGGGCAATGGCGTTACCCTGCAAGGAAACAGAGCTTGGTACCCTGGATGCAAGACTATCTTAGTGAGGCTCTATGGCTTTGGACACTTGAACTAGCACTTCTGAGCAGCATCATGCTTATCTTATAGACATGCCAATGCATCTGACGCTAATCCTGTTACCTCTAATAAGGTTCTTCAGAAAAGTAGTGAGCTGTCTTCTAAAAGAGAAAGTCACTGCAGTGCAAAGCTCAGCACAGGCTACTTTACCTGCTGCTCAGCACTTACCTGAAATTCAAGTGAGGCATCTTCAGAATTCAGCTCTACTTGATTTAGTATGGAGATTTTAATCTCCGTTCAGTTTGAGAATTCCTACATCACCATGGCGCTGCCTTTTACTTCGTCTATTCAAGTTTTCAAGTAAATGCCTGGAAATGTCAGGTTCAATCTGACTTCTTGGATTAGATGATCTTTAAATGTCCTTTCCAACCCAAATCATTCTGTGATTCTTAGTTCAATTATCACATAATCACAGAATAAGTAAGGTTGAAAGAGGCCGCATACAGGTTTGTAGCTTAAATGTAAAAACTTCGCCATGAATCCCTTCAGCCTCAGTTTCATGCATCTCTGAAGTCCCAGTTAGCTAAAAGGTTAGCTTTATAAACCTCTAAGATGCAGAAAAACCTCATTTGGAAATCTTCTTTCATAGCTTCCAGGTTCTGATCTGGAGTTCAAAAAAGCCAGCTCATGTTGTGGCTTCAGTGTCTTGGTAGTTTTGTATGTGTCAACTTGTAGAAACTTGGAGTGCCTTTAAAGTGTCACAAATCTTACAGGAGTAGCTGGAGGGAAGATTTGAGACCGTGTCATCTAATTTGAAGATCCAGTTGCCTGAAGGAATTTTTGAGACTGATTGTAGCATCTAAATTGAAGGTCTAGAGTTTCAAAAACTACCCTCTGGAAGAGCTAGATAGTTTCTGAAGTACCTTTGAACATACAACTTCTAGCCATCTCTGCCTCAGGTGCTACATCCTGGGAGTGTCGTGAGCATAAATGTTAGATATCAGTGCTCAGATCCTAGATTAAAGAGGGCTAAGTCTTTATCAGCCTTAATGTACTTATATTATCAGGGCTTTGATAAGTTCCCTGTAGCAAAGAACACTGTGTGGTGTGGGCAGGTCAGTGAAACTCTCAGGGTTTGCAGAACGAGCACAGAATGGGTCTTTTCATCACATGCCTCAGCACCACTGATTGCGGGAGATTAATTACTCCATAATCAACCACTTTTCTGATTGTTCTGCACAAGGACAGCCTGTTTTTATTTGAAAGGAAAGATCCTTACCTTGGATCTCCAGTGGTGCCTATGTAGAGCTGAAAGTTCGTGGGAATTGTTTGCTAAACTATACTCAACCCTCTAATGAGATTCTCGGGTGGTCTCTTGGGCAGCAATGCTTTCTGTGTCCAAACTACTGTTTGTTTCTCTAGTGTTGAACACAGAAAGACATTCCTGTGTGACATTGCCAATTGACAGCACGTGTCATACACTTCTTGCAGTCAGCTCCTGCATGGTCCCAAAACTGTCATCTTGTCCCGTTTCCCAGTGTTACCACATTTTGGGTATGACACTGCTTACAGCTCTTCTGTTTTGTTTTGAGTTTTTTGACTTTATCTAGTTCACACACTACTGGCCTTCTCCTTAAGCCATGTGATGGATTGGTAATACCAGGTGTGTGCATGAATGGATCGCTCAGCAATACAGTTTTTGATCCAGATTCAGCGTTGAATTTCTGTCACATTGCTGCCAAATTAGCAAGTGCTTATGTGGGCTTTAAGCTTTACGCCAGCTTTATGCTGCCTGTGGAAGGACAGACGATATCTAATCTGAATAAAGTTAAGCAGGTGTGGGCAACAGGTGACACTTGATCTGCCACAGAGCTTGTTGGTGCAAAATTAACCCACCAGAGCAATTTCTTGATGAAATGTGAATAGGCAAATTCATTTCTTGACAGAGCAAAGTTATAGCCAAAAAGCATTTCTGATGTGGTACAGCATGCCCTAAAGTTGCATACACTACCTGAGACATAGTCTGATATGAGTATAATATCTTTCAGAAAAAGCCTTGTTTCCACTGTCATCCTAGCAATTTGGTATTGAAATTATACGCTTTTCCAACTGTTAAACAAACAAAGAAACAAAGCAAAAGAAATGCAAAACTGCACCAAAGTTTCCTAATCAATACATCAGTATTCTCTCAGCAGTGGACAGTGGCTCCCTGATACAAAGTTTCATGGTTGTGTCTTTGCATCTTTTGCTTCACTCACATATGAGGGTTTTTAACTTTCTATTGCCTGATATTTAGAATGAACTAATTGATACTTTGAAGTAGCAGACAAAAATCAAATTTTATTGGGTTTTTAAATCAATATTTTTAAAGAGTACTAGAATAAATTGGTTTTATGGCACTATTAGTCTTGCATTGCATTACCATTTTTAGTTGTTGCTCTAATTTATATGATAATAACAACAATGGAAAGCATCCTTCAGCAAGATGAAATACAAATGATAATACATCTTACCATCGCAGCTTGGCATTTCTATCAAGAGCTGAAATCACAAAGATCTGAAAATGAATGATGCTAATGACCGGCATCTCAAAATAGACCCAGTTATGGGCTGGGGAAAGGATGGTAAGAATCAGTGTTTATTGGCTTGGTTAATAAAGTTACTTGGAAGAAAACTAAACCTATAGGTGGGTGCTGGTGAAAAGAAACATGACATTTCTGACAAAACATTTTCTGAGGCTTGTTGAATATTGCAGTGTCCTTTTGTCAAGAGCATCTACATTGTTTTGCTTGTGCTCACCTGGGCCATCCCCTGGCTCACAGAAGATATTTTTTGCTTTTCCAAAAACAAACCCAGAATACTGTGGGCCCAGTCTTTCTTTCATTCTCCACATGATTCTGGCTTACCAATAAGTTAAAACAGGCAAGAGCAACACTGATGCCTTTGACTGACCTGATGAAAGAGAAAACTCCCCAGCCATTGCCCAGATGACTATGTAACCCAGGCCTACATCATTAGAGTACTTTACAAATTAATTTTTTCAAAGGAGTGAACTTCAGACAACTTGTCTTTTAAGGAAATTCTGGTGAAGGCTCTGTTCTCACATGGATCTAGGATCACAGATGTAGAAGGCCTGAAAGGCTCCGGAGAAATAATCATCTCCATACTTTCACAGAGTCAGGATCCTGGTATGTCATGACCTTCTCTCACAAGATGTTTGTCTTTTTGGTTGCTCAAAAGCATTCAGTAAAGACTGTTCTACATCCTCTTCTGGTAGCCAGTTCCTGCCTGTCACTCACCTTCCAAGTCTCTTGCTCACCTCACACCTCACTTAGCTCTTTTTTTGGCAGAAGTTCATCCACATTGTTCCAGTCATTTAATATAAGCAGTCATTTACACACTGATATACAGATCAGCATTACAAATAGATTTCTGTATTTTGTACAGCAGCTGTTGATTGCCCTCCTTTCCTGTCAGGCATGGATTTGTATTCACACTTGCCACCCTGGGCTTCTCACATATTTTGCTTATTTAATTCTGCCTTTTGCTGCCTTTCTCTTGTGCAGTATTCTCTTTTAAAAAATTGTATATTTTCATGCTTGTGCTGTTCCTTTATAGACAACTGCAGCTATATATCTTGGTTTTGCTTTTTTTGCAATGTCTTTCTGACATTCAGATCTGTAATGATCTTCTGATACTGTTGTAATATTCTCTTACAGTGCTTCTTATCTTTCTTCTGTATTGGGACAATTCATCACTGTATCTTTAATAAAGTCTTTCTCAGTAGTGCCAGCTCTCAAACAATACACTTTTATGCCTTGGATTAGATTCCTAACAAAATCTTCCTTACAGTTTTTGAACTTATTTTTCTTTAAGTCCATTGATCCTTACTTCCCTGATTTCATACCATCTTTTTTTTAGCAGTAGTCTTTTGTGATATTTGACAAATATTCGGGCTTTCCAGCTAGTTCTGGAATGAAAGAGAAGTAAAAACTGTATTTCCCAAAAATGTGTTATTACCATCTTAACTTTTAGTTTGAGTGGATCCCAAAAGCCATCTTGCCATTACAGCTAAGCTAATTTGGCAGAAGTTTTCTTTTTGGCAATTATATGTTCAGTTTTGCAACAGGCAAATGAGTTCAGCGAGGGTTCTATCCTCTCAGTGTATGGCAGTGGCACTAAGGTTGCTGCTGCTACCCTGTGTGGAGCACTGGTCTGTACTCGACAGTCAGGTAATTCGGGAACTAGGAACTCATCAAATGCAGGAGCTGCCTGACGAACTACAGGTGGTTTTTGCAGAGGTGGGTGGCACAAAATGCTCCTTTGGTTGGCAGAAAAAAATTGACTAATTGGAGATATATGTATGCATATATAAACATCCTTCTCAACACAGTTATGGATTGTTCTTGCTTTACAATACCGTCTTAGAAAATACAATGTGCTAACTTCTCATTTCCCCTTCTTACCAATACTGTGCTTTTGTATGTTTTAATCTGTTCCCAAGTACAGCTGAAATAATTTTATGCTTCCAGGTAAAAATCTGTAAAAGGCTGCTGCTGGAAAATCCCCCTCCCTTTTTTTCTTTTTAACTCCTTCAGAACTTCTTGCAACTCTGACTCTTCTCTCCCATCTAAAGTTTGAGCAAGCATCTGCTGGTTCCTCATACGTTTTGCAGCCCTTTCACCCTTTTTCCTTGTCTGTCATTCCCAGTTATGCTCAATACTAATATGCCAGTCTTACAAATTGCCCTGTCATGTTCCTCTAGTACAGGCAGTTAGTTTCATCCATGCATTAAGATTTCAAATTCTTCCTCTTTTATTAAGCACATCTCTCACATCTGGGAATAGATGGCTTAACAGGGCACCTTATTTCTCTCCTCTGTTGGCCTTGTCTTATCAGCATCAGCAGCCTACGTGCCAGGATGATGGTTTTTTCTTTTAGATCGAGTCTTCCCATCACTCCCCTTTTGCAGGATGTTTAGTTAGGCCAGTGGTCAACACCACCCAAGTATCCTTTTATTCTGTATCCTCAGGATCCATGCTTTGGAAATCTGCTCAGCGCACTCAGTGTTGGGCAACAATATGTAATAATAGATAAGATTAAAGCAGCCCTGCAAATATGACAGGGAAATGGGCTATCCCCAGCACCACCTATGTTTGTTTGCCATTTATACCGATAATTAAAAACTAATGACAATTGCATGGCTGCCAAGAAACAAACTCCCTTGGCTGACTGTGTGAGAAGAATTTTGCAAGGCAAGATTAAATCATGCTCCCTTCTCTGCTGGGATCCAAGTGTCAACATTTTGTTTGTGAACTGATAAATTAATTGCTCCACAATGGAATCATACTTTAAATTAGCGAAAAATCGTGTTGTCACTTCACTTTCAGTGGCTCAGCTGGCAGAACTACATCCTTGATAACCTAGACAACAATTACCATGCATCATTCCATCATTCTTCCCCAATTACATTTTTCAATCTCACAGAGCAGCCTATTACCTTTATTTTAAAAACTTGAATGATTTACATCTGTCATCAGAGAGAACTGGAGTCTTCACCTCCAGATAGGCCTTGGGTGGCCTCATGTGAAGTCCAGTATTTTCCTGGGGACTGTGATTTTCTGGGCCATAGGCAACTCTTCACTTAAGACTTGACAGAGACCACTGAGTTCATGTCAAAATGAACCATCTTAATTATGGCTATGCTTCACTTGCACAGTATTTCAGTCACCTTTGGAGACTAGAGTTCATCTAAGCTGTCAATTGTATAACATCTGAAACTGCAAAAGTACTACAGTAAAATGTCCACTATATCCATTTATAAAATTATATTTATTCTGTTTGTTGGTATCCTGTTTGTTGCTCTAACATTACCAAAGGTTGGCATTCCTCTGAAAGAAACTCTGAGTAACTTCTACCCTTTTGAGCTAGTGGATTCAGAATAAGTAATTAATTTAAACAAGTACTGTACTAATTTCTCTACACTACACCTATTTGGACTTGTCAGCAGTCTGTATTTTTTGACTGAAATTGCCTGAGCGTAACAGTTTTTGGGTATCTTTGCTGTTGCCATGCCCTTATTGCCTACATAGATGATTCCTCTCTGACCACTTCTCACTGCAACTCTCAGAGCCGAGCAAGTGTAATAGTGGCTGTAGAAAGGGGAGAAGAGGAAAGTGAAGCAGTTTCTATCCTTCTTCTCTTCTTTAAGGGTATTGGTAATTGTATGACCTCCCTAGATCTTGCCTCTCTAGAAAGAAGCACATCACCATGGAAATTGTCAAGCTTGCTCAAAGCAGCCTCCTGACCTCATAGGAAGAGGGGTTCACCTCTAGTGAGAGAGAGCATAAGGACTTTGCATGGATAGAACAGAGGTTCATATGAGTAACAGACGACTTATGGTTCTACTCAGAAGAACCAGTGTAAGCAAAGAGTAAACTCACAGACACATCTCTACATGATGGCATTTCTTGAAGCATCAGAACACAGTGCATTGGCTGGCACTCTTTAATCTCCTTCTTAATCTGGAAGATTTATCCACAACCTGTCTAACAATTATCAGAAAGCAAACATGCCTTTATGCTTAAAAGAATCTGGAAGCCAATAGAACTATCAATTATTTGCTTTCATTTTGAAAGATTTAAATTACGCCCCTATTCCTCAGGTGTTCTTTATCTGGTCACAAGTTTCAGGAGTTCAGAAGCACAAATCCTGAAGTTGCTAGGTAACCACAGCTATAATCAGGCCTCTGTCTCAGAAAGATTTAAAATTGTTACACTAGTCTGAATGGAAAGGAGGAGAATCTTGCCCATCTGTCTAATGCTTTTCTCCTATATCAGGTAATTTTTGTGGTTTATGGCACAATTACAGGAAAGTATTAATGTTTATGTAATTGAATAAGATTTATGATCTTCCTTTTCATAGAATCAGCATATAAACCAGTTCCTCTATTCAGATAGTTAATAAATTAAAACTGTTAAGTAAAATCAGGCCTTCTATTCCATTTTTCTAGAGATCACGTCTCCATTAAAAATGAGACTTACCACTATTTACAAATGACTTTCAGTTCAGCAGTAAGCTTTATATGCAAATTATTGCCCTGAGCTTTAGTCCAGAAACTAAGCCTGTTCTGCTTAACTTCCTATAAAAAAATGCTGTCAAAAGACTCTCTGGATTATAGGTTATATTACATCAGACTGGCTTCTGTACCAATGTCCTCATCAATACGCTCTCTCTTATTCCTCTGACAGTACTCCCTTTTAGTGAACCCATGCTGATAATTCCCCTTTTTAATGAGCCAATTTCTCCATCTCTTTATAAGAAGATTCCTAAATCTCTATTTGGGAGAAGAAATAGGGTAACAAATCTCTCAAATGAGATACTTACCTTACCATTAAATTGTTTCTGAGTCATCCCATTGCCTCTGTTGTCATGATAGACAGAAGAGAGAGAGAGAAGTATGCAGTGCAGTTACTAAATATTTAAGGAGATGGGATAACCTCCCTCTGTCACACTCAAGTCCATGGGTGACTTTTATGTGGACATTTTTTGCAAGTCTTAAGGATTTGAAGGGTGATACATCATGATAACAAAGAAAATACCTGACTTTTGCTAATGCTCTCAGTAGTGAGCTAAGATGAGCATGCTGTTAGGCTGAGCATTAGTGTATTTATCACTCCCAGGGCGATCACAAACACTCTTGGTTGGTCAGGTCTTTGTCATGTGGTGAAGTGTCACTTTCTAGAGCTTCTTGCAACGGGCTGGCCCTTGGTCTTGCAGAGCTGCCATTTCCTCTTCTGCTTCTCCCATTAGCTTTTTTTATCTTTACATGACTTTAGGATTTTTTTTTTCCACAAATCTCTAATGCTTTGAATTTGCTTTAAACCTACTCATGTTGACTTTGTCTCATCTCTTCACCTTTTGTTTCTGCTTTCTCCCCTTACATGTCTTATGGTCTACAAGCTGTCTCTGTTAAGAATGTGGGTGGTATGATACCTTTGGCGCACAGCTGAAATTCTTTTGCTAGAAATAGGCCCTGCATCACAACATCCTAGAATATGTCTAAGTGTTGGCTCATAGTAAACAACATGTGACGGAAAAGTAGTCCTGTGTCTTCTGCAGGCAGAGACTGTAAAGAAAGAGCTTATGAAAAGATGGTAACATTAGAAAGATACCCCTGAATTATAAGATCAGTTTGCCACATTCATTAACCTGACCAGAGAGATAGGATATAATCATCACCAATAGCTCAAATTGATGATGTGAAAGAGGGAAGGAGGAAAGAAGGAGAAAACAGAACTCTGAAATTTTTGGATGGAAGATGACTGGAAAACGCAAATTCTTGTGAGTATTTTGTACTAAGACCAGGATGCCCATTCTTCCCTTCTTTTGTGTGTTGTAGCTATATTTGTAAACCACAGCGTAAGAAAATCTCTCAGTAGAGATGTCAGAAAACTTACCTACATGGGCCTCTTGCCTATTCTCTTCCCTGTTATTCTGGCCAGTTAAGACAGTCTTGCAGTCCTCAAAAAGGGAAGGCAGACCTTGCAGTGTCTAAGGATATCAGATTTCCTGTTGTTTGACCTGCATATATTATTAGGCACTTAAATTACATAAACATTTTAGGCAAAACTGCATGTATTAAATGGTTTTCTACATATACAGTGTATTTAGAAAACAATTACATTGGACTGTATGTTACAAACAAAATTCAGTGACAGCTGAACAAGACTGAGGATCTTAAATCACTATTTTCTATTAAAGAATCATATATTTCATTGCTTTATTTAGCTTTCTAAACTGCACATTTCATTTTAGATTTGATGAAACTGTTATATTGCCTATTAGTTGTGAAACCAAGAAAAGGCAGCACGTTCTAAGTGGATATGCTGATTAAATAGGAAAGAATAGCTGAGTCCTCCTACACAGACCAGAAAAGAGCAATATTTTTTTTACAGTGAAAGCCCATTCAGCTTCCAGCAAACCATCTATGTGAATCCCCTGCGCAGATGGATATTACAGCTCTGAGCTCAAAAGGGGACATGTGGGGTGACTATAAAAACTTCAAGATTTTAGAGTTGGAAACTTACCTACCACTGTCTTATTTTGATCTGTCTTTTCCACAATTTTCATTCTATGTATGCCTTAAAAAAAATCCAACCAAAACCAACCAACCAACCTTCCAAAAAACCCCACCACCGAAACTTCTCTTGATTTTCTTGCTTCACTCATCTTTTTCTAGAAACATAACAGGAGATTGGCAGCTTTCCATGAAAAGCTATTCGTGCTTCTGCTGCTGCAAAACTCTTGATTCTGATGCATAGTAATTCTGTAAAAAGAAAACCTCAAAATACATTTTAAATGTACTAGCCAACAATTTATAGAAACTCAGTACAGCTCCCAGTGGTGTGACAACCAACAAATCCTTTCATACTAGTTCCTTCCAAGGAAAGAAAAACCTGTGCTTATCTTAAAAATTGAAGGAAGACAGATTTTTCAGCTCCACTGTGGATCAGTGGGAACAAAGTGCCCATTTCCCTTCACCATTCTTGGCCTCCTTGAAAACCCCAGCCTGCACAGAAATTGCCTCTAAAACTCTATTCAAGGATAATACTATGGAGGGTGAGGAGGCAGTGCTGTCTGAAATCTGTCTCCATATAAATTAATGAAGGCTTGAAATCTGTCCCCCAGCTCTGCTAATCTTGCTAGGATCAATTTGTTCGGATGTAAATGGCTGCTGTTCATTGGCTGTTTAATACTGAAGCCCTACAGTCCCTCTCATTAATAAGGATGCTCAAAGAATACATGCTGTGCTTTTATTTGTACATCTTCATCTTCTTACTCATTATAAGTAACAGTTTTACTGAGTGTTTCAATGCCTAATCATGTTGTTGTGTTTTTTTCCCTTCCAATCCATACTTGTGGTTTAATATACCATTACAATTTAAAGCCCCCGTAAAGAAAAAGTGGTTCTTATCTTCTGCAGAAATTACTTTCATTAAGCGCGTTTCGACAGTGTATGGGAGCGTGGAGGTACTCAAGGAAAAGCTGTAAATTGTGGTGCTGTTAACTGCAAGCATATGAGAAGGCACAGAAGCCTCAGCAGCTTCAGGAACAATGAATCAAAATTATGTTTTTTTGCATTAAAGCTGATTGCAAATAAAGGCAGCAGTGTTCTCAAATTGGTACTTGACTCCTGCTAAGCTTTGATCAGAGTTCTTGATACGCGTGCTGTCTCAGGGACAACAAGAAGAGCATGTCCCAGCCAGAAAGACCCATGCGCCATGAGACTGTATGCCTAGCAAATTGCAGCCTGGTTTCCTAGGGTTATTGTGTGGTTTGTCACCTTCTGCTCCAAGTCAGTTGCCATGGTGTGGCGATCTTGGCTGACTTACATTCTTAGAGAAAAAACATCAGCAGGTTTATGTTTATTCTCAGCTGTGATGCTCCACTACCAAGTTCAGCAGCAATCTAGTGACTGCAGAAGCAGTACAGGTTAGGAAGCTACTCGATGCTACAATGAACAGCCAGCATGGTTCCCATCCAACCAAAGAAGGCACAGGTGCCCTTGCTCTTTTACTTTCCTGGTTTTCTTTCTGCAGAATTGTCCTAAATAGGAGAGCAGTCCTCTCTGCAAAAGATCCAATGCTGTTAGAAAACTGAAGTGATACTCAGCCTAAATGTTCTGATTTCTCTTAATTGTTTTCTCTTCTGTTTTCACCCTTGTGGAAATTACAGTGAGAGTCACCATTTAGTTATCTTGACAATACACAATATGGTACTTAGTCATAAAATGCACAGACACAAATGAAGGCAGAATCCAGCCTGCTGGATTCTTAGTAGCTTTAAGCACATCTTGCCAGATTCATTTGCAGTCACTGAATTCCTGGGCCTTCTTACTTCTTGTGAAACAGTGACATCTGTGGTCTTGCCTCCCTAAGCAGACCAAGCAACACCGAGTCTGTAAGGTGACCAAGAAAATGCATGACTCATGGTGAGCTGGTCACTTGTGACATGCAAAATCCCTGCCAGCAGCAAAAGCAATAGTTAAATATCAAACAGAAGATTAAAATAAAGCCATGAACATAGAGTTGGTTAAATCAACTCACATGGTGTCTCCAAGTCTCCATGACTAAATATCCAGAGCGGCACTGCACAAGATAATTAACCCCTGATAATTTGTTTTCTCTAAATTGAGTGTAAAAGCAGTTTTCCAATTCCAAAAAGCATTGGAGACTACATAATTACTACGTAGTCCTTCAGTTCATCTTTTTCAATTTGAAGGTGGCGTAGGAGTGTAAAGCACCTTTGTTATTTAAGATGTAATCATCTGCAGCTTAAGGAATGCTTCAGTGGCCTACAAAGAGAATGGAATCTCACTGAGGAACCCATCAAGGAGCCTTCTGGTGCTAATAGGTAGTGGCTGAGGGAGTGGCACAGTTTCCTGGTGATCTTTGGCTTTACACCAGGGGAGGATGTGGACCATTATTTTCCAGATGTTAAGATGCATGATTTGAAAGAAGACAATTAAGTGACACATGTCCAGTCTCAGTGGTTATTTACAACTATTGAACAGGCTTAGGCATGACAGACATAAGTAATCATATATTTTTTTCATAAATACATATGAATAACTCTATACGTAATAATGAAGAAACTGATCTTGAGGACAACGGCATCAAATTCTTGAACAATTTGAGTGAAATTCAACAGCCAATGTAAGACATAAATTAGATGATGACCAGCTTTAACTAAATCCTCTGCTATGTAGTTTACCAATTGTAAGCACCACCTGATAGCACAGGGATAATTTAACATAACTATGTCCCCACGATTCTACAAAAAAGAAAGGGGAAAAAAAATGAAATAAAAACTAGTCATTAGAGTTATTTTCAAGAAAAACCCCAGAGGTTAATAAGCATGCAATTGTTTTATACCCATGGGCCTGTTAACCTACCCTTTCTTGTAGGATTTATTCACAAACCTCAGTAGGAGTTTTCTGAGAAGATTTGCATGTCTAGTTCCCATTAGAGTTAATAGGAGGCGTGCATGTAAATGCTTTCTACACGATGGGGAATAACCTTTCTTTGAAGACATTAATGAAAACTTCTTGTTCACTCTTACTCTAGTGTATTAAACCCAAAACACAGTCCAGATTTTTGTTCTATTCTTTATCTTCCTGACTAAAATCTTCAGTTCAGAAAACTGTCTTCCCTTCTCTTTTTTTCCTTCTTCCTCTTATCACTTATTCTTCCCTTTTGTATTCTTCCCCTCACAGTTCTTCTCTTTCATTACTAGATGGGCAGCTTAAGAATCTCTGCCAAATTGAGAAACAGCATTGCTCTTTTCACTTCAGCCGTGTTATACTCTTTCAAGCCAAAAGAAAAGAAAATACTCTGTTCAGCTTGGTTCTAAATGCAACAAGTCATGCAATTCCTTCTCAAAGGAAGCTTTTTTTACAAGATGGGTGATACAGGAGTTCAAGTGGAGAGCAAGTATGTACCTGTTAGAGAAACCCCTTGAGGGTCACTAGACAGACAAACGTCATGATGATCAGGAAATCCCTGAACTGACCATAGCTAGTAGCTGGAATAGTACTCGAGAGAAGTATATCAAATGATAGCCAAAGGAGAGAAAGAAGAGGGTAATTTATGTATGGCCACTGTTGGAGAAAGAACACTCATCTGAAGCAATTTGCTTCTTTTATACAATATTGGACATTCAGGTATCAATCCACACATTTATACACCACATGCTGGGCCTGCACTTCAGAAGTTTAATAGATTAAATCTTCAGGGCTACAATACTAACAAGGAAGGGAAGGAGGTACCTGTTTCTGCCCCTTGTGCCTGGGGGAAGGTCCATCATACTGAAAGACCATCAGTACAACATACCATACACAGCTCTCAGTAACTTTCCCTGGTTAGTCCGAAGGAAAAAACAGACAGCACCAGGCTGAGCTTGGGAAAGGAGGGGAAGAGAGAAACAGATTCCCTGAGGGATTTTGTAGATGAGAAGGGGCAGCAAAATAGGAGCTGACACAGTGAAAGCAACTGTGAAATCAAGTTGTTAATGTGTGTATGTGCTTTTATTATATGCCAGTGAGACACAGCCCTGCAAACTGCTTCTGAGAAAGGAATGCCCAAGGAAAATCAAAGTCCAGAAGGTTGTTTTGGTCTTTCTCTGATGGAAAGATTCTCTCAGACCTCAAACACCACATCTTGTCCAGTATGTTGCTGGTAATTCCTTAAGGAGCAGGCACAGCTGGAATATACCAGTTATATATCCACTGGATGTCATCAAGCAAAATAACCTTTCCCCAAGTGTTTGATGAAATTATCAGTGCTAGTAGGAAAGGCAAGAGAAGAGTTCCCTACTAGTTCCAGCTATGGAGGTGAGATTTCTGAGAATGGAGCTACTGTTTTACCTCCTGGTGCTGAACTGTGATGACAGGTTGCTTTGTGAAGCTGAACAGATGTTGTTTGTCATCCTAAATATACCATATGTAGCAAAACAGAGGATATTTATTCTTAAATGTATAATTTGCAGAGCAATTTTGCAACCCCTCATCGCAACCCCCGAATGATTCAGGTCTTCAGAGATCTTGATCTGTGTACATTATCTAGAATATAGTACTCTAGTTCACATTTGGACTTTTTTTATGCAGTATTTGCTGTTCTCACTTAACTTACTTGTTTTATTTAGCTTCTTCGTCACTTCACAGCACAGTGCATGAATCCTCAAGAAAGGACTACGTGTTATGTAATTTAGAAATCCAGTGCAGCATAAGATTTGAGGAAGTTTCTGCATGCTTGTTTTATTTTGTTATTAAGAGGTCAGCGAAAATATCCCCAGTTGACTGTCAGTCGTAGGGCGTGTATTTGTATCTTCCCCTTTCCTCCAAAAAACTCTGTCCCTTCTTTTTCTTCAGAATAATACAAAAGAAACAGATGCTTTCATTTTGCTGTTCCCTATAATGTTGCAGAGGGAATGTGTGTCTTCTAAGGTAATGCTTAAGGTTGTTGAGCAATTGCAGCTTCCAAAGGACTGCCGCCTAAGAAAGAAAATAGTTTTAAATAAATAAGAAAAACCCCAAACCCACCAACCAAACAAAAAAAACACACCTCCACCCAAACAACAAAAAAAAAGGCACAACTAAACAAAACCCACCTTCTTTTTATGTCTTTGTCTCCCCAAATGGATGTATAATTCATTGCACCTGTAGTCAATTATCCATTCAAAACAATTGCTGTTTCACAGTGATTAGCTGATTTGCCAGTATGAGAGGCAGCTGGGTGTTCCATGGCCAAGTAGTAAAGCACGAAGTAATGAAATCTTCTGAGCCCAGATTCTTCTCTTTTTAAAGCACACAGAGAAATAATCTTTCTACTTCAAAATAAGACTTCCTTCTATAATAAAAATAGCACTATTTCAAGTTTTAAATGGAAAGTCAGTAGCAGTCATTTTGAAGCTTTTTTATGCGGACAGATGTTCTCTGTGGAGGCTAATTGCTTTACTGTTTCTAATGGACAATGCTAAACCATTTGGGATGCTGTGTGTCCTGAACTGCTGTGGCACAGCCTCTTGGTCCCTGGCTTCTATAATGTTTTCATTGCTGTCATGACAAACTTTACCTGTTCTTGCTGTGCTTTTAAACTTCTAAGGGTTTTTTTTTCTCTCAGTTACTGAGGCTGAACTGTTTGACATCTTTTGTGCATAGAGTTATGGAAAAGTTTGAGTTGGAAGTGACCTTTTAAAGGCCATTTAATCCAAAATGTCTGCAAAGAGCAGGGACACTTCTAGATCATCTAGACCAGGCTGCTTAGAGCCCCATCCAACCTGACCGTGAATGTTACTAGAAAAGGAGCATCTACAACTTCTCTGGGCAATGTTTTACCACCCTCATTCTAAAAAAACACCTTCTTTCTTATGTGTAATCTAAATCTATCCTCCTTCAGCTTAAAACCACGACTCCTTGCTCTATCACAACAGACACTGCTCAAAAGTTTGTCCCAGTCTTTCTTACAGGTCCCCTCAAAGTACTGAATGACTGTCAAAAGATGTCCCAGTAAATAACTTGCTCTTCTCCAGGCTGAACAATGTCAATTCTTTCAACCTTTCCTCATAGAAGAGGCATTCCATCCCTCTAATGATCTTTGTGGACCTCCTCGGAATTTGCTCCAACAGGTTCATGTCCTTGTTGTGAGGACCGCAGAGCTGGATGCAATACTCCAGGTGGAGACTTGCAAGAGCGGAGTAGAGAGGCAGAATCACTTCCCTCAGCCTGCTGGCCGTACTGGTTTTGATGCAGCCCAGTACATGGTTGTCTTTCTGGGCTGGTATCTGAGGCATCATTCATCATTTTTGTTGAGAAATCTGCGAGTTTAAGGAAGCAACCCAGTCCTGTTTTCACCCTTAGTCATACTGGTATGTAATAGGGTGAATTTCACTAAGTCAATAATGCAACACAGAATTAAAACAGGTGAGAATATCTTAGAAAGGAGAACATATAAAGGAGAAGCTGTATCATTTATATATTTACTTTTCTTTTTAAGAGGCGTAGAGCAATTCACTACAGATAAGAGTTTGATGGAGTTACAGCTCATAAAAGTGGTTCTCCTCCATCTACTTCTCCTGGCTTCATTCTCTGCATGGGACCTGCTCCTATTACAGCTGAGCAATGAGGTTGTAAAGGACAGTTAATGGAGGGAAAGCAACTTCTCCCTCTGTTTGCTTTAACGTGTTGGTGCAGTTGAAAGGGTGAATTGTACTTTTGAAAGAGATCTCCAGGAATAGTCACTACTTTCCAGGCAAAAGTAAAGCTTTAATTTCTCCTATTTCTTAAGCGTTTGATGATTAGCCTGTTATGATGTAAGATGACAACTCCATGGGAACAGACTTGTGTGCTGTTGGAGAGGGTGAGGCTGCAGCACTCTTTGGATGTTGGGCGTGTAAGAAAAATCATTGTTGTCTGATACCTTGGCTTCAATTTAACTACCTGAGCAGAGGCATCTTGTGCTGAGACACCACAAAGTATGAAAAAGATACCTGGATAGGACTAGCAGGTGTGATTAAGAAACAAAACAAAACCCAACCCATTGGATACCTATATCTTACTGCTGCAGTATCTGGAGATCAGTGGGGGTACCTTGGGTCATGAGCAGTGCACTGAATCAAGCCCATGATATTCTGAGATCTCTTAAATATCTGAAGTGAATTTGCTGTCAGAGAGCTGAAGAAAGATTGCAGCTGTCCAAACAGGCAAAAACAAGAGCTAATTTGATGAAATTAACATTAATTTCAGAAATCTTGCCAAGGAATATTAAAATAAAAAAGAATATCTAGGCATCAATAAACTTGAGTCACATCAACATAGTGACTGATACTACAGGAATACCTAAACCTCATGGTATTTTTCATAAATGTAATCAGTCACATGTTTAGTTCTCTGTATTTGATTGATTTTTTTTCCTCTGAGAATTCCTATTTGTTTTGAAATAGAATAGAATAGAATAGAATAGAATAGAATAGAATAGAATAGAATAGAATAGAATAGAATAGAATAGAATAGAATAGATCACTACTAGCAACTGATTGACTACAAAGGCTGCTAAAACTGAACTCAACTTACTGGTTTTTTGGAGGCTTAGTGGAGTTTTCAGAATTAGTGTGGTAGTCATTCAAGGATAAAATGAGAAAAGATCCTTCAGGACAAACTGATTTCAAGAGAGGTTTTCTATAATTTGGTTTTTTTTCTTTGGAGAAATTAGAAATATAGTGACATTAAAGCATAATAATATAAAAATGTAACTAAGCCTTATTTTTAAAAATACCAGAGACCGTGGTTCAAATTTGGCTTCCATTTAGTGCAATATGGCTACAGTTCTTAGTACAATTTCCCTCTCTATGCAAATCATGCAGTAAAACAGCTTTTAAGAAAGGCAATGCAAGTCCTTGTCTCAATAAGAAAGATGCAATCAATGCTTGGATCTCAGCATGGTAGGGTCAGTGGTAGGAAAATGCTCCCTGCCATTGCAAGCACAGAATCCTCGGTGCTCAAACTGTTCAAAGACCAAGTAGTTGCATGATTTAAACAGTAGAAATCTTTCATCAGTGCTGAGTCCCCACCACTAACAAAGACAAAAAACTCAAAAGGATGTCTTGCTTTGCTTTTTTGTCTCCTCAACCACTTACTTGCTTATTTGTCTGATCTACATCTGAAAGAAGAGCTTGTTTGAAATCACTTTAATATATGACAAGATAGCAGCAGATTTGTATTTGAAACATTACATTCAGTGGATGCATTTTCAGTCTCGTCATAAAGCCAAGAAAGGAAAAATTGCACAAAAAGTTTTGCAGTGATTATAAGACAAAAAGTTTCCACCTTTTATATTCTTTAGCAAAACTGACAAGAACAATTTTAGTAGCAACAAAACTCTGTGGTATAATAAATGTCACTTTCTTCTTTCAAATGTCCTTCCTGCATTTCAGCATAAAATTTGAACTACTTAACTACTACTGCGGGGTTCAGAGTGAGCTTTGTCAAACTCAAAGATTCATAAAAACAAATCAAGCTCCAAAATTATGTTCAGTTAAAATATGCACATATGTACGTGCTCATACATACACCGACCACACTGTAAGAGCAGTAAGTAGTGGGAACCTAGGAGGGATTTACTTGGCCTTCTAGTTTTAGAATTTTTAGAACCTACTAATTTCATAGGTTTAAGATTTTCTCATCAGTTATGAGGGTAGAAATTTTGCTTTCAAATGAAATCAAATCAATATTCTTATTTGATTTTAGCCTTAAGACACACCTCGATTTAATAAAGAGCTCTAATAAAGTAACCTTACATTTTCTGATCAAAGTCCATGTCTTAATGTTGTGTACTCTAATAATTACTGATAATAATTCAGTAAAGCTGCTTTACTAGAAAAACAGGAGATACTAAATATAAAGTGAATCATCTGGCAAGATATTTTGCTACTCAGATAATGTTTAAAACCATATATATTACATACAATCTATCTATGTGTAGATGAGAATGATGAGACATGCACACATATATATATATATATATATATATATTTATATAAAAATAGAAATAAGATATCTTATATTGAAGAGGAATTTCCCTAATGAGAAGAGAGAGTGAGTGTATAATTGCTGGAAGTAACAATTTAATGTCTGGATGTTACAAGCAGGTGCTTCTCTATCCTTTGAGCAGGAGATAAAATTCACAAAAGATACTGGTTTAAGAGGATGAAGGGCATCCTATGCAGGTGGCCCTTTTGAAGTACAGAAGACATTCTTGCATGGTACAGCTCAGTTCTTGATTTACTATGGCAGAGGTTCTTGGATTTTACTAGAGTGAAATCAAAATCCTGCTTTGGAAAGAAACCAAACAAATTTGTTCTTTCTTGAATCAAAATTCCTCCATCAACGCCCGTGAGGCATTGGAAACACTTAGTTCTGTGATTCCTAACACAGCTGTACCGTTTTTGTTTGTATTTCCTTTCCTGTACCTTTAAGGAAATATAAGAGGAAGTTTTGTCTGCAGGAGTACCTCAGGAAGCTGCCCTGTGGATGACTTTCTTCAATGGTAATCTATGCTTCTCTGTCCCTGGTACTCAGAGCAATTACAGGACAAAATCCTGGCTCCAATCATCCTCTCTTCCTCCTAGATTACATTTTCTTACTACAATAAGTGAACTTTGACCTCTTATCCATTTAAAATGCAGCTGCTGAGTTCTTCTCTTTTGCCTTCCGCTCTTTGAGCATTTTCTTTTTTCCTTTTTTCCCCCTCCCCTTCCCCTTTCACTTGCTGTTCTACTTTATCCTATTCCTCACTACACAGTCTGTCTTACCTTGAAGGTCATTCACAGCATTCTCTCCCTCCTTCCTTGTCGAGTCAAGTCTCTTATCTCGCAACATTAATTTAGCTTGACTACAGTGAGTGAAAGTAATAAAAAATAATTGGCTATTGCAATACTCCTAATCAAGGTTGTATTCATGTGTCTTTCTCTTTAGAGCTATAAGGTAATAAAAAAAAAAAAGTTGCTTTCTGTGAAATGGATTGAAATCCATTGAATCCATCACTGGATAAATATTGTACAAAAATATATTTGTTTTTCTTGCAATGAAAGCGTAGAAATTAACTACTCCAGAAATATTGGGATATCCACTTCCTAAAGCCAGGTTTCAATTTAGTTGCTTCTCTCACAGCAGAGTTTTCAGAGACCAGCATTTGTGAGTAACATGGACATTTGAAAATATGAATCATAACAATTTTGCTTAGTTTGGTGGAGTCATGACTACTGTGAAACATCTACATTTTAATTTCCTGCATTTGTAACCATTTGAATTGTGATCAGGACACAGCAATAAGAATGGTATTCTGTTTAGACGTTGTCTTTCTAGACAAAGACTTCACTGTCCTTCCAGAGTGGCATGGTCAAATTTGCATCCAGGTTCTACACAAGAGTTCCTGGTCTTCTGCTCAATTATTCCAGAGAAGAAACTGGGGAATCAGGGGAATCAGCTAGTTGCCTTCATAGGTGACTTTCTGTTGTTTGGGGTAGACTGTCTCTTTTTCCATTTCTTTTTAAAGTCCACAAATCCATGTCTTTAATAGGAGGAATCTGAAAATCCTAAAGATATTTATCCAAGTCACAAAGTCGACTCTCTTAGTCAGCAACGTGACTTACATTTTCTGCTTTAGACTAGTATCATTAGAGTCTAGGTGATAGTAGGTTTTTGTCTCAGTCTAGTCTCTTCTCTTTTTTTACTTTTTCAATTGTTGCTCTATTTTTAGGATTTCTCATATCACTGTTCTTCACATAAAATAATACTCTAAAATGCTCTCCTTAGTATCAGTCCTTCATTTTTCCCAGCAGCTTTCCATTCACCTAACTTCTTTCTTATCCAAAATAAATACACTAGTTTCAGTGAGGTTTAAACCACTCTATAACAGAAAACTAATACCAATGCTACACCATTGTTATATGCCTAAAATATTTTACAGTTCTAAAAATGTAAGTCTAAAATAATGGACATTTCTATTGATCATAAACTCATGTTACAACTGCAGACTCATAAAACTTGATCCTTTCCTTGTCCTTCACCACCCTTCAGAATCTTGGAGATTTCTTCTCAGTGCACTGTTGTTATATAGAAGGGGTTACTTTGCAATTTCACTTGTATCTGAGTAATCTTTCAAAGCGAAAAAAATATCACTTTTTAAGCAATTTGGAACTATTTTACTCTATTACAAATCAGAATAGGTGAGCAGATTTTAGTCTATTTCACCGAAAAAACAATCATTCTAGAACGGAGACCAGCTATGGGGAATTCATCTAAAAGGACTGTTGTTTTTCAGAAAGGTAAAACAAAATGAAAAGTAGAAAGAAGCCTTGAAATAGCCTTATCTCAGAACAAAGCAAATTCATGTTTTCCTGAGTCCTCTTTGAGCTATAGTTCTGTTTATGAGGAATGGAGCAAATGATAGCACGTTACGTTTGGCCTTGTGTTATTCTCTGTGTGCTGTTGTTGACTTCTCAGAAGCTTTATGTGCATTCTTGTTCAAAGTCAGTATCAAGCCTTCCAGTCACTTCATTCATAGAAGCCAATCATCTTGGCTCTTTGATGAGGTGATTTCATGAATTTTGTTATGCTGAGGAGGAGCCAGACTGTGCAGATCTTTCTTACTGGCACCTATGATTTTCTTGCTGAGTCGATTAGCATGTGCAATGGAATAAGTGAGAAGGACCAATATAATTTGGTCCCACAGTTTAAGCAAAGCCATTCTCAAGATGACAACCAGTCAAGAGAATTTAATAGCCCTGTGTGAAAACTTAGATTCTAAATTTATGTTAAATGAATGAACTTCAGTGTAACATAGTTGGTTTTGCAGACTAATTTTGAGCTCTGACCTAACCATGATAAGGTAATGAATAATCCTTATCCACTTAAGGATTAACTAATTCTGGTCTGGCATCTTGAGAAACACTGCCCCCCCTGAGAACTACCAAGCCTTCTTTTGTCCGTTGCATCAGGTGCTGAAGGAAAAGAGGGACACACAGGGCTATGCCTAACTAATCACAGGTACCGCAGATGGACCTTGAACTGTCTTTTCTGCTATTGATCCATATGTAGAATCACAGAAGCATTTAGGATGGAAAAGACCCCTAAGATCATTGAGTCCAACTGTTAACAAGCATTGCCAAGTTCATCACTAAACCATGCTCCCAGGCACCACATCTACACTTCTTTTAGATACCTCCAGGGATGGTGACTCAACCACTTCCCTGGGCAGCCTGTTCCAGTTCTTGGCAACACCTTCAGTGATGACATTTTCCTGAATATGCAATCTTAACCTCCCCTGGCACAACTTGAAACAGAAGGATTTCTTAATGCCGCCATTGAAATCCTATTTGCACAATGTAGCATTTTCCTTTTGTTTTAGGCATAGAGGATATAAAACTCAAGGCAGTGAAAATAACATTTACAGAGTTGGTTGTTTTTTATAAACCCCTGGGAAAAAATAATATCAGAGTTAAGGTTTCCTTTCTCCTTCTTTAAGCCATATTGTTAGTCATAAGAAAAATATGATGGCAACTTATTATCTTTTGTAACTCTTGCTGTATCACCTACAGAGAACAATGTAAAGTAAGGATGCAGTGACATGCCTTAAACTAGATTTCACTTTAGCAAGCTTCAAGAGGATATTTTATAGTAGCACAATTTCAAAAAACAATACATTCCTTGGACTTTTTTATAATAAATCGTCATTTCCATGGCTGGCAATTCCCAGTATCCCCTTTGGTATTATTTCAACAGCAGTACAGCTTTGAATAAAATATTTCCTCCTTGAGAGTGCCTCAGATTCTTCTTGTAGTCTGGTCCCAACACGGACTCGAAAGCGCAGGCCTCTGGACCACACCAGGAAACTCTGCATCGCAAGGAGTGGCTCTCGGCTGTGCTCTGCTGTCAACATGCATTCTGTTCATTGCTATTGAAGTGATCTTTATACAGCAAGTACAGAACTGACAAGTGTAAAGTTTTTTCCAATACAGTTTGAATACCAATAAATGCTTTAAGATGCTGCCTTAATGTAAGCAATATTCACAAACTATTAGTGAGATGAGGAGAGGGAAAAGAAACAGCTCAGATACATTTTTTTGTTAGTTATGGACTTTCCAGCTTCTGTTTAGTAAAGGGTAAAAAGGGTAATGCAGCAGCAGATGCACCATATTTCCCAGTGTCAGTCCTTTTGCTGAGTTATGCACGAACATTCAGGGCCCAAATGAGAGAAGGGTAACTTCTTGTTACTTTTTATTGGTGGATGCAAATGGCTTAGATCCAGCAAGTTGTTTGAGCACACAATTGGCCATTGAATTAAATGGGACTTACCCACTTAAAGCTAAATGTGCCCTGCAGGATGAACACTATAGCACTGAGATATTAAAAATAAATTAGGGTTACATAGTTACTGCAGTACAAAAGTTGAGACCATCCACCATCTGAAGTACAGAAAGAACTGAGAAGCAAAGGAACAAATCCCGCATACGATCTTTAATACCTTTAGGCATGATGAGATAATAAGTAAGTTACTGTTTTCTGAGCCATTAAAAGAATGCATTGGTTTTAGAGATGTTCTTACTTCCAGTGAAATTTTAGTTTTCACAGGAAATGCAGACAGATTCTTCCTATGGCTTGCAATGTGTTTACTAGAAACAACCATCTGCTTCTCCTGCTTTCTCCTAAGGGGAATAAATTCCTTACATCTGGCCTGCATAATAGGACTTAGTGCCAGATCCTAGACCCAATGAAGTTAAATGATGTCTTTCCCTTAGTCAGGAAAAAATCAGGATTGTATTGCTTTTATAGCTAACATCTCCTGCTGCTTTTGCTGGTTTTTGTTTTGAGTCTTATACTATTCCAGATAATGGGCAGATGTTGCTGCCCATATATCCTTATTTCTAGATTTATGCACAGGAATGCTCTTTCCTGGCTCAGCATAGATGCTCAGTACTATCTATTTTCCAATGGGCTTTTAAAACTTTTAATTGTCTTAGTCTTAGAGACAAAACTGCTTAGAAAATCCAAATAATTGACAACTAGGAGCTTTCCTGTTTTTCCAGGTTTGCATTCTTATTTCCTTTTCAGATCATTATTTCTAATTTCTTTAAGCTTTAGGTGTTTCTGCAACTTTTTTATTAGTACTATTGATCTCATTCTCTGTGTGTTTTATCTACTGATGAGCTCTAGAATCAGAGAACTTACATTTTCTCTCTTGAGGACTTAGATTTTGCAGATAATTTCAGTCCACAAAACAGAAATATTCCATAGAAAGAGAAGTCCTTAGGATTTTCTTCTCTTCTGTAACACCTTCTGTGGGCAGGACCAGGCATCCCTCTTAGTATAGCAGATCTGAGGCATTGTTACCCTTCTCCTCACTGTTATAGCAGTGGCTAAAAGACAGAGATGTATCTTAACACAGAAAAAAAATTAATTCTTATGTATCTAAGAAGATTTTATACCCAACTTGTACTATTGAGTTGATTGCTGACGTAGGTGGGGAAATAAAATCAATCAAAAAGTTACCGAAGTATTACACAGTGCAGTGCAGTGCTGTTGCCATAGAGAACACTGTGAGCTTCTCTTAAAACACTCTGTGAGCTTCTATTATGTGCCTACTTGTGTATATTCAACAATTAGTGAATTCGGTGAAAACTTTGCTGATTACAGATAGGTTTTCTAAAAAAGGATGGATAGTAGTAGAATACAGAACAGCTTGTACATGGGAAATAAATTAGGAAGCTGCCCAAAAAACCCTGGAAACTGACGGTAGCTGTGGCAGAAGTCTACAATTTTGTAGGTGGCTGGGAAAGGAGAGAATGACTGCTTATTCAAGGGAGAGCAAACAGAGCTGGCCTGAGGCAGGCCAAGGCAAACAAAGAAAGTTCTAACAATATGTTCAGCTATCTTTAGTGTGACCAGTTCCAACAGGGTTTATGTTCTTGAATAAAGTCAATGCTAAAAGCGTTAGCAGCTGCCTGATGCAGAACTGGTGCCTTTAACGGGACCCCAGAAAGGAGCCACTTCAGACTCTGCTTTAAGCCAGGTGATTTAATAAAGCAGGTAGAAGATGGCAATTCAAAATGTCGTTGGGGATTTTAGAGGAGTTACAAATGATTAATGAATTAGGAAAGTGTAGGAAAGAAATCAGTCCAAAGAACTTCAAATCAGAAAAATATTCTTCTATAATACTAGCCTATAAAACCAAGATCAGGCTTCATAATGGAATGCAATGCAGTGTTTCCTAAGCAGTAAGGATCCTGGATCTGGTTTTAAAATTGGAAATTAATGCCGCCAGTGTATTTTATTGTTAGCACTTGTCACTATTTGTCTTTTCTTAGGGCCTTCAGATAACTTAGTACGTAATAAGTTCTCATTATCTAATGAAATCACCTGGAAATTGTTTATTGAATTCAGGAAATTCATTCTTAAATGCTTTGGTCATTCTTTTCAAAGAGACAGTGGTAATTTGTTGCCACTCCAGATCTAATATAAATCTCTGAATGTCCCTTGGGATTATCATTATCTTCCTTCAAAACAATCTTTGCTTGTAATTATTAACATTTAAATGGTAGTTTGCTTTGATGTAAACAGCAATAGGGATCATCCACAAGAGATTCACTGCTACCTTTCTTCCTCAATTCATGAATGTAACCATATAATTTCATACCACCTTTACCAGTGCATTTGCTGACACTTTTTTTTCTCTTTAAGTAGTGACCCACTACATTTGTGATACATATTCAAAGAATATACATTTTTACGTTTGGGGTTCAAGCCTAGTATGTGGATATTGGTGTTAACTATATATGTGTGTGTGCTGCTTCCTCCTGCATGGGGATTTCTGTGTCTGATTTTGGACAGTCTAACCAGTACTGCTAGAACTGATGGTGTGTCTATTTATTTGGTATCAGCTGTGGTGCTCTAGTTTAGAATATGTACATACTGCCATGCAATGTAAAAGCAGACATCAGGATGGTATCTGATGTGAAAGTGTTTTTCAGTACACTATGCTATGAAATTCACAGCATGTGTTCCAAAAATCGCTTCTCTCCTCCATTCAGCTCCTCTTCATATTTTTTTAACATGTTCTTGAATTGAAACAAGTCACTCCATCCTCTGCACCAAAGCACTGCCCTCTGCTTATTCAAATCTCACTTCAAGGTGCTTTGATTTTGAAGAGCACTTAATAATCCTTAAGTAAGGAAAGTATGTGGAGAATAGAACATTCAACATTTCATGGAGAATATCAATTTGTGAAAGAATTACCCAGTGTCATAGGCACATGATGTCTTGCAGTAACACTTACACCTTGGTCCGTGTCTGGACTGTATTTTTGAAGATAAGTGGGACACCTTTTCCTCTGAAAACATCAATGCAGTAACAGTTTACAGAAAATTGGGCTTTTAAATTTCCTTGTGTTCAGCCAGAAAAGGAGCTTGCTATGGTAATCAGCACTTCTGGGTACAGCCAGCACCAAATCCCTCCAGCTCTGTAACCTCCTTTAGGGATCTCTAGTGTGTGTTTAGTGATCCAGGTTCATCCCATCCCACCATCCTCCTCCTCGCCCTATGTGCTAAGGGACAGATTTCTACCTTACATGCTGTCACCCTGGAGAGTCCTTCTGAAAGGATGGCACAGGGATATCACTCACTGCAAACATTGCTTAAATGTTTCACATTTCGTAGTGTGAAACTTGTCTCTTGTGTAGGAGGCTCTGCAGGACCTGGTAACCAAAGAAAGTGAGTGGAAGGGTGCCCTAGTTCCTTGTTAACCCACTCCGGCCACCCTTGAGCATTCACTTGTCCTTCTGCACTGCTCAGCTGGTCTTGCTTCATATGTCTGAAACTAGTTTAAGTTAAGGTGGGAGACCCATAACACAAGTTACTAACATTGTTAAATAAATGAAGAAAAGCATTAGTAATAATTGGTTCTTTGACCCTTCTGTAGAGTACTGCTACAAATGAGAACACATTCTATGAATACCCTTCCTCATCTTGCTATCATTTCAGAAACACTAATTTCTCCCTCCACATCTAACATTTTTATTCCAAGCAGCTGCTTTTTGAAATAGGCAAGAAAAGGCCTAAACCTTCTTCCCTACTGTTTGTTCCTTTTTTCTTTTTTTTTCTTTTTTTTGGTTTGGGTTTTGTTTTGTTTTGTTTTTTGTTTAAATTCTTGTCTTACTCCCCTCCATTCCAGGAAAACTTTTGGGTCTTCCATCCAGAAAAGGTCTTATAAGAAAACATTTTCATACAGAAAACATGTTCATAACAATATTTTATGGAATTGGATCAATTAACGTGAGAGAACAAGCCACAATTTTTAAAAACCCTTTTAAAATTTAAATTACAAGAAACAAACCAGGAATACACAGCGACAAGCGATATGAAAGTGTGACGAAGGCAGAGATTTTGGATTATATAAAAAAATATTTCTTAAGCTAAAGTGGTACTGATTTTTCTTTTCAGTAATACATAATATATACTTGTGGCCACAGAATCACAGAATATATTGCCGTGGAAGGGACTCACGAGGACCATCAAGCCCTCAACTCCCGTCTCCATACCGGACAACCGAAAAATCAAACCTTGTGTCTATGAGCATTGTTTAAACACTTTTTGAACACTGATGGGCCTGGGGCCTTCAACACTTCCCTGAGGAGCTTGTTACAATGCTTGACCACCTTTTTCCATGAGGAACTTTTTCCTAATATCCCATCTGAACTTCCCTTGATGCAACTCTAAGCCATTCCCTCGTGTCCTAGCATCAGACATCAGAGACAAGAGATGGGCACTACCCCCTCTGCTTGCCCTTACTAGGAAGCTGTAGGCAGCTAGAAGGTCACCCCTTGGCCTCCTCTCCTCTACGCTGAGCAAACCCAGCGTCCTCTAGATATTAGGGTCAGATTCATTTGTGCCATGACTCTTAGTTTCAAAAGCCTTCAACAAGGATGTATTTGGTCTGTCATATTTAGCATTTTACTAACCAAAACATAATAAAAATCTTGGCGCTTTTTTTTTTCAATTAAATGGATAAATAATATTAATACCATGAAAGAAATTAGCATTTATATAGCACTTGTCATTGACAAAGGATCTCAAAGCGATTTAGTGATAGTCATAGAAATTTCTAATTAAGAGATCTTCTTCTGATTATTTCTGCTTAAGTGTGTGTCTTTTTAATCACCAGAATTTCAGGCTACAATATATTAACTGTGTCATTCCCCCAATCTACAGCATTACGAATTATGAGCTAGATTTTTAACCTCCTGCTGTGCTGGCTGAATCCTTACTCAAAAGGGTAATCCCACTGAATTCAGTGAAGCTACTCATGTCAGCGTTCAGTAGTGTATTAAAATATGATACAGCTTAGATCTATGCATGTCTGGGGCAATTCTGTCTTTTTAAATGTAGTAAACCATAATTTAATCCCAACAGTAAATTAGCTCATTTTTCATCTAGAATTTAGCAGAAGAATTAAATCCCAAAAAGGGTATTTCCTGCACAGAAATACCTGTCAGTCCTCACGTCCTATTTGTTGTTATTGGGCAGTGCTGGGGTTTGCAGAAATGATGTTCCTGACTTGGTGTACAGAAACATGAATTATTTTGCAGACTCGCTTGTCCTCACATCAGGAGTCTCAAATGTGCTGCACACTCTTATTACAAACTAACAAGAGGTGTTATAACTTTTTTGTGCGTATTTCTAGTTTGCAGATGTAGATGGAGTTAGATACTCCATTTACTTTTGTGAAAGTTTCTCTTTAAGGTTTCTCCACAGATCTAAAACATGGGAGAGGCAGTTCCACCAGGAATATATGGATGAATGGGACTCTTCCTTCCTTGCTCCCCATCAGCTAGAATAACTGCTTGTAAAAAAGAAGTGTTAAAACCTAAATGGAGTGGAAAAATTGTCACTAGCTCATTAAAATGGAAGCAAGCAATGCTACTTTTGGCTTTGAATAGGTGTTTTAAAGTAAAAACTCAACTTTAACTTTGCATTTAAGCCATTCTGAATGTTTTAATCTCTATAAAGTTCTTCAGTGTGGCCAGAAATTAAATGAGTACCTCATCAAAAAGGCACAGCGGCAGGGAAGAACCAGACCGTCCATGGGCACTGCCGTCAACTTTCAGAGCTTTAAATCACTTTTCTCCTGGATCTGTCAGTTCTGCATTTTCAGATAGCATTTTCACTATTACCTTAAGGAGCCCCTCATCCATGGGGTCACCTTTGCAAGCAGATTGCATTCTGATTTCAAACACCCTGATCTCCATGCTCCTGCTCTATTTATTGTCTTGCTCACGTACCTCATGTTTTGCAAGGTAAATTGCATGGAGTAGGAATAGGTTTCACACTGATACTTTTCCATGTGTCTTACAAACTTAATCTTTATTAGGGATGTGCCTGGCTAATGACTACCAAAGGAACTGGCATTGCTGTGTGTAGGACCTTGTTTTGAATCAAAATCAGAAAAAAAATATTTGTTTGAGGTGTCCTCCTATGCTAAACATGGAAATGGGAGGCTCTGAGTGATTTTGCAATGGAAAAACTCTCTTCCGAAGAAATAAAGGAGAGTTGGGGTGAAAGAAAAGCTGAAATGGAATTGGTGTATTAAGAACATTTATGTACTGAAGCAGTGACTATCAATACTCCTTCTCCATTTGATTTTAGCTCATCATCAAACGGAAACATTAGGTCCTACCCTCTCCAAGTCCTGCGTAGAGATGGAAAACCTCTTCTTTTGTTCAGATAAATATTTTTTTCTTCAAGTGCTACTTTTGCACCATTGCTCTCTCCTGAGGCAAGCTACAGAAACTAGAAACCCCTTTATTTCTTTAATATGCAAGTGAGGTGCTGGATGGTGGCATCAATTTGCTATTGCAGAGCTAAGAACAAGATATGATTCGTTCATTCTTAGCCTTTTTAGTCCTGCACAATTATCTGATCAAGGTAATATTCAAGGAGCGTAGTATTACAGTGCAACAATAATTTTTATGTAATTTTTTTCAAACACTTTGTACTTTCATGCTGATGCTAATTTTTGCAGAAGAAAGTACATGTACTTTGAAAAATAAGGTGGTGAAATGAATCATTCACCAAGACTCCTTCATCTCTCACAAGAATCAGAATAAGTGTCAAAGTCTCCAAGGCTGGGGATCAGTTTGATTTCTGGCATGCTGTACAGTAAGGTGTATATAAGGACAACAAATGGGACACTCTGCAGAGACCCCTGAAGTAGTGCCCAAAAAGCTGGCTCCAAAAGTGGGGCCAGACCTCACCTGATGGGTGTGTGCCTCCGTTTGATGCTGCAGATGGACCAACTGCCTCCCCTTCAAGGAGGGGCACAAGGCAAAGGCAGCTGTAACGCTGCTGATGGCATTTATTTTAGCTCAGTGCCACGCTGTGCTTCACAGGTGTATTGGCTCTTCTGGAGGTAGCTGCAGATATTGGTATCTAATCCATCGTGTCACTGGACACACCCTAAAAGCACAAAAAGGTCTTTATTCCACGGAAAACTGTACATTTTGCCACAGAGATTATGGAAACAAAAATCAGAGCCTTGAAGCTGAAAGGTACTTATGGGGCAGCAGTATTAAACTACCTTTTTGAAGTTGTAAGAATGTCTTACTGAAAAATACGTTGCATGGAAGTCTGATTAAAAGGACATTGTCTTTAAAGGGAAAGGCAGAGACAAATGAGTTAAAACAAAATGATCGATTACACAGGCAAGACGATGCATTTGCCTGGTGACGTAGAGGAATGACACTAGGGAGCTGTAAGCACCAGAGTAAGACAAACTCAAGAATTAGGGTTTTTTGATTATTATAGGCATGAATGAATAACAAGTCTTAAGTACACTTGTGCAAAAATTGTAATAGGACTGTCAGAACTATACTGGGATATCTCAGTTCCTTGGTCTGTGTTTATTCCGTCTTACTGTGTGGCCTGAATCTACAGTTCCATTTTTGGCAGTTGCAAACATTAATTGACATGCCAGTTTGCAGACCAGCTATACTGGTTTTATGATGTCTGGGGGGAGTTTAAGATAGAATTAACTCTCATGCCAGTGAGTTGGGAAGAGATGCTGGGTTAAGTGTATCGTTGCATGTGAGCTGTGCAGCTGCACAAAGCCGCTCCAGGTCAACCAGAGGAGTTTTAATGGGCTTTCATGAATCAAAAGAAAGAAAGAAAGAAGTCAGTGTTTTGAATTGGCAAAATATCTTTGTAAAGGCCTTTAAATTATTTGCTTTGTTTGCATCTGTAGAAGACCAGATAAACAATCTGAGGGCTTGTTACATGCATTTCTCATTTCTACTTCTGATTAGGAAAAGTTCATGTTAAGCGAGTGAGGAGTGTATGGCAGGTGGGATTTTGATGTTTCCGCACTAAAGAATAACAGAGGAATCACGCAGAACTAAAGTCAGCTTTGACTTCAGAAAATTCTCCATAGTACAAGCCTAGATACAAAATATTCAGAGGACTTTGAACCTGTAGTAGTAAACCAGATATATCTCTGGGTTATTCCTTGCATGGAATATGCATTGGATTTGGTACAGTTAGTATAATTAAGGCCTGCTACAGGTGTTGAAGAACATTGCTGGAATAGTTATGGACCAGATCAAAGATATTCTACAGCATATGAGTAGCAGTCAAAATGACTTTTTAAAAATGTTAAGTTTGTCTCTGAAACAATAAAATGTCTATTTCTGATTGTGATTTTTATTAGTCATTAGTTAAAGGCCTTGTTTCCTTTTTTTTCCCCCTTTCTTAAACTGGTTTTATCTTGTTATGCTTAATGGAATTACCATCCTTTTTACTCCTTACATTTTTCAGAAAACGCGTGCATTTTCATACTAATCGCCTGTGCACTGCTAAATAATCCATTCCAGGCATAGTACAGTTAATCTTTCCCTGTTTCTGACAGAATTAATCGTAAGAATCATTTTGCTACAGTTGAGCGTAAATATCTGGGGATATAATTACTGTCTGACAAGATATTAAGCAAATATTGAATATTGCATTGAGAATGAAGCCTTCTAAACAGCTTCTAAATTTACATAAACCATATTAATTAATTAATTTTCTGCTAAAAATACAACATGTCCATCTGTGTTGAGTGTAAAATTTTTTAGCCTGATAACATCTTGGAAAGAGCATAGCGGTAACTCTCAAAGAGCAACAAACAAATCCAAGACCTTCATCAGTCAACTGCAACAAACTGGATCAGAGAGCAGGAACTCTCCCTGCCATCATGGTCATTCCTGCCAGGCATCTGCTTTTCAGTCTGAGCCAGCAAGGAGAAGCATGGAGGAACCTTAGAAATTCTTTCAAAATCCTCAGGGATTTCTGAGTCTTTGCAACAGACTTGTAATGCTTTGTATGGTGCCTCTTGTTTAACAGTGAGACCAAGAGTAAGGTTTGCAAATATTTAGCATTCCTGCTGTAGCTATGTGTGTCAGGGCCCTGAAAGGTGTTAAGCTTCCTTCCTCTCCTGGAAACCAAAGCACAGCAGGGAGAACAGCACAAGCAGAGCCTCTGAATATTTTGCTAGCATGTGGTTTTGCAGCTTCCAGTGGTGCAGGACTGTGTCCCTACAGCCCATTTCAGAATTTAGGAGCAACTATGCAGGTGATTAAAAGATAAACTGAGCAGAGAAAATGTACTTAGGTGTCTTTTCATCCATAAGGGTATAAGGCAAAGAGTGAAACAGGGACTGGAGATCATCTTTTCACAGGGGGCCAAAGAGATCTCAGAGCTTAAGCACTTCTTGCCTTTAAAATCATTCCTCATATGCCTTGCATCCTTGAAATGGACTTTGTAGCTACCTGAAAATGTCATGTGACAAGGAGTGAATTTACTATGTTATCACTGATCTCCAAAGTCTGCTGGCCTTCAAGAACCCACAGGAGACACTGCCAAGTGGCACTGCACTACCAGACTATCCTCTTCTCATTCCTTTCAATGGAGGCTACCTTGGAAAAAGGAGATGCATCAGCCAAACGTGCTCAGCATCTCTGACTCACAGCTCCCCAGAGCCCACAGGCACTGTAAGGGGCACACCATTAGTTAGATCAGGGTGAGTTTGGGCTGCAGCCTTCAACATACACCAGCAGACTCGGGGCAGATTTAGCTTTGTTTAGAGCAATTCTTTCTGCCATAACATGGCACGTGCCAGGAATGTCTTACGGATTTTTCATGGTAGTGAACTCCCCACCTAGTTTTCGAAATAAGATCAACCCATCTCTGTCAATAACCATTCTTCTAGATAAGCCTTTGTGGATTCACAAGTATGTGTGTGCAACATTATCCATCTGAAATCTGGATTGCCTGTGTTGTTTTTTTTTTTTTCATGAATTCATATGTTTGTATGCTTTAAAACTTGTTGACAGTCAGGAGGATGAGGTTAGGAGGTTTTTTGGTTTGTTTTTTTGTTTGTTTGTTTTTTGGTTTTGTTTTTGGGGTTTTTTTGTGGGTTTTTTTTTGTTTTCTTGCAGTTACTGACAACACTCATAGAACCAGAACAGTTCTGAACTGTTAGAAAACATTTTTCCTTATTCTTTTTTCTTCCCGGAAGTCCTGGGGGAAAAAGAAACAACTAACCAAAGAAAACTACCTCCTGAATCTGTTTGGTTTTGGGTGTTTTTTGTGGTTATTTTTTTCATTGTGCACTGAAGCATATAGTATTTTGGAGCCCTTTGACTGAACATGAATAAAGAGATACCAGACAATAAAACCACCAGTTGTTTGGATGATTAAAAAGAAAAGAAAGGAGGGAAAAAAAAAAAAAAAGAAAAGAACAAATAGTGTCAGATGGCTACAAATCTATTGTAATTCTCAAGTGAGTTCCAGTTTAGGCTTGTCTCATATAAAGAGGGATTCACTCTTATTCAAAGCTAATAAGTAAGCCTGATGCCCTGGATTTGAGTTGAGCAAAGTTTAAAATTGGATAGAAAGACTCTGAGGATGAAGAAAATCAAATAATAAGGTCATTAATATCTATGTTCTGGTGTCATCTTGGCAGCACAATGTTTCTAGAGAATCAGCTGTGGGAGTTCTCTGCAAAAGATTTTTTTTATTTTCATCTTACTTCAATGACTAGAGTTTATTGTCTGAATAGGTGGGAAGGCAGAACAATACTTTCTTCTCACATGGCAAATGCTTAACTCGAATGGGCAATGTCTGCCATTTTATACAGGAACTGTTGTGACAGTTCATCCTCCTAATAAACAGATACTTTAATTTGTTCACTAGGACAAAAGGGTTAGAAGGGTGGCTAGAAACATCTCTAAGAAAAGGATAGACCCATTAGAAGCATTGAGTTGGCCTGAGCTCAGGTCATCTGGAGAATAAGAAGAGAAGGGCTTGCCATGACTCCATTTCAACATAATATAAAAAACCAACAAATTATTCTGAAAGGGATATGTCAACCAGAGCTAGTATTAAAATTTAAAAATTGCTGGAGGCAAAAGTGTTCCCTCTAGTGTCTCACTGAAATTTATTTGGAAATGTTCGATGAAACATTGAATCATAGATGCAGCTAATCCATTTTTCTATTTTTAAAATTTTTCAGGCTTATAATGGTGTGGTCCTCACTCCCCCTGCTTTTCTTTCCTCATCTTGCCTCATAAGATTGATGTATCTTCCCTCTTACATCTGGATAGACTGTGGTAGAAAGTTTGAAGACGAAAAATATGTCCACTACAAAGTTTTCTGTGGGAAAAGATGAAATTCAGGATTTTCAGTTAGAAGAATGGAAAGAAGTCCTTCAACAGAATCCCACCACTCCAGATGGCAGATGAATGAGGTACAGGGAAAACCAAGGTGTGCTGGCACCTGGCTGGATCCTTGTCAGACTGCAAGGGGACTCTGGAACAGAGAGTGGGAAAGGGAAGGGTGTAAGGAGGTGTAAGGAACTTCGAACTACAGCTGCCATGAGGCCCATGGCAGCCTGCACTATCATGGAAAGCATGGAGGACCCAGCCCTAAATGTAACTTTACAGTGTTTTTCTTTCAGTTGAGACAGTTCATAACATTTTATCCTCTCAAAGGTACTTTTATTGGCACTTTCTATCTGATTCAGTAGAAGAACTAATGGTGAAATAGACTTTCTGAAGGCAAGAGCTGTTTTTCTGCAATCTCCAGTTCTGATGGTCTTTCATGATGCAGTTTCACGTTTATTTATTTTCCCAGATCTCTTGTCTCATTTGGTGCAAAAGAGCAGCAGTGAAGGAAACAGGATAGTCTCGTGAATGCCTGCCATTCTTTGAAATATGGAATTGAGAACCATTTGCAGAAATCAGTATTATTTATGATCACCTGTAGAACCCCATATTATGTGTTTCTAATCAATTTGATCTATTTTTCTCTATGATCATTTCTTTACTAGTAGAACTGGCAATTTTAAACAATTTAAAATTAACAGATGAAGAAACAGATAGAATAAATAGAATGTCTTGTGTACAAATGCTGATCCTGCTCCTTTTTCTAAAACAAAAGACCTTCATAATTCATTCATGTCTTTGCAGTCATAACTTATGGAGCTTTTACACTCATGGGAGAAACATAATACTCACCCTTCATGGGTGAAATATTCTATATAGACTTGAGATTCATTCTCTACTGGTCCCTCTGTTGAAATACTCCTCTTAAAGGTCTAATGAGAAGTATTCTTCAAGGGTTAGATTTCTTTAAAGAAATTAGAGTGTTTTATCTTCAGACCGCTGACAAAATTTGACCAGTTTCAATATTCTGGGTTACTCTGACTTTACAGATTTATTCTGATTTTTTTTCATGCTCATAGTGAACATAAAATACCAAGACACTGTGCATGGACGTTATCTGAGGATACTGTACACAACAGTTTCTAAACAGTATTACTATTATCATATGGACTATTACTGAGTATAGTGCTTACAGGTAGCCATGAGATCCAGCAGACCTCTAGGCAACCTGAGGAGGAGACTCTTGTTAATAGTTTGGGCCAGAGTGGGTGTGAGAGTCTTGAGCCAGGTCCCACTGAGCTGAACAACCTGCAGTGTGTGCCTGATGTAAAGAATTTCAGAAAGACTGTTTCAGAATGGTAATTTTGCTAGAATAAAGTAAAGTGAAGCAGTCAGGAGTCTCATTGAGAACTCTATCGAAAGTACCAGTAAAATACATTTATATGTCATAGTCGTGGTTTAACCCCAGTCAGTAACCAAGCACCACACAGCCACTCACTCACTCTCCCACCAAGGTGACTGAGCAGATAACTGGAAGGGTAGAAACTGGAAAACTTGTGGGTTGAGATAAAAGCAGCTTATAAGGGAAAGCAAAAGCCATGCACACAAACAAAGCAAAACAAGGAATTAATTTACTGCCTCCCAGGGGCAGGCAGGTGTTCAGCCATCCCCAGGAGAGCAGAGCCCCATCCCACACACCTATTACTTGGGAAGACAAGCGCCATCACTTCAAATGTCTCTCTCTTCCTCCTTCTTCCCCCCACTTTTTATACTGAGCATGAGGTCATACAACCTGGGATATCCCTTTGTTCAGTTTGGGTCACCTGTCCTGGCTGGCCCCCTTCCAACTTCCCATGCCCTCTCAGTCTCCTCACCAGCATGGCAGTATGAAAAGCAGAAAAGGCCTTGGCTCTGTGCAAGCCCTGCTCAGCAATAAACATCTCTATATATCATCTATATATCATCACTGTGTTCAGCACAAATCCAAAACACAGCCCCAAACCAGCCACGGTGAAGAAAGTTAACTCTACCCCAGCCGAAACCAGCATAGCAATGCAGTTCATTGCCTTATCGGTGGATGCACGTGCACGTACTGTGGGGCAAGGTGTGCGGTGGAGTTCACAGCACCTGGCCTATACCCAGCGCTCTCACTGAGACTCCAGGCCTGACATGACGGTCATGTGCACCCTGTGAAATTATGTTCATGCATTTTCAGTGATGTAGATGGGTATTTAAAAAATTCAGCCTAAGAGGCAAATACGCAGAATTGTGTAGGGACATGATGATGTAAATATGTGAAATCTGGATGTAAAGTCAAAATATTGATTTTCTCCATGTATTGCTGAAAGCAATAGATGCTTTTCAGTGATTGATCTTTGTGCCTCAGTTTATCCTTATTTACCCTAATGTATTGATGGTATTTTCAGACAGGTATTTTGAGGCTGAATTTATGTTCATATCATTTTCTGAGGAGTTCAGGTGAATTTACATGTACAAATCATGGGACAAGGACATTATGGCTCTTACATAAAATGTTTTGAGCCTGAAAGACTCAAATGGCATTGTCATTATTCTGATATTGCAGAGTCGAAACTTTGTATCGCTTTGGAGAAAGTTTATTTTATCTGTTTTAATTTTGTTCCTCAATTTACTGCTGAGCAAAATGTATTGTGTAACACCTCATTAGATAATTACTAGATTACAATTTAATTTCTTCTGCAGAATCTTCCATAAGTAATGCACTTATAGCGTAAAATTTTGTGTGGATGTTATTATTAAGTTATTGTATTTTAACAGATTGGATGGATATGATTATTTCATTAAATTACCGATTGTTCTTGTGTGTGTGTGTGCTGGCAAGGAAATAATCAGATAATGGCCACAATCTGAATTGCACACTACTCCTCAGCCATCTAACCTGTAATTTTAATGCAATGTTTTCCCCTTCACTAGCACACACTGCAGTTATAGTAAAATTACAGCTAAATTGTGCAAAAGTCAGAAAATTCTGAAATGAAGCATTAGGTAAAACCTGCAGTTCTTTCCATGTGTATAATTAAAATAAATTTTTACTGTTAGAGGAGTCCTCCAAAGAAGAAGGAAGAGACTGATTTTTCTTGCACATCATCAGCAAGAAGACTTAGAAATTTCTTTGCAGTGGTGCCTGTGTGGTGTCACCATTGGCTGGTATGGTGCTATAAATGTTGAAAGGTCATAATTCTGAAGACCCAGTTTCACAGGTGGGAATGATGGAGTCAGTTTCTGAAGCCTTTCTTTTCAGAGGAGACTCATTGGGTGAATCCTTGGTCCCCTTGTAGGGGTCCGTGGATGATTTCAATCCACTTTTTAGGGAAGATTGAGTTCTGTACAAAGAAGAACCTGGTGTGTTCATGCACAGCCTCATTATGTACTGCAGAAAGAGGGCTGTGGTTGTGATTCAATATGTGGCTGCATAGCAGTGAGGAAGAGACATGCCTTGGGGAGGACAGTCTGACTTCCTCGCCCTAATCCATAGGCTTACAGTATGGCAAAGTGCATGAAGACTGTTCTTGGTGTTCCAGGCACAACAGTTCGTTCAGACAGGTGTTGGAGGAAAAAAGTTAAAAAGAGAAGATTAGAAAGAAAAAGAAAAAAAGGTGACAGAGTATAATATGGATCCTCAAAGTGTTAAAAACAACATCAGGATCCTTTTTCTTTGTTCCCTTTGCAATTTTAAATTTTTTTTAAACTAAGGTAGAAAAAAAAAGTAAAACATGACATGGAGAAAACATTATAAATAAGGTACAGGCAAATATTGGCAACAACTAAGGCTGACCATCTATTTCATCTATGAAGTCACATGAGAAGGGAAAAAAAGGGGTATAAATAGGCTGCAATTATGTAGCAAGCATAGAACTGTCAGCTGAAGATAAAATAAATTAATTTCCCTGGTCTCCTGCTTATCTAAGAAACATATTTGTTTAACATTCCAGCAGGAACAACTGAAGTTAGCATCAGATTCTTTTTTTTAATAGTTAGGTGCTTTTGTTTAGCAAACATATTTTGGCTCAAGGAAGCCAAGACTTAAGTGGAGTTAGAGAGTGAGCAGCATTCCCACCATCCAGATGACAGTCAAAGTGAATTAGTGAGGTGGAAGAAGGAGTAGGGAGGAACGATGGTGAACCAGATAAATCGGGCATCTTGTAAAACAGTGTATCATTTGACAATAATCAAATACTATTTCTTAAAAACAGAAACAAGAGCAGCCTATGAAAAGAATTACATCTGAGTTTTATTTCAACCATTCTTTGATTTTTTCCCTTTAAAATTGAATCCAGTTATTGCAGAAGGCAGGGAATGATGAAAACACGATCCGGTGACAGCTGGTTACACTTTGGTTCACATAAAGTGCCCTTAATCCTTGCAACAGCAGTGAGAAGCACACATTAAAGAAATGAACTGTATCATATGTAGGACTCATAGGTAAGATTGTAGCTGAGATTGAGCAGTACTTCCTTTTATTATAATAATAGCTTTCATTTCCCTAATTGCCTGTAACTTTGCTCAAATGCAATCCTGTAGATTGACACTTGTCATGTTAAGGATATACCTCAGCTGGAGCTACTGAGTGGAAATTTTCAGCAACAACAGTTTAGCCACTTCCAAGAATAAGATTAGAGGAGAAAATTTGTTCAGTCTCCTTTTCAAAAGAAGCATATACATAGAAATGAAGCCAACTGAGACAGCCCTTGTAACCCTTATTTTGGCTTTTTACAGCTGCTGAGCATTTGACTTTCAACCTTGACGTTGTTGTCTAGTACTTCATGTTGGTGATACTATGCAATTTCACAGTGAGTTCCCGCAAAAGCATAGATTTGATCTGAATGTACAGAACACAAATTGCAGAAAATAAAACTGTCCAGTGCTTTTAAAGGCAATTTTGGTTTTATTTCTGTATTTCTCCTGATTTCCTTCTAATGAACATAAATCTATCTTTTAACACATTTATCTTTTCATTAAAATCTGTTTCTTTTTACTACAATGTAGTGCCTGTGCAACTGTTCCTGCTGTTTCTTGTACTAATTTTGGCTGACATCTGTATATTAGATCATTGGGGAAAGAGCAACACAAATTGACTGCAGCTGCTTTTTAAAGTATTAGGTTATCTCTGAAAAGTGGTTTCCTCTTATCACTTCTGCCTCTCTGTTCCATGAGCTTACTAATAATTTTGCTTTTTTTAAGGATGGAGTGTTTCCTCTGTCCTCTTCCCTTGACAATGCAAATGGTTCTGAATCTAAACATGACCTTTTCTGTGTTTTGTGCCAAGAATACTGGCAAACCTTCCAGAACAACTTCCTGGAAATCAGACAAAATATTATATTAAACTACCAAACCTTTGCTGGGCACAGAAGTTTTGGTCCAAGATTCTCTCTTGCCTCTGGCTTCAGACTGAAACATTCATTCTCTGACTACAGGACAGAAAATGTGTATCTTTTAGCAGGGCAGATGGGTCAGCGACTCATTACTACATCTTCTGACTACTGGTACTGCAATAATTTTTTTAAAATACTGCCCAGATAGTATTAATAAACTGAATTATTAGAAAATATTTGGTGTTCCACCTTCAGATCAAAATGAGACAGAACTCGTGTTTGAACACTTAGGAGTGTATAAATGTGAATAAAACCCCCACAGATCATCCAAGTTCTCTAACATTAATTTTGACACCCTAATCCAATGTACTTTTCCTGTAAAAAACGCTGAGGTATATTTTTTTGAAAGAGCTGTATATTGCAATCTTCATGGGAAACTTTGGCAAAAATATTGCTTATAATCCCTTGCACTTTTTGCCTATTAATGTATTGAGAAACACAGAATACAGAGCAAAGTATCAGGAGGATGTATATCCTTGAAAAGATGAAATGCCAGAAAAACATTGTCCAGCACCTTTTTTAAACCCAGGTCTCCAAAACACATGAGTAAGGTGCAAAGGTCTTTGAACAGAGCACACGTGTGTTTTGAGAGTAGAAGAGCCAGTGGAGTTTTTCTAAAGAGTTTTTGTAAAAATTCTCAGGAAGAAAACAATCATCAAACCTCTTCTCAGAGTTTGTAGGATCAGACTGTAAAGACAACTCTAGGTCTACCAGAATCAATGACAGCATTGCCCTTGGGATTTCGTCATTAACATTTATTCCCCTCTTAAGATTTTGTTTTCATGAAGGGAGCAGTAGTGTGTTTTATGGAAGGAAATTGTGAAAACAGGGATAGTTCCAGATATGCTGTCTACACAAGCTATAGCAATAAGGCACTCAAGTAACCACAGAAGGGAACAAAAGTCTAGAGGCAAAATGGCATAAAAGCAGAACAACAAAAATACCCAAAACAAAACAAAAAGTGGTAATAAAATGAAGGGATTGTAGTTCTGGTTTTGAGCATTTCTTTGTTACCATCCCTTTTGCTAAACACATAATTACCAATCTTACAGACAGAACTGTGTTAATCAAAAAGAGGCGGTGGCTAGCAGCAGCTCAGCAGTTGTGTGCAAATAGTTACAGATATTAAATGACAATTAAAGGCTTTTAAAGAGTAAATTACCAAGCAATGAACTCAACCTGACAAGGGCTGGAAGGAAAACAACAAAGCTGGATTAAGCCACAAACCACTAACTACAAGCAAACTACTGGCAGCATGTCTGATTTCTAAAATACCTTATTAACACCCTGTCTTTAGCTCTTTTAAAAGTCATGGAAGGAACTCACAAAGAGCTACAACAAAATACTGAAACCTCTCTCTCACCTTCTGAAACCAATATATCTGGATTATGCCTTACTTTAAAGGGAAAATAGCAATCAAAAAACTGGGTTATTCTCTTACATTTAATTGCTACCTTACATGCTTAGGCTTAAACTTCACCTGAGCAGTCTTAACAATTTTTGGATCATGATCTAGTAAAAAACCAGCCTATGTGTAACTATGACAATGAGTGACAGCCAAGAAGAGGGGAAACCAGCCCTGCACTTATGGTGTGAAGGTTGTGGCTTTTTAGCCCTTATCTCGCGCATTCTTTCAGGCTCTGTGAGACAGAAAGGCCATGGCAGGTTCTTCGTGGGGACCACTCACTGTCTGAGTATCGGAGTGTCCCTTAGCAATGGAGTTGAGTCTTTTTCTCCCCGAGACAGAGGGGAGAGGTGTAGCCATGGTTCTCCAATGACTCACTGATGCTCTATGCTCTTCAGAGGTCCTGGAATCATCCTGCCTTCCCTCCATTTCATAACTGTAATTCCTGTACTGAAAACCTTATTACCAGGAGAAATTTGGATGGACAATGGAGTCTGTCTTTGGAGTTACACATCCCTGTCCATTGACTGGAGGAAGTCTAGGGTGCATGGGACCATACCTGAAATAATTCTGTTAAGTGCCCAGGTAATACAAATCCAGATTTGTGAGTTGAGAGCACCTTAACTAGGAAACAGGCCCTGCATGCATTTGTCTTTGCCTGCATAAAAGGGCAGAATTAAGTATTTAAGGTACAGTCTCATGTCTTAAATTATTTTGATAAATATTCCACAGTCTTTTTTTTTCCTGAGGCCCTAATTATAGTCAAGACTGGCCCTGCTACCCACTGTACCTTCCCCTAAACCCAGAATCACAGAGCATTAGTTAAAAAAAAGAATAAGAAAGCCATGAGCTGGTGCTTAAAATTGAACATCATTTTTACTTACAAACACTAGAAGGTGTTGAGCAGAAAAAAAAAAAAAAAGAATCTTGTACAAGGATAGCAAGGGTAGTAGGGATAGAAAATAAATGTGAACAACACTCATACTTCCTCATCTTTTTTTCTGCCAAAGCTCAGTGCCCACACAAATTCTCTCATTCATTCCCATTTGATTCCTTGTTTCTGTTTCTGTTCAACTTCTGACTTCTCCCCCTTTCTGGTAAGGTCCTGCTTTCTTCCTACCCACTTTGTTTTAGTATTTTGTGATCCTGATCTTATCAGGAAATGTGCTCAATATACCATAAGCTATTGTAGCTGTTTTTAAAGATTGAATAAACAGAGATTTATTAAACAGAGGACAATAACAGAAGATGCACAAACTAGAGAGGAAAATATAATTCTGCATCTTTTCTGCTTATATTATGGCCTCACTGTTTTTTCTGCCACTGGAGGTTAGCCCAGAGTCTCATAGTGTTCCTCCTTTATAAAATTTAACAAACATATTCACTTCCTGTTTGGAAAGGGAGAAAAAGCGACAAATTCTTTTTTTTTTTCTTTTTAAACTTGTCATTGGTATTACAGAGAGCTATTCACAACAGCAATTCTTCAATAGAAGACTTCTATTCTAGCATTGATTCAGGAAGGGGAAGAAGGTATTTCAGTGTGCTGTCTCCTGCACACTTTGCAGAGGTGCTTTTTCCTCAATTGTAGAGAAAGCCTATTAAAAGATGACGACTTGATATGAAGGAGAGCATTGTCCTTTAGGATATGGATTAAGATCACCAATTTATTTCTATGCTGGGCATTCAACAAATCTCAGAATCACAGTGTAATGATTTAGTCCTATCTGAACTTCACTGTGCCACTTGGTCACCTTCCCAATCCCAGCAGAATACACCTCATTTAAATTTCGTTGATTTTATTCTTACTGCAGACTTTCATTAGTTTATTCTTTATCTGCCCTGAAGTGTGTAATGATAATAGTGTTGCTTATGTAACTCCTTTTAATTTTAAAGCATTTTACAAGCATTAACTAATTAATAGAGAAGGTAAAACATCAAATCATGAATTTTTCAATCTATTGGTGAACTGATGTAGACAGATAATATGATTTGTTCACTACCGGAGTAGTTGAGAGGTGGACTTTAAAGTGCTGGCAAATTTGACTGTCACTGATGATGACAGAGAGAAAAAAAAAATCAGTTTATGGGTCTCCTACATGAGACAACTGTTTTTCAATTGAATTCATGCTTCAATCCTTAATTTACAATCAGTTCCATTGATTAGGATACCAGAATGACAATATAATCCTTTTCACAGAAATGGAGACATTAAGATCCATGCAATTATTTCCAAATCATCAAAATCTATGGATTTTATATTTCACTTGAAGAAATAATTTCATACAATTTTGAAAGCTACTTTTATGCAATTTTATGTTTTGCAAGAATCCATATGGATACAGAACTGTGATGCTTTGTGCAAACATCTCACTGTCTGGTTAATAATAATGCTTTAGCTTGGTCTGTTTCATCTTCATTTTCATTGACCACCTACCATCTTTTTATGCTGAGAAGCAATAGAATCTGCCAATTTATAACCAAAGTTGAGACACATGATCAAAGCAAACTAAGCTGGGGGGGAAAAAAGACTGTTGGTGCTGTGATATGGCAGCAAAAGAGTGGTCTCTAAACTTCCCTTTCAAAACATTTATTTTCTAGTTCATGATGTAGTAGGAGGAAGAATGAAAGATTATCAAGCAGTGTTTCTTGTGGTGGACACATTTATACATTTTCAGGAAAAACTGGAAGATCTGAGACACTGGTACAGGAAAGTGCAACTTTTTGTCTCCCAGAATTACATCATGTCTGTGCTGGTTAACCAAGCTGAAACCACACAAGGGCTGGTTAGTGGTGAAGTCTTGTTCTCAGTCCAGAGGTAATTCTGGTTGGAATAGTTTTTCACCCTTTTCAAACGTGTGTCCAGAACAGCTGGAGTTTGAATAGATCATGGAAAACAGATGAATTATTCTGATAGTATAAAAATAGTGCGACTGAACCACTCATAAGTCTTTTTAAAAAAACCCAAACCCACAACCACATTTGGTATGAATTAATGTGTGGGTTCCCATTATTCATGGCTGATGGCAACTGCTGGCAGCGTGTCTGAATTGCAAAATTATGGGGGAAGCTAGCACAAGTGACTGGAAGAATAGTTTCAGAGAGTGGCACTAGGTAAGGGTAAGACACGTTACTGCTTGTGGCAGAACCACGCCACTTGCTTTACCTAATACATAACACTGGAAAGCCAAGATCAGGATGTGTGGGATGGCAACTACTCCTGAGGAAGGAAATTCTTCCAGAAGTAGTAGTTTCTGATCTATTCCACTCATCTTCTCCCTTAGCCATCCCAGTGAGTATTTCAGCGTCCTTTTTTCCCTCTTTCTTTCCCGTCTCCATCCTTTCTCCCTGTTGTGCCCTTTCTGTGAGCAGAGTAGCATAGTTCTGGCCCCATCTTGTCCTTAAGTTCGCAAAAGCTTGAACCACCCCTGGTTATTCATTAATTGCTCCCTGTCACTCTGCTTTTGAAGGTATTCAGTCCTCCAGCCAAGGACCAGGAGCTGCATCATGTGATTTGGAAGACCAAACACAAAACAGTGACCAAAGACACACTGACTAATCAGCATTATCTAGCAAACATTTGTGAATAGAGTATCTTTCAAAGTCAGGTTCTTGTTAGCAATTCATTAGCAACTAAAGGAACTGAGCAATTGAGTCCCTTTGAGCTCTTTCCGTAGCGTTAGCCTCTTTGGAATGGTACAGACTTCCAAAAACAGCAGTCTTTGTTTAGTCTCTATTCATATCCTAGACAGTAGATTGCGTGGTAGTACATCACCCATGTTATCGGAAGACTCTAACCACAGGCAAAAACACTTTTAGAAATAAAACCTTCTACTATATCAGAATTACTGTGATAATGAAAAAATAAGTTTGAAACAATTACATGCTTATGTCAAAGAGATTACGTCAAAAATTTACCCAGAAATCGTCTCTAAATTCTATTTATCCAGATGGGGAAAGGGGCAGGAGGAGGGAGGAAGTGTCTATATTTAATTTAATTCTTGATTCTTGTGCAAATTGCTTGGCAAACAAGTTTATGCATATTAATTGCATTTCTAATGAAAAATATTTGCAGTTGCACCTGTTTTCATGGCAAGGTGTAAACTGGGTTTGCAAAGCTAATATACATAGTTTGGTAACTTGTCTCAACCATTCTGATAGAATACATATTGCTGCAGGAGCAAATGTTGTCACATGGGGGGTTTGCTGATATCAAGCTGTACAAGACACAGAGTGGCTGGGGCTGGTTGCACTTGGGGACCTCAAGATTAAAGCAGCCTGTGCAAGCACAGGTGACAGTGGAAACTTCCCATAATAACACAACAGGATAATTTTCTCTCAGAGTAAGGGACTAACCAAAAGAAAAATGCTGATAAAAGTCCTCCCTGGTTCATGTATATAAAGATTTGCCAGGTGTGTTTGCTTGATGTTTCACAGGGATTTACCATGAGAACAGAGTCTTCTGAAGTATGTCATCAGTGTTGATTTAGCTAGTACCTGACTTGTTTTTTATTGGCAAAACAACCCAGCTGATGTCACAGATGGGAGTTTGTACCACATTGGTCAAAACCTGAGCCTAGATAAATTTAGATGATGGGAAGTACATTGTGCAGATAGAGTTTGTTCCAATAGGTGCGTCTGAACAATATGTTTGATTTTAAGTTGTATAGTGCGTTTTGAGTTTTGCAAATCTTGCTCAGTTTTGTTATTTAAAAGAAAATTTGAAGTAAAATGCTTAAATTAATGTTCAGTGGTTTTTTTTCTGCTTCATTATTTAAAGTGTTTATTCAGTACCATAATTCAGTCTTCATTGAGCTTGTAATGCATCTTGTATGGAATTACCATAACCATAATATGACATTAGCAAATCTAATGCTAAATGGTGCTTGTTAATGGTTGAAATTATAGTTTAGATCCCAAGAGTATCAAAGTATCATGAGATACTTTGCACTTGGATATGGGTTTTGGATTTCATAGTAATGTTGATGAAATTTATGCTCAGGGATCTGGGAGAAAATATGCATTGTGAAAAATGAATGTCTCATAGCTGTGCTTTGCCACAATGCATACTGCTCAGACGCTCCCTGCCTGTTGCAAGCCTTGCTCATAGCACTGCAATTATAGTAATTGATAACATTATAAAGCACTACTTATTTTTAGTAGGTGTAATTGCCAAGGATGGTTCTTTTTAAAATTCTTTGAACTGCTTTCTCTTACAGTAAATGCAGAGACTGACAGTTTGTTTTTTTTTTTTTTTTTTTGTCTAATTGAGAAAAACAAAATCAGTCATCAAAGTCAAAATTCTTCAGAATAGTGGAGCCACAGTTCATGCTGAGAAGGGACTTGCTCCCTCAGGAGCGACACTGATTGATTTTTAATGTCTCTGCTCACAAAGTAAGATAGTGTTTTAACAGCTGAACAAGGCTGTGACAAGCGATTGTGACAAGCGATGTTCGAAGCTTACCCTTTCACCCAGGTTCAGCCCGTATTGTGCTTACCGGGGTAGCCAGAGCTTCTAAAGATCAGTCCCTGAAAGAGAAGCACCCTGTTTGCCTTGCAGCAGCCTTGCTTATTTCCTTCACTGCAAGAAACTCTTACCATTCTGCAGCTTAATGGGTAAAGTTGAATAAATACAAAGAGAGCAAAGGAAATATCTAGGCATGAAAATGACTTTTAGCTGAACAAATGGATTTTCACCTCTGCAAAATCTTAACAGAAGCATCATGGTTTTGTGCAACATTTCAATGACTAATACACAGAGAAAAAAAGTAAAACCAGCTGAGTGAGGAATACATGAAATGATTTACAGCAGACAGCCCAAAACTCACGGAGCTTTTGAGGAGAGAAACAGTGAACAAATCTGAAAAGCACAAAACCCCCTTTCCTACTGAGTTACAAGCCAGCTCATTTTGAAAGACAGAACATGAGATCAGGATACAACAAAATATAATTTAGTAAAATAATACAGATTTTAACTACAGAAAGTAGCTACTTAAAAGAAATTTAAATGGAGACAATAGAATCCTAATGACACCTACTTCTGGGGACTGAATTCATTACAGGGTTATCTCCTTCAACAAAAATGGTAGGGCTAGAGGGTGACAAGGTCGACGGCATTTCATTGCATCCAAATCCAGGGTTCAAAACACCATAAATGCAGTCTACCATTTCTGGACATTTTAAGTTTGTCACCGATAGCAGAGTATCTATAGCATCAATGCACAGTTTTACTAAGTCCTCAATAGAGAGTCAAAGCAGCAGAATCTTATTGACTTGTAAGGGGCTAGCCCTGTCCCAGCTAGCTGAAGACTCAGCTTTACATAAAGAGGTTCAGTTAATAACTGATTGATTAAAATACCATACATAACATAAGGAGATTAGCACCACACTGTACCAGAGTAATTCACCTGACTTCAGGAAAATGCCTTCTAGTTTTTTCACGTGTTTGTGTCTATTCAAAGGAGGAACTGTTGCCTGGTGGGGAAGAGACCAGGGTGCAGAGCACAAATAGTGATACAGACAGCTCTGACCCGGGAAAGTTTAAGGAGGGGCAGGGAACTCTTTGAGAAAAAAAACACGAAAGTCACAATGAATAAACAGCAAGAGTTTTCTGGGGAACAGGCATTTACCATCTCTGACTCTCTCTCCTGTTTGTTTCCTTTTTGAAAGGTTAAGCGCAAAGAATGGACAAGGCTGTCTAGAGAGGGTGGGTTGGGCTCCAGCACGGAGCAGATGAGAAATTTAGCTGCTCGTGGTATTGGTGAAGCCCATCTTTACTAGCTGCAGGTCTGTGTGAAAGCAGTGATTTGGTACGTGATGCTCTGCAGAGAACAGCTGTCAGAGGAGAAGGGCTGACTACTGCTAATAAAGTCATTAGGTTTGTTCCATCCAGTCCCCTCTGCCACTATTCTCTGCAAGTTCTACCCAGTATTCACTGACAGTGGCATCAGGTTCAGCTGTGCCGGAGAGAACCAGCACTCCATGGGTAATTCAGGGCATTTAGTTTCAGTATGCACGGAGTCTACAGTACTTCTTTTCATCACTTGTTCTGTGTTTTGGGGTTTTGGGTTTGGGGAATTTTGGGGGGTTTGTTTGTTTGGTAGTTGTCCTCAGAGGAAAAAAATCTGTCTCAGCTAATGTGGGCGTTAATACGTGGAAAGAGTTAGTCTTCAAACAGCCATGTACGCTGATAGACTAGGATCCCCTTTGTTGTTGTGCTCTACATCTGATTTTCTTAAGCAAGATTTTCCGTGGCTGTGTTTCAAACAAAACTGTGGGAAATAATGCAAGTATACTAAGGCGCTAAAAGGGATGGTCAACAAGTAAGGACTCAGCATGCGTGCATTTTAATGAGGTGTTAACTGAGAGTTGAGTGGCTGAAGGTAAACAGAGAGCTCAGAGAGGGGACTTGTAGGATTTGTTGGAAACCAGAACCATCTAAATGCTGGGTTCTCTAACACAAAATAAAAACAAGTTCAATTCTAATTTGTCCTACTTCTGGCTGTGTTGTGGTTCTTTTGGTTGGAACATTTGTAATAGATTTACTAAGAGCTATCACTCCAAGTTCAAAAAACCAGATGAGTAGTTTTTAATTCCTGGAGCAGGACCACTCATGTATTTACATATAGAAAATGAAGGAAGACAAATATTCATTCTGACCATGTCTTATTCTTTAATCCTCCAGTTAAACTGAAAACTTGTCTGGTACTGTGTTCCCAAATCACATCATAAAACACTGTAGTAATTTCATATCCTTCCCTTTTCTTCCTGAAAAAGTGTGGTAACACAATATTTCCATATTTCTACTGTTTCATCCAAGGAGAAAGTCATATGAAAGGCTTTCAAAAGTGGTACTTTATCTCCATACTCACTGTTTGTGCTTGAAAGCAAACCGTTTTTTGGCTGCCTCTCAGAATAAAATATTAAAGACATGCCTTTGATTTCCTACTTTAAATAGAAAACAAAAGCACTGTTTTTAGAAGGCTGAATCACTTTTTAGTCTGATACTTCATTAAGCTCACTAGAGGCTTGTGTCTGTCTCAATTTTCAAAGACTGCAACAGGTTTTAGTTTTATAATTCCTCTTTGACTGAATCCCTTATTCCCTGCTTGGAAATGTAATAAAACTGAAATGTCTGTCCTATGATAACTGGGAATATTTTTGCCTTTTTTTTTTTTTCCCTGCAAAATTGGTGTGTATGTAGCAAATGGCATATTTTTGAAGTGAAAATTTTTTGCAGGGGCCAGTTATTTTTAACCAAAGTGCAACTCTCTTCAACGTCTGTTCATTTAGTGATAAAACCAACCCATAAACTGTGTAGCTGTAAATGCCCTGCATGAATGGGCACTCGCCTTATGACTAGGTGACGGGGAATCCCTGAGTGGCAGAAAGCCAGTATCAATATATCATATCAACATGATCTCCTGGGAAATAACACCTTGAAGAAGAAAATGTAGCAACCTTTTCTGAGTTTTCAGAGCACTGAGACCACATCCTGTCTGCCTAGGGCAACGCAAAACTCTCGTGTTCACAGGAGAGCTAAGACCATTAATTAGGGAGAGTGCAAGACGCTATGTGATGTTAGGGTCACTTTTGTTCCTTTATTCTGTCTCAAGCATGAGCAGGTCAGAAAACAACTACTTTTAGCCTGAACAAAAGAGCCACAATGCTACCAGGTGGGCTGTGTTTCGTGCAAGCCCATCCCAGCTGGAAGGTATCCAAGACCCACAGCATTTACAGCCCAGGTGGCTGCTTGGTATGACTTGGCTCTCTGACACCACATCTCTCAGATGGAGCACCTGAATTTCCCTTAGGCCTGCTCAGAATTGTTCAGCTGTCGTCCTGCTCAGGGGCAATGCTCCCACACACACCACATAGGCTGACGATCTAGCATCTTAATAACACTAGGTCTGGGGTTCTTTTTAGTTCAGTCTGGATGAAATCGAAAGAAATTACAGAGAAATGTAATATGGTTCAATAAATACTACTTCAAACCCCTGTGGAACTTAATAGAAAGAAAAATTCTTATTAATAATGGTTTTTGACCTGCCTGTAGAATTCTCTTGCTAAAATGTTGTTCCCTGTTAAATTTCAGCAGATATATTCAGGGAGTTATTTTGAAGTTGCTGTTTTCTACAAGAACTGATAGCATTTATTATTAACCACAAAGATAAGAATCAACAAGCCGAAGAATATGGATAGATATGCCAGCAGGACCAAAACTCAGCAAAATGAGAAATGGTTCATATGTTTTCTCTTGTACATTAATCCTACAGCTAAATCACACAGCCCTTGGCCTGTACTCTACCCCTACTTACAGGTGCATCCAAATGCATTGTGCTGTTAAGAGGCACTGTGGAAGCAAACCATTCATTCCCCTGAACAGTCAGTAGCTTATACTATTTAAACAGCTTTCCTTTTATGTACCTTCTCCAATCTGAAATTTCAGTATTAAAAACTTTGCCCAACTCAAGGTTCAACATAATACAAGACAGCTACATCTACTCTGAACATTGGAATTTTGTCATTATACTCACCTGCAACGTGTAAAACCTCAGTATGCCAGAATATGCTCTGGGTAAAGAAAGGGTTGACCAACAATAGATTCACCTTTCAAAAATGGAAAAAAAAAATCATGAAATGTGGTAAAGGAATAATCACACAGAAGTGGTGTGCAAATGATAATGTCTGATTGAATATCTCCTTTACTGGAGATTCAAATGCTATGGTAACAGACAAAAAGCCTAATATATTCCGACTAATCAGGATTGATGTTAATTAAAGAAGAGTTCAAGATAATGACTTCTCATTACTATGTGATAGCTAGAAAGAGATTGTTCTACCTCTAGGTAAAATAAGCAATTAGATAACTTCTGCTTTTAAGGACTTCTTTTTCAAGAAGTTTTATCTCATTCTCTGTTCTTTTTCTGATGTCAAAATATTAACATGCACGTGTCTGATTTTTGTTGCTGCTCTTGTTGATGTATGCTTTTTAGTGGTTCTCAGACTGCATTATCCTTTCACTTCAATGGAATTATTTTTTCCTCTTGCTATAAGGAGAACACATCGGTTTAAAATAAAATTTAAAAGTAAAGACGCTAAGAATAATCACTTGGATTATCACTGGAAAATACATTGCATGACCTGATTCAGGGTGTTCCATTCTACAACTGTGTGGAACTAAAGAGCAAATATACTGTTCCCTAAAAGTAGAATTTGTTGCCACCCGGAATAAATGTAAACTGTTTCCTAACTACTCTGAACAGAGGGCCGATGGCTCACAGCTGAGACATTAATCACACACGAATTCTCCATCCAGATCTTTGTAACATTTCACAAAATTGGGCCATGTTAATAGTTATCAACAGCACTGTTTCAAACTAATTTCTGTGTTGCTTTATAACAGGGATATATGTGTAGACCATTTTAAATTGGATGATGTGATAGCTCTTTAAGTTTTACAAATATAACTAATTTAGAAAAAGTAGAAATTAATGAGTAGGAGTCATTTGGTGACATATAGGGATTTCCAAAGCACTTGAGAAACTTGAAAATAATTTAATTATCTGAAATCGCACTGGTTTCCCTCCTGAGCTCCTGGGAACTCTACAGTTACCATCTGTGTTCATCTTAGACTATTTAAGACCCCTGGCTAAGAAATCCTTGGTTTACTGTAAGATTTCTGGTTTGTCACATAAATTATGGCCATAGATTGAAGATCTAATGGGGCTCTTTTCACCTTTCAACAATACTTATTTCCAAGGAAAATTTATCACCTTTGATGATGAAGGGGAAAATGTAAATTTTAGGTTACAGTCAGTTAATGAGAGAAAAAATAATTAGTGCCATAGTCTGTGCTGATAGCTTTAGAACAAACAAAAATAGTTGGCTTTAATCAAGAAGCTAAAGCAAGAGGCTACTTAGCAAAAAGGTGAATTAAAGTGATGTTGGATCTCATTAGTGATAAACAGAGTCAGAGTATGAAATGGAAATAACAGTCCACTAATAAGTTCCTCAAGTTACTTGGGTGAAAAAGAAAATTATTTTCAGTGTATTTCTTTAGGAAAGAACAGGTCAAGTAATACACCCCAATTTCAACAGTCTGTTTGGTTCATAACATGCTCCTCTGATTCCAGATCAGGCCTTTCAGCAAAGAGCAATAAGCATTCTGATGCTTCTGTCTTACCATTTCTCACAAGACATACAGTGTCGATAAGGACAATTCACCCCCCAAGTGCCATAGTGAGAAAGGAGTTATGGATGCTTCATGTGAAGTACATGGAGTTAGAAAGGGTTAATCCCAGTAGCTGATGGCAACTCCAGCAAGGTCCTACTGGTAAGAAAGTGAGAATAACCTGACTGAGCTGTGATTTCCAAGGAGTTGCCTGCAGTTTGCTGAATGGGATTGTTCCTGGATAAATGTTCTGAGTGATGGTTTCACTCAGACATGTGATGTCATTATGTCCAACAATGGGGTTTAGGTTCTTTTTCCAAAGCTTAAGAGTTNTTTTTTTTCCTTTTTTTTTTTTTTTTTTTTAATTTTAATACCTTTCCCTTTCTTTTTCCTCTCATTTTGGGGTACAAGGAATGATCTATCTTCCTTCTTCTTTGTGACTTTCCACCTCAGGTGAACCAAGTAGAAATAGAACCACCATTTTTTTCAAAATAGAAGAGATTCGATAGATATTTATTTAGAAGCAAGGATATTCTTCACAACATTTTCACAAACAAGCCTTGTAATTTCTCTTTTAACATTATTGTTCCAAGAATTTCTTGGATACATCAAGATGTTGTTGGAAGCACTGAAGTCAAAAACAAGTTTGGGCAGTAGAGTAGACTACAGGTGAACATGACTATAAAGGATTATAAATGAACTCTGATGCTGGTCTTACAAACCAAGAAATAGAACACAACTATAGACTTCAAATCTATTTTATCTTTCAATGTGACAAGAAAACTTAGTAGATCTGCAGGCATTTAATGAAAGCTGTATAAAAGTACATCTAATGTAGCTTGTGCCCAGTCAAATATGCAGTAATAATCTTGTTAAAATCAACAATAACTACTTGGAAGGATATGAGGGTCATTTGTAGAAAACAAACTGGACGTCTCATTAAAGGGAAAATGTAATAGTAGAAGGAAAAGCAATAGGGCTTTGGCTATGACTTCTAGCTAAGTTTTTTGTGGGGTTTTTTTTCTTTCTTTTTTTTTTTTTTATGTAGCAATTAGAATGGGAATCAGGAAATAACTCTGTAATCACTGACGTGATCTCGGGCAAACCAATTTCCATCTGGTGTTCTGGTGTTTCTACCTGTAAGATCTGAGGAACATCTGGAAATTTACAAGGAAAAGGTGTTACATATAACATCCTGGAGGGCAGGAGGGCTCTGCAGAGGGATCTGGATAGATTGGAGAGATGGGCTGATTCCAATGGGATGGAGTTCAACAAGGCCAAGTGCCGGGTCCTGCACTTTGGCCACAATAACCCCATGGAGCACTACAGGCTGGGGACAGAGTGGCTGGAGAGCAGCCAGGCAGAAAGGGACCTGGGGGTACTAATTGACAGGAAGCTCAATATGAGCCAGCAGTGTGCCCAGGTGGCCAAGAAGGCCAATGGTATTCTGTCCTGTATTAAAAACAGCGTGGCCAGCAGGACCAGGGAAGTGATCCTTCCCCTGTACTCTGCGTTGGTGAGGCCACACCTTGAGTATTGTGTTCAGTTCTGGGCCCCTCAGTTCAGGAAAGATATTGAGGTGCTGGAGCGGGTCCAGAGAAGAGCAACAAGGCTGGTGAAGGGACTAGAACACAAGTCCTATGGGGAGAGGCTGAGGGAGCTGGGGTTGTTTAGTCTGGAGAAGAGGAGGCTTAGAGGTGACCTCCTCACTCTCTATAACTACCTGAAGGGAGGTTATAGCCAGGTGGGGGTTGGTCTCTTTTCCCAGGCAGTCAGCAATAGGACAAGGGGGCATGGGCTTAAGCTCTGCCAGGGGAAATTTCAGTTGGATATTAGGAAGAAATTCTTTACAGAGAGAGTAATCAGGCATTGGAATGGCCTGCCCAGAGAGGTGGTGGATTCACCGTCCCTGGAGGTTTTTAAACTGAGATTGGACGTGGCACTGAGTGCCATGATCTGGTAAACAGACTGGAGTCAGACTAAGGGTTGGACTTGATGATCTCAGAGGTCTTTTCCAACCCAATCGATTCTATGATTCTATGATCTAGATTATGCTGTTCAGAAGGGCTCTATTTATGGGCAATATGTGATTCTTCGCTCATTGTCACAGGTCCTTTTAAGATTAAAGATTAAACCAAAACCAGCAGCTCAGATTTTAGTGTCTTAGAAATGTAAGGGTCAGGAAGCTTTAAATTTGAACATGCAACTGCATTTAGAACTGGAAGAAAACTAAAGAAAAAAGAAATCCTTTGAATTAACAAGTAATATAGATGTCATATGGCTGTGATTTTGGCCTCCTGTTTAAGTTATTCAGGGCGCATAGAGTACTATCTGCTCTCCTAGGAATTAGTTGTCAAATTACATTGAAGATATTCTCCAACACTTTATGATGGAAAGATTTGCCAGACTTCTCTCTACTTCCCCCTCACCTTAATTTTGACCATCATCAACAACTTTTGGTTTTTAAAGGACCAGGGAAGACATTTTGAATTGTCAATAGTCACATTTTTCTGCCAAAACCTTGCAGTGATGAGCAGGAGCAGCATCACAGAGCTCTTCCCTTGTCCTCTCCTGCTGTACTTTCTGACTCGAGCCCCAGGGACAGGGGCTGACCAGCTGCTGCTATCAAGTGTCCCCTGTTAAGGGCGTCCACTACCATGCTGCAAAGATGAAGGAAATCGAGATACAGGACCTGGCAGCTGTCTGCTTAGTGTCCTGTGTTGCTCCTTGCTCTCATCCTGTGCCATCCATGCTGCACAGCTCATGACTGCCGGAGGTTCAAGATGTTGGAAGTGTTTCTCAGAAGCACCTCTTACACACCATTGTCATGCAGGGCTGCCGAGTCCCATGGGCGTGCTGCTGCAAGGCAAGTTAGTTGCTGTTAATTCGCTAAGTCTGAAAGAAAAGAAGGTGACTGACTGGTGCCAACCAGAGTCCAGTGTGGAAAAATTACCATGGGAAATTTCTAAAGGGTGGTGAGAAGAAAACTTAGGATGAGCCTATGCTTTTGCCACTGTTGCTGAAGTTATAAAAAAACCCCCGTATTAGTCTCTGGGTGTACTTTGGGAATTCAGAAGTCCATTTACCCAACTGAACTAAATTGGTGAAGCTCTGTTGATTTCAGGAAAATCAATGAAGATGTGACAATTTGCCTTGGCTGGTGAGATGGCCTGGGATATCACTTGCAAGGCCAAGTGGGAACTTCATCGGCTGACAGAGTTGTCAGCATCTCCTAGTATTGTGAGATTCATTGCATGTCACTTAAATAGATGGCAAGGAGAAAAGGAGACACCAAAAAGTAGCCGCTCTGGGCAGAAGGCCAGAAACAGTCTTTTCAGTGCCATAACCATTAAAACAAAATGGAAAAAACCATCTGTGACAACTAAATTGTTATAATACAGTCAGGAGATGAAAGCAGAAAGATCAGAAGAAAAGAAACACAAAACACAGAAAAACGTAACTGGAGAAGTTTAAACGTGCTTCTTATTTCCGGAAGTTTGCAATGGAATAGGAGGTAGAGGAAAACATTTTATTAAAAAAATATATAAATAATTGAGAATGTTTCCTCCTCATGCAAGGAAATTGTTCCCAGAAGGAAGCCAGGTTTTTAGCAGAAGGCTTTCCTCAGCACTCCCAACCATGAGGGAGAGATCCTGTCACATCCCCTGAGACATGGGGATGGTTGATGCTGGAAAATCCCCAGGGAAGTTCCATGATTTCAATAATTATGGAGTTTTTTTGTCTTTAGGGTGATAACATTTTTTAAAAAATTAGCTTCCAACTACTTTTTGCAAATTACTACATAGCACATTTCATAAACATGTTGATCCTTGTGTCTGGCAAAATTCCAGTTTGGGTAATTGCATCTGCATTGGGTAATTACATCGGCACAAGCTCAGCTAGAGGCATCATCCAGCGCACAGGAAGAATCCTGCACACAAGCTGCTGATCTCAGCTTAAAAAACAACCTTGAACTTTGTGTATTGTTAAATGGCATTGTAATTTTTAACTCAAAGGTGGTAAAATTAGGCTGACTGTTGTTGTGGTGGGTTAATCACTAAAAGTTTTTGGAGTTCTTTTACATTATTCAGTTTAAACAGAGTCACAGAAATGTATGCTGCTCTACAATGAAAAGAGCAGAATACATATATTAGGGAAGGTAAAGGAAAGAGAAGTAGGAAAGGTTGAAGCTATAGAAGAGAGAAACTGAAAGAAAAATTAAATGACGAGGAGGAGAAATTCATTGTACACATTCAATGTCACATTCAAGCTACTACAAATAGTCTGTGATATTGTTATAACAAAAAAAATATTAAAACTTTGACTGAAGGCTCACATAAAATTTAGTTTTCCTATTTTATTTTTTGATATACTACTATTCATTACATCTAAAATACAGAAGCAGAACTTTGCCTGCTATTATTCAAATACAAGTCAAGCTTGATGGCTGTCATGAAGCTTCAGTATGTATCCTTATAAAATGTGGCATTTGAACGCACAAAACCTCAGTGAAGTTGATTCCAGCTAGCACTGAGATTTTCTCTGAGTATTTGTAAGTATTCCAGGCTCAAGAACACATTTATTCATGCTATTGTAAAAGAAATGCACTTATTTATGAAACACGGGGAGTCTACTTTTAAACAGCTAATTGTATTTTCACAACTGACATCATCAATAGAAAAGATACACCGTGGCCAGTAGAACTAGCAGTGCTCTGATCACTGTCAGTGTAATTCATGGATCACTGGCATGCACATATACAGTTGTGTTAGCAAAGGGAGCTTAGGGAACACAGAAGTAATAATTTCTGAACAAAAGTTATTTAGAAAACAGTGTGTATTGTATAGGACACTTTCATGGGAGGACTGCCAAAGAACGGGACTGTAAAAGAAGATAACTTGGTAAAATACAGTTTTGATGCATTTGCCCGTTATTATAATGTCAGAACCAGACAACTCCTCTTGAAATAAATCCACGTAACATAAGGCTCCGAATATAAATGAGCGTTTAATTCATTTAAGTCTGCCCTACCTGGCTGCTTCTGGATTCAGAAAATGGATTCAGTCACCCAGCGTAGTTCCATGCTTTCTCTATGGTGACTTCAGCCAGTAATTTACTGTTTAAAAGAAAGAAGGGGTAGGTCAACTCATAGTTCTCTCCTCTTACCACTGTGTTATAAAATGTAAGTAATGGATACGTTTTGTTTTCTGTGACTACAATTAGTCATATCAGAACATCGCTAACCTTATCAGGTGCATAAAAATCTGCTTTGTGGATCTTGTGCCGCATGGGCCAGAAGCAGCCTCTGAGTAAGATAGCATTGCCAAGAATGATGAAGTCTTGGATGTATGGAAAAAGACTTCTGGAGAGCCTGAATCGTTGTTGGACAGGGTTGTAGGCACCTGAGAACATCAGGTATCTATATACTTTGGAAGGTTTAGCATCCATAATTATTTTGATCCCAGTCTAATTAGACAGCAGTCCATATTATCGATAATAAATAGCAGGTATAGAAAGAGGTATAGAAAGAATCCTAATTCAATAGGTTGAGCAACACGTAATTAAGATCAAGCCTTTTATACAGTGCGCATAGTCATAGACCCAAATACAACTTGCTTAATTGTAAATAATTTAGGACTGAAGTCTCTCTGTTCAATAAAGAATGGTAGTAGGCACTCTCAAAGATAATTTATGCCTTAACAGAGCTCGAATACGTTCTGGAGGTGCCTATGGCCTTGGACAACAGAGGACTTCTCTATATGGATATAGCCAGAGCACTTCACTTAGGTGAGGCTTTTAAGACACAATTTTAAAGCCAGAAGGAAGAAGTATATTTAGCAATTGGAACTCCAGTACAACCTCATCCGCAGAATTTCACTGAGCATCATTGCTTGTGTGCCAAGCTTTCCACTTGAACTGCAGCATATCTCTTAAAAAGATCAGCTGGAGAAACTGCCTGTTTAAAACCAGGATATTCAGTTTTATTATTATAGTTCCAACATATTTCCTAAAATTGTTGGAGTGCCAGATGCCACTTTGGTGAACTCCAGATGGCGGAACTTTAATCAGTAGTGAGATGTGATTTACTAGAAATGCTCTTTTACAGCAAAAGTAGATCTCAGGCTTCTTTTTTGAATTATTTTGGGTTGCTCTTTAGACCATGCATTTAAAGTTTATTCATTGTACAGATTTATTTATGGTAAGTATCATTATTGTAAAAAAGTACCACAGAATGAAATACTGCTAGAAATGCAGTGTGGTGAAAAGTACAGATCTTTACTATAAGGGTTACCGGAGAATCTAGAACTTCAGACCATCTCTTTTTTTTCAGGCCAAAAGCCTGGGTTTTTTAGTGTTCATAATATACCTTGAAGTATTTCCCTTCACTTCTCAATGTCAGGGTGTTGTTTCATATGGTAACAGCATGCATAATTTTAAATACTTGCATAAGGACTAGGTACCCTGGTCTGCTGGGTTTTGTGCTGACTGTAGCTTCCCAGCTGGGGTTCGTCCATTGATGAGAGAGCATAAAATCAAAGACAATTCTCTACATATTTCCCCTTTCCAGCCCACTCACAGGAGCAAAGCTGTGGCCAGCAGCCAGAAAATGATACACTGCTATACCCATCCACATGTATTCTTTGCGATCGCATCTCTCATCCTTATTCAATAAGACCAAGCTGCTGGAAGGAACCCAAACTGCGTCTTCCTGTTGTAGAAGTCTTTTATACTTCTTCTTTCAGCTAAAAGTGCAACCTGATAATGATATATCCTATTTCTTCTGTGGGCCTCAGAAATAACATGACTTCTATGTCATACAGAAAGACAGAGTGGAAGGGTGCAGAGAGCTAGTGTGGGGTTCCCTCACTATACCTTCATTGAGCCTATTTGTTTAACCATAGTTGCTCTTGGTTTTTGTTTTGTTTGTTGGTTGTTCTTTTTTTTTAAACTTGTAACTCTGTGTGAACATGGTTCAGAAGGTGCAAGACACTGTGGTGATAGTTTTAACTATTATAATCTGTGAAAATAGCTAGAAATAATTTGAGGCTGAAGGAGTCATTTACAGCAAAGAAATCATCCTCTACAGCTCAAAAAAAGCATAAATATGCAAAGCCAAAGACTTCTTTAGAGCATGTATAAGTTCAAGTTCCCAGTAGTTACTCTCGCCATAAATTCCAGTGCTCCTACTTTTGCTGCATCTGCTGTGTAGTGCTGGTTTTAACATGATCCATCCAACTTTCAAGTCCATTAAGCAGCAAACGTAGGCTGATACAAAGCCCAGGTGCCCAAATATCTGTTCTGTTTTTCAGATGGGTCCTGAGCTCTGTGCTGCTGTACTTGCCCAGGCTATCAGCAGTAACATCTTTAATGCAGGATTAGACAAGGAGCTGCTGTAACAGCTGCATATGTCTGACACAGATTTTGGAGGAACTAGGAGGCATTAAATCAGAGGCCTGCTGTCCTGCTAACCCCCCCAGGCACACTGAAGCTGTGTCCCCACCTGACGGCATGCCTCTAAAAAAACCAGCTAGGTTAGAAAAATAGCCAAGGTCACCTCAACATATTGAAGGGTTAAAAGCAACTGATTGCCCAATTTCTCCCTCTCTTCATTTCTTCTGGATACATAGTAGGTCCTGTTACTGGGAGAAATTCAACATATTGATCTGGTCTTACCCAATTTTTGTTTTCACTCCCCTTCAGTTATAGGGGTCAATGAGCAGAACACATATTGAAAGAAGAAGCAGCAGAGCATAGAATGGTCAGGTCAGATGAGCATTATTTGGACTGAACTCCCTGAGTCTCTTCCTCTCTACCAACAAAATCATATGACATCTTTCACCCTCAAAGGTCTCATTGCTGAGAGTTTGTAAAACTTGACTTGCCTCTCTAGGGATGACTTCATGCTGTGCTGAAACACAGCTCCTCTGGGACTGCAAAGTGCTGCTAGCCAAGGGGCATATTGCAACATGAATGAAGCTGAAAATAATGCTGAATTCTCTGAACTATTCCAGGCAGAATCTCAGATCAAGATTTTGGGACTGAAAACACATTCAAACTAAAAGGTTGATGAAGAGCAGTATCAGTCCCATCCTTTTTCAGGGATAACTGTTGATTGCAGAATTCTGACAGGGCTTGCAACTTTTTAAGTTTTTCTTAGAAGTTACTGATTCTAACACTAGGCCTTTTCCAGTTGCCCTTTGCACATTGATAAAATCTCAGCTTTCAGCAGCATCGCAGTGCAACTGCACTTTTTTTGTGCTGTGTATCTGCTGCTGTTACGCCAGTAACCAACCATTTATCGTATAATCAGATCTTTGCTGAACTATATGCCATCTGTGATCAAATGAATGATGAATAAATTCAGAATGAAATTTTAGCTTGTCTATTTTGTTCATATTTTATTCCTAGTAGATTTGAGTCTTTTTGACCTTGTGAACAATATCCGTATTTGAACTGAAAATGTGGCGGTTTTTTCTAGATAATAAACTATGCCAACTTCTATTACTTTTGGAATTCAATAGAAACTGTTTGGTATACCAGAACATTTTCTACACCCTTATTTCCTTTTCTTCCTTTCAGACTCCACTCTTTGATACAGCTAAAATTTCAATCTTCACTCCTATCTCCTGGCTCCAGCAACTCTTTTTTGATTTCCATTGTTTTCTTTGTGGAAGGAACTTTTGCTATCAAGCATTACATTTCGTTTTCCACTCATGTACCTATGAGGTAACAAATTACACCAATTTCTTGAGGCCTTCAGAACGAAGTGAATTTGGCTCAGTCTTTCTCAGCTATCAGCCCTTTCATTATTGTTAGGGAATGCTTCAGTGATATTTATTTGTCACTCTGGTAATGCAAGCTCTTTTGCTTTGATGCTGAGACTTTGAAACCTGAATTCCTGACAACATAGAACTTCCTTCAGAAAAAGTCTAATTAAAATGTGCTAATGCAGTGACCCTTGATCACTTGCAACCCTTGAAGACATCCCTGATGCATATCTGGTTTTGTTGTATGTCAGCTTTCAGGAAAGCAAAAAATTGTTGGATTTGCTCACAGTGTTGTGCAAGGGGAGGTGTGGAGCTTTACACAAGGCAACAGCTATTCCTTCCAAAGCTTCTTGGCTCCACGGTGCTCTCCATGGCCCCTGGGGAAGATGCAGGCAGCACCTTTCCCATGGCATGGGCACTGAGCTTTGCGCAGCTGTTTATCAGACATTTTCTGCAGCTTCATTAATGATCCGATTTGCATGTTTACCTATATTGTGTGCATAGCCATAAACATTGGCTTTGCTAAAGGGTGTTTTGGCAGGAGTGAAGAGCATCAGATGGAGACTCGAAATGTTTGACAGAATTCCCTGAGGCAGGTACAGCAGATGTGGGGAGGCAGAAATTGCAGCAAGGCACATAGGAAGACTGGGCAAGGACTTTTAGGAAGACAGAGGCAGTCTAAGCTAACCAGGAGAGCTAGAGATGGATATGGTTGCTTAGCAGAGTGAAACTCTCCTGTGAGTTTCATACAGGTTGTTATTAGATTCAATAACTCAGCTTTTCTGTTGGGTTCTGTCATCCCATTCTGTTCCCTCATTAAGCCCTCAACTACGTCTGCTTTTCTCTAGCTCTTCTCATTTGCTTCCTGTCGATATCTTTATTTATGTTTTCCCTCGGCCTAGGATCTGACCACATTCCCTCTTTCTTTCTCTCATTCTCCCCATTGCCACTGTTCTAATTTTTTCTTTCATTGTTACTCGTGTCTTTTCCTCTCAATTCCTCGCCACATTTTTTGCCATGCTAATGTGTGGTAGTGACCGTGTTCATGATACTGCTGCTGTCTCAACCCTTTTAGCACTGATGGAAGCCAACAGATCCCTTTGGTGCCTGCTTTGAGCTTTAGTACAAACTGGAAACCCGGTCAGACATAAAGGATGTAGAGAGTAGTTAAGAGTGCCAGAGGGGGAGCAGGAGGGGTGAGCATCTGCCTGAGTGCCTAACAAGGCGCAGAATGATTGTCAGGTCTTCATTAGCCTTTGAAGATAGGACTCCAGGTAGCTGTAGCTTCAGCCACACTCTCAGTGAATATTCTTCTTTGGTAAAGGTGGACAGACAGCTCCATCACAGTTGTATCACACAAAAGATGCAGAATGACAGAAGTTGTCAGGTTGAAGCAATTCCTCTATGAACAAAATAGCAGAAGAGGCACCACATCACTCCCCTCCCTCTTGAGTATAGAGGAGAAAAACATATTTCTATGACTTAAAGTGCCAGGACCTGTGGGGATTTAAAGAACTGGTTAGAGCAATCCATAAACTGTACTTCAGGAAGGTGAGCCTTAGCCACAGTATTTGGCAAGCATTAAAGGTGACTCACTGACAACTTAGGCTGCCAGTACAAGCTGTACAAGGGCAAAAGAGCTGAACTCAAGCCAAAAGTTTAAAATATAAAATGTCTGAAGAGTCAATGTAATATATGTTGGTGGTAATGTCTCCTGAGATGTTCCCCCACAGATTTCACCTGAAAAGAGTGAGCTGTTTTCTGCCATTTCATGGTTATTTGCACTACATGTCTAAGCTGTGACCCCTGAAAATTTCCCTCATAACACTTCTTATGTAACATGTTACTGCCTGTAAACTGAACCTTAGAAAAGACACCTTTAGTGGTGTAAGTTCTCCAGCTTTATTCAGATATAACTCCTTCACAGCAAGACATGTTCAACAGGCAAATTAGGAGAGTCATTTGGTGCAACACACATTGGCCAGCTAGGCATGCAGGAAGAGGGTGCCCTCTTCAACTGGCCTATGCCAGCAATGTTTTAAGTAGATCACTTGGTTATGCTTCTGCACCATCACAGTAAAATTTAGAAAAGAGGTAGTCCAATTCACCCTGTGACCATGTAGGGAGACAAACTCTATGTAACCAGTCACAAGGTTTGGGGTTTTTTTCCCCACTTCTGTTCTGTAAGAGGGTAAAAATTATAATGTTGGCTTGATAACTGGTGTTTTCAAAGACACACTTGATTTTCCTGATAGTGGTTTCGAGTATAGGGTGGTGTGTTATTAAACCATTTTGCAAAAAACTAGGATGAATATTTTAAATGGAGGGTAAAAAGTATAAGGCAGCATCATAATATAAAAAAACCTTGCCTAAAACTAAGGTAACTGCTTCACAGATTACAGTTACATTGAAGTCTATGACATCTTACCAAATACTACATGCAAACTGTGTTCAGAAAACTTTGCTCTTTTTAGTGTCAATTTTTAACCATTTTGATGTCTTCAAACATAGCCATTGATAGAAACTATTCATTCCATTAATTGTTTTATGAGGGGGTAAGGATGAAAAAAATACCACTTTTTGTAAGTGGTATCACTTACAAAAATTGTGTGTGTTTTACTATACACTAACAATAAAAGCTGATGAAAAAATTTATCTTGGCTTGAGTCTTCCAGCCAACATAAAGCTATTTCTACGACCTGTGGGACTGGATTGCAAGTTCAGCCTCACTGATACACTTTGGTCTACCATCATATGTCCAAAATTAAGGAAAGAAACTTTGCTTTTAAGATTCCTTCTTCCTGTCTCTTAGAAATGGTGACAGGCAGTCTCTGTATATTGTGGATTACTGGATATTCAGATCCAACAGAAGTATTCCTGGGGACAGCAGTTTTAATTCAGCCTTGAAAGGCCTGAAGATTTCTTTGTTTCCAGAGGAGTGACTGCAGCAGAAAGCAGGGCTGAAGATCAAATAGATTGAACAATAAGTGAAATGATGTATTTTAAATTGCACAATGGTATAATAGCGGGGAAGTGCCAAGCTCTCTTTGGAAAGTGATTTCAGATGTTTCCTACCCAGAACAATACAGATTTTGGAGACCTCATTTAAAAGCAATCACAAGGCAAAAGGTCACCATGCAAACTGACTAATTGGTCTCTGGCCAGATGGAAACCCATACTCAGTTTGTTTCAAGGACAGGTTGCTGCTGGATAATGTATGGCAGATGGGGATCCAAGGGAGTTTATTTTCACGAGTCATGCTGATGTGAGGGCTCTAAAACTCTTTGTACTGGCGGTCAAGCCAGATCTTATTTTCCTCTTATAAGGGATAGTCTGTGTGTGCCCCATGTTGAAAGAAGAAAGGAGATGTATACAAATCAGGTTCTATTTCCTGAGACCTCAAACTGAAGTATCATATGCTTACCTGTCAAAGTACCCTTTTCATTCTCTGGGAGGCATGTGATATTCATGTTCACCTACCATTTTGTCATTGTCTCCATAATACAGTACATAAATGGAAAAATATTTCCAGAATGAATCTAGAAAATTATCTGCCTCACTCTGATTCTTCCCAAAGACCCATTTCTACTTGGAAATTTTCAGAGCTGCATGATAGTTGAATAAAGAATAAACCCTAGGAGACTGTCACTTGCAAGAATGGTAATTTGTGTATCTGGTAAATAACCTGTATAATACTGAAAAAGAAAAGATTATTGTGTCATCTGACACATCAGTGAACCCATTCCCATCTTGAACATGGACTCTTTTGTTGTATTTTCATCCATTCTCATTGTGCATCCTTCAGATTAGTCTACATCTACATCTTCATGTAGAGTATCTCAAGTAAAGTGTTTGTAGGCTGTGTGGCTTTTATTTTGTATTATGTGTAGAAATGACAGAGTTAAAATCCAGTTTACTAAAGAATAGGATTGTCCCACATGCCTGCATCCAGAAAGCTCTCACATAAGTTGCATTCCCATTTGGCAATGTTTTTTTCTAATATGAATCCTTATTTTACAGTTTTTTAATCCATATCTCTTTATACATGAAAGGTCCTCTAAAACTGTAGCTAGCTGAAGGGAATACACAATGCATGCCCCATGCGGGTGACAGGTCTGGGCACAGCATAGTACATTTACATTGTAGAATGTGACTTTCATAACATTTTTCCTTGGTGACTCATGGTCATATATCAAACATATTGATACAGAACTTGGTGCCAAGCTGGAGAGCTAATGTGGGGAGACAGCTGTCAGTATGAGTTGCTATGGGTATAATATTTGCTTTGTGGCTTCAGAATAGACCACACTTAAAGGTAGCTGAGGGTATTAACTAACTTCTGCAGTAATAAAGGAAGTTGCATACTGTTTAAACTTAGATGTGATTGTGACTAAATCAAGTATGAAGGGAAAGGAAATAAAATTTTAAGTGAGAAGTAGGAAAAATTTTTTTTTCCAAAAACGTTGCTCTGAAAATTAAATTGAAAACTTGAATCCTTTTGGAAAAAGGAAAAAAATCTAGAAAAGCCTCAGTGGTTCTTTAGACTTTTTTCCAACTAAAAAATAAATAATTTTTAAAATTTAATGTAAGACGTATTGTCCTAGTTATAGTGGCTGGGATCAGTTTATCACTGTGGGAATGTAACTGGAACTGTGTATTCCATACCCTCTCTGCCATTTATCATGAACTGTTAATGATGCATTGTTTGCAACAGCTGCCCAGGACACACCTG
>VWZG01004508.1:0-15146 GCA_013396735.1 Grallaria varia | reverse complement strand
CCCCCCCCCAACACCAAAAAAAAAAAAAAAATTCAGCTACAGAAACCCAGGACACTGTCATACTCGTAAGAGAATTCCCTTAAAGTGCACACAAAACATAGAAAATGAGAATACTAAATCATGATTCTTCTGATAGATTTGATCTGAAAAAAATAAAAACCACTTACAAATACAGAAAATTGAAAATGAACTGTGATATCCATAGAGCTTTTTACTGAGTTATTCAATAGGGAATATAATGGCACATTTTAAAGGTAATACAGAAAGATGTCATTACATTATTTTACATTACCTACTAGATTTTTGGTATGTATATTTGCTTGTGTCTTGTACAACTACAGAACACCATCTCCCAATGTTCACATTTAGAGCATTTTAAAAGGTTTGACTTGGACCTAGATCTAGATCTATATATGACCTGCTGACTCAATGTCCTGCTGTCCTCATGCATTCACATCACATCACATATTTCTTTTGTATAGTCTGATTAAAGCTTGGTATTCCTGCCTCATTTCATGCCCCATTAACGCAGAAAAAAAAACTTTCAAATGATCTTGCAGGGAAGGAACATGCACACAAGCAGGACTGTCCACAGTTGTGCTGCTGCACTCTAACTTACATATTCCCATACCACCACTACGCCCTAAGGCAAGCAAACTGCATCCTTTCTATTCTGTCCTCTGTATCTGTAGTGGAAGCTGCTCAGACATAGGGATGAGTAGAATTTGCCCCATGCAACACCTGCATTAGTGAGAGAGAGATTCAGAAAGCAGATGGATCTCAGCAAGACCTCAGTGTTCTAGCTGCGATTGAGAAGCCAGTCATTAAGGCATGAAAAAAACCCCAAACAAAACTATCCTAAATTCAGCAAGCACTATAGAAGTATTAAGTCACAGAATCCCAGATTGTAATGGTTTTAATGCCCTTTCAGAAGGTATCAGTGCTATAATAGCTGCAAAGTGTTACAATCTACCCACAAAAAAAAATGCAGCATGTACAATTCAAGGTATCAGCAGAAGGACGATGACCTCAAGAAGTTCTGTGAATGTGTGGGACCATTTCCTAATCCTCACACTGAAAAAGTCCTCAAAGGGTCACGTGAATTTAGGCCATGAGAGCTACTGTCCTGCACATCCTTCAGTCACTGGACAAGGTCCAGAGCACATGATCCTAGGATCATATTTCCATTTGTGGAACCCTTGCTGTCTTTCAAGGAACTCCATAAGAGCCCTTTCTCTGTCCCCTTTTGCCCCGTAATCCCCTCCTACCTGCAATTCCTCCATGACTTTTTTCCAACCATAATTATTTTCCTAACTTCTCCAAAATCACTACATTATTCCCTGTTTTAATTTGTCTGTGGAGGAGGAAAACATACAGATATATTTTCTAAGGTTTTTAGTGTTCTTTAAAGCAAACAATATAATTCTGCCTATTCTCTTGAGGCCAGGTTTAGCCTACACATGACTTGAGCCAGACTGGGACTTTTCTTCATTTAGCCCTTTGGTGTTGTGGAAGTGGCCAGGATCAAAACAAGACATGAGACTCTGTGTAGAAACAGGGTCTGCCCAGATTTCCCCATTCCTCATTCACAGAAAACTGAGACAAAATCAGTTAAAAATACATTGATGTAACAAATGTAAACCACTATTTTTGGAAGAAGGTGAGAGAGTAGGCGCAGAGGGGAGTTATTTTAAAGAACTGAGCAGATCAATTGACAGTTTAGAAGATTATATGCTCTTCTTCAAGACGTCTCACCTGTGCCTCCATGGTGCTCTCTTCAACATGTATAGAGTAAATTTGAACTTATTCATTTCAGCAATACCCTGGCATTAGCTTGAGAGCATTAATTTTCCACTATTATGCTTGTCTGTGCTATACAATTAAGCAGCAATTTTACCTTTCCTGTTGAATTCTTTCTTTATTTGCCTGAAAAAATAGCTAATTTCTCATTAATTGTTAATGCTGTAGACTTTGTTTCTTTTAGAGCCTGAGCACAGAAGCTGAAGGGATTTATTCATTCTATTTAGAATACTGAGATTTTTATGGGCTTCCCTTCTCCAGAATTACTTCACTACAGAGACGTGTTCATGCTGCCACTCCGTGGCAGTGATAAGTAAATCTGAAATGTCCATGTTTATGTAGCCCTCAGAAATCCCTTGGAATGATTCCTAAATTATATTAAATATCATGCATATATTTTCTGATTTCAGAACAGGAATTCACTCATATAGCTCTGCTGCTCTAGTCCACATCAGGCATGTACGAACAGAGGCTTCAATTAAAGCCATGATTCTATTCCAGATTTCCCAAATAATACATATATACTCAAGAGTAGAAGTTACTTCTTGTTTGTCCTGAGGCTTTTAAACTAACATGACTTACTATATAAAGAATAACTTAGTCTACTTCCCAGGTCTACTGGAGGTATTTGAACTGGAGTTTCCTCTTTGCTTTGCTGGTATAAATTCTGAGTGGGGCAAACAATCTATTGCATTCTGCTACAGAATAAACTTCATTTTTCTAACCCAGTCAGCTGGACAAATGACATTTATTTTTCTGCTCTGCTGAAACCCTTATATATCTGTCAGGGCCAAAACATCTCCAGTCCCAACAGCTGCTGTTCTGTTGAAGATACAGAAATTCAAAAGAGGCAACAGGAAGTGTTGATATCAAACAGAGAGGCAGCTGTCAGGCCTCTGTAATTAAATTCCTGGTACTTCTTCCGTGTTTTCATAATTTTCCCTGAGTCATCAGATAAAATTAAAAGTGTCAACTCCCAGAATTCAATCTGCACTTTTTTAAATGTCACAATATATTTACAGGTCACTGCTCAGTTAGACTTCCACAGTTTTCCATTTACAAATGCAGTTTATTGCTTCTGAAGCACAATACCACACATGATTTCAGGCCTTCAAGTGATTTGAGGTCTGCTAACTCCCTCCCAGACATGAGCATTTCAGGTGGTCCTGTCTATAGCCAAGCTTCTCCTACTTCGATCATGGCTTGACAAGATCATCTCTGTACTTTAAAAAGTATCTTTACTGATAAAGTTTTCAATTAAAAAGAATTGAGAAAAGAGTACAGTAAGATGAAACAATTTCATTTCCTAACACTTTAACTGAAGAGTCTTTTCCTGTCCTACAACAAAACTATCTTTAAAAACTCTCTGTGACCTTGAATCTCTGCATGATGTGAATTAAACATCAGCATGATTCCTTTNGAAAAAATAAAAAAATAAAAATCACTCCATATTCAATTTCCCTGGTCCTGCTGATGACAGATTTTTATAAAGTCATTAAAAGAACACTTAATAAAATAAAATAAAAAAAAAGCCACCTCTACAAAAAGACCTAGAACAAAACAAAACTCACATCTGGTATAATCATCAGAGGCAGTCTACAGAAAACCACTTGCTCAGAGTCATTGAAAGCGGATCCCAGGCTAAAACAAGTATCTCAAGATCCCTCATTTTCTATTTCTGCTTAACTTTGTCCATCCATTCCATTTCACTGCACCACAGACATAGCAAGTCAGTTATTTTGTTTTCCGCTTGGTGTTAATGAAGGACCATCACACCACTGAATCTCAGCCATGGTCACATTATTGTGTCATGGAGGTTCAGTTCTGGTCTCCACAGTTCAAGAAAGACAAGTAGCTGCTGGAGAGGGCCCAGAGGAAGCCACAAAGACAATGAAGGGTCTGAAGCATCCCTCTTATGAGAAAAGACTGTAGGAGCTGAGCCTGTTTAGTCTGGAGAAGCCTGAGAGGATCTTATCAATATGTACAAAAATCTCAAAGATGGGCTTCAAGAGGAGAGGTCCTGACCTTTTTTGGTGGTGTCCAGCAACAGGACAAAGAGTAACGGTGATAAATTAAATACAAGAAGTTTCACCTCAACATGAGGAAGAACTTCTTTACACCTAGGGTGGCAGAGCCCTGGAACAGGTTGCCCATGGAGGCTGAGGAGTCTCTCTCTGGAGATATTCAAAATCCACCTGGACAAGTTCCTATGTCACCTGCTCTGGGTGTCCCTGCCTTGGCAGGGGGGTTGGACTGGATGATCTCCAGAGGTCCCTTCCAGCTCTAACAGTTCTGTGATTCTGTGACTCTCTTATCATCTCAGGGGACCAAAGGGCTAAAGCTCTTATTACCAGAGGAAAACCTGTCTCAACACTACAACCTTTCTTCCATACAAAGGTAATCAGGTAAAACCTTGGATTAAAATGGTCAGTATCACAAAGCAAGTAGAGCTGCATTAAAGTGCATATACTTCCATAACATTGCAGGATTCCTTAAATGTCTTACCAATATCTTGTTTCTGCAGCACTGAAAGATGGATTTCTTCTCTAGCATTCATTCACAGATGCCTAGTAGTTGGACTGAGTCCTAAATTGATCTTAATTTCTCAGTCATAAATGAAAAGTTAGAATCTGTTCCAGCATTGTTACTTTCTAGTTCTATCTTCAGAATATAAGCCTGGAATGCAAATACGATTCCAAAGCCTAATCTAGGTCCATAAATAAGGAACTGGAGTGCACATGTGAAATATACTTTTGGGTTTTGTAATTGCAATAGGAAAATTTTCCTGGAACGTGTCCCTTAAAGCGATAGACTTGATTTTGCTGTCAGACGTTCTTTTTATTTACACTATCTGATTATAAAGCAGAGGAAAGTAATGAATAAATGCTAAGATTCAGGACATTCTAAGAAATCTACATTATCCCTTAAACTAACTTTAAGAATATTTGCATAATCAGTTCAAATAGCCAATTGATACCACAGCAATTTGCATGATTCCTTCTGTGAGCTCAATACCAAGGACACATTGTGTGTACAGTACAGAGATCAAACAGAGTTTGTCAAAGAAATTCGTGATGTACAGTACAATATACACCTGAAATTAACAACAGCTACCTTAATTTCCACTTCACTTTATGCCTCTATTCATGTGAGCATTCTACCATTTTGTTCCCATGAGTGTAGAGACAAGATTTTTTTTTTACCATTGGATAGTAGTAACCACCCCCTGCTAATTAAAAAGGCCTGCTCTTGTGGGGTAAGATATCTTTCATATTGATGCCTTCCTCCATGTTATCTAACAACCTTTCATTCAAAGATACAATACTTTGTGCATGCAAGCAGAAAACTGGAATTACCTATATCGTTGCTTCATTTAATACACAGTTATTTTCTTCAAATCTATCATCCATCAGGCATTGCCCTTTTATAAACTGTCCTGTTCTTCATATATTGCTTATAGCTCCATAAAGAATACTGGAGACATCAATTTTTTCCAAACATATTCCAATCACACAGAAAGAAAACAGGAGATTGCCAGTAATTCTGTTGACACTTCAAAACACTAGGTTTGCACTTGCACTGTTGTATTCCAGATAGCACAGGGCTAAAAGATCAGCAGAATTTCTGGGAAAAATATCCTACAGCAAGTACGAGAGGAAAAACACTTCTATTTGCCACAATGATTGAGTTGTGCAGGGTGCCCAGGGAAGATGATACTCCATAAACACTGCCAATGAAGTAACACTCTCTATAACTACCTGAAAGGAGATTGTAGCCGGGTGGGGATCAACCTTTTCTCCCAGGCAAGAGGTGGCAGGATGAGGGAACATAGTCTCAAGCTGCTCCAAGGGAGGTTCATGTTGGACATTAGGAGGAATTTCTTCACAGAAAGGGTGATTTAATAATGAAATGGATTGCATGCGGAGGTGGTGGAGTCCCCACTCCTGGAGCTGTTTAAGACTGGACATGGACATAACACCATGGTCTAGTTGACCATGTTTGGTCAAGGGTTTGACTCCATGACCTCTGAGGTTTTTTACAAACTGATTCTGTGAAATCCCCTGCCCAACCTGCTGCAACAGTGATTCTCTGCTGCCTCTTACAAAGTTCTCTGCAAACATGTAAACTAATACAGATTTGTTGCTCAAAATACAGTTTCCTCAACTTCTGTGTATGTTTCCTGTTCTTGCAGTACCTAATCTGTCTAGAGATTTTCAAAATCACTAAACATCTAGAGATGTTCAAAAACATTTGTAAGTATAAGACATTTTTAGTTATTTGAAGCACTCTGAATGTCTGTCTTTTGTAACAGAACAAAGTGCAAGTGATCAAAAGGTAATTCCATATGAATTAATTCAAATATTTTCCAGCAACTATAGTAGGACAATGGCTCATTCTCACACTTAATTAAGTTAACATCTTTACATTAGTGTGATAAAGGTTCAAGTCTTCCTTGGGTTTGAAAATTTCTTGCTGTGGAGGGTAAGTCTCAAAGCACCCTCCAACACATAGAACGTAACCCAAAACTGTTTCCTGGTTTGTACATATTTTTAGATAAGTAAAAGTATATCAATGCTGTTACTTATGAAATTAAGAACACTTGCTATTGAACATGAAGTTTTGTAACTTCAAAAAGCTTTATCTCTTTTGAAAGTTGTCGCTTCAGATTTATAAAAAAAAAACCCTGTGGAAGTTTGACCCTGGGCAAAACCAAAACAAAGCAACACCGCACAGAACTTCCCAGCACCAGCACAGGCCTCCCCCCACCAAAGCCCCCTCCCCAAAGGGGAGAAAAACGGCGAAAAAGCCAAGGGGAAGGAGAGAAAACTTAAAAGCTTCAGACCGTGAGGGGAACAGATATATAGATATATATATATAATCATTTACAGAGGAGGAAAAGGAAACTTAGTACTATATGCACACAACACGAAAACCAGGCAAATACAGGGAAAGAGAGGGAACTCAAACAGTACTATATAGGTACTATATATACACCCAAGGAAAACAGATAAGGCACTGCATTACCCAAATAGTGAAGTGACCAGCCCCGAGCTGCGAACCTTCCCCCCAACCACCTGCCCGAGGAGAGGCTGACCCGGCCGGAGGAGGAGAGACTGCACCGAAGAGGCTGACTGAAGGAAGCGTCCGAAGACAGTGTGTCCCAGAACTTCCTCCCTCACTCTTCTATCCCATGTGATGTGAGATAGTAGGGAATACCTATGATTTGTCAATGTATGTCACCTGACTTGTTTCCCAGGAAGGCCTAAAAAACAACAAGCCTAGCCAAAGCCTAAAATTTAAAACTGCCAGACCATAACATCTCTTTGGTCTCATTCACAAGACACATTTCCTTTTAGCTTCTCCTACAAGCACTGAAGTGTTGATGCTTTTGCTGTAAAGCAGACTTTGGTTGTGTTCACCTGCACACTAGCAAAGTCAAGCAGCATACCTGGACCTACCCGAGTCATCGCTGCAGGACAGCAATCAAGCAGGTTAAAGCCAAAGCCTAAGCACAGTTTCACTGAGAAAGGAGCAAAGGGAAAAGGTAATGGGGTGGGCTGCAAACGTTCACACTGAAGTCAGGTAAACCTGCAATATATTCACAGACACTGGACACAAAGTTCAGAAGAATTTACAAAAGCCATGCTTAAATTTCATTTCAAAGGAGAAAACACTTTGGCAATTACTGAGAAAGAAAGGGTAATGTGAAACATAAATTTTTAAACCTTTTTTATAACACTTTCTGAAACCATCTCCAACAGCAAACAAAAGTCTAAAGGCAGTATTCCTTTCTGAGCAGGGAAGGATTACTCACATGGGATGCCAAAGTACAGCTTATGGTTGAAGGTGGTAGTCTCGGTAGTCTCTGAGCTCAGTTAGGCCATGTTGGTGGCTTCCCTCACACAGAGCAAAAGGTAGTGTTCAACACATAACAAATAAATAAATGAGACATTATTTCTCTACTGTCTCTGATAATATTATACTTGTGGCTGTTACTTAACTGAATAGAACCTCATTGATACAGGTGGTAAAGAAAACAAAAAAGGTAACAGTGTGCATTGCAAGTTTTTGTAGGTTTGATTTTAAGTTATAAGATCTCTTGATTAATTATACTGGATCAACATAAAAAGCTAAAAATAAAACACAGGACACAATCCAAGTTACCTCCGCCGTTAAATTAATCCTCTGTTTCTGCCAAATGGAAGGAGCCTATTTATTAAAGTGAAATTTCAACTTCATTTACTAAAATAAAAAATTATCTTTCAATTGAATTTAATGAGATTTCCAAATATATCAAGTATCAGTCCTGTTTTGGGATGACAATGTTTTTAAAAGTCATTCTTTAAGAGGCAACTTAAGCTCTGATTGAATGACAGAGCTGTAGCTATTAGTCTTAGTACGCACCATAATATTTGGGCTTTCCTTGTTTCCTTTACATATTCTGTTGAAAAATAATGTAAAATTATCTTAGATATTTGTTTGGCTGGTGCAAGACTGATCAGGAAGTGAAGAGGGGGGAGTTTTTTATGAGGGGGAGTTTTTTATTCTGTTTTTTGTTATCACTTTTTGTTTGATTTTTTTTGTTTGTTTTGTTTTGGTGTTTGTTGGTGCTGGTTTGGTTTGGTTTGATTTGGGGTTTTCTTATGGAAATAGCTGAGATCTTCAACAAATACCCAGATGAACTGACATCATCTTCTGAGAGGCCATATACAAATTTGCAGTGCATCTGCCTGATGAACTGGAATTTCAAACTATCAGTGTCACCCAACACTTTACAACTCTGACAGGGCAAGAGGCTCCCCCATTCCTTTATTTTTCCACAAAACCAGTGGAATTTACAATAAAGATTAAACTTGGATTATCTATCTTTCACAAATCCATACTGTTTTTTCAATAAGAAAAGCCTGTGAACAAGATTTATTCTTTCAAATGTGTCATAACTATTCACTGCTTTTTTTAGTATGGAAACAACCCCCAAAACTCCAGTTTTATACAAGCGTTCACTATCTTGGATGACTCTAAAACTGCCCAAGGAGTGCAAGGGGTATCCCTCTACACTTACCCTTTTTGCCTTTGAAGGACCTTAGAACATTCTGACATTACTCACACCTCCACTCTTGGTTTCAGCCTTGGACTGCAAGAGGAAGGTATCTAACAGGCCTTTTGGTAGCACTCAAACCACACACAAATTCCTGAAACAAGCAAATCTGCTCTCCTACCTGGTTACTGTGGGCTAGTACCTATCCTGTCAAGTCTGTGTTTTACTAAACTGGTGGCTTCTTTAAAAATTATAATTTTTAGGTATAGATCCAAATTCCCAACCACGGTGCCCTAAAAAGAAATACAGGGCACACAACCAGCACCTATCTGAGATCTGGAGTCACTCCAGATGAACAGTTATATTAACTCTTCACCACAGTGGGTCTATGGAGAGGAAGAGCAACAGAAGGTCTACAATGCTGCAGGTTTCCAACAAATCAGCGTACCCCACCCACTACCAGTAGTTGTCTAAATCTGCTTTCAAGTACTTTCACAACAACAAGTGTTTCCATTAACTTCACTAGGAGAATTTTTTATTGTTTTCACCAGTTTCCACCTCACTTATTTTTGCTAAAGAAAAAGCAGAACAGATCTCAATGCCAAGAGGGAGGCAAATGTACTGAAGTGTAAATACACCACAGAGGACAGGCCATAAACCCTCAGGATTACACTCAATTCCAACTTGATGTTTCCAGATGCATAACAAAGGCCATTAAAAGAGATTGTTTACTCAGAAATAAAGAACTGGAGGACCATCCTATGACGGGTCATACATATATGATGTATGTATCTAAGCAGATTGCCTTGAGCTGCTAACATCAGTCCAGTGATTCACTGACAGAGAAATCACTGCTTAATTGCTTTGTGAATGATCATCTACATTAACTACATTATGAAATGCATTCATAAAATACATTTACCCCAGCAAAGTGTGGGGCAAATCACTTCCTGAAGTCCTATTTATGGCTTTTACTAAGAGGAAATTCTTACTTTTGGTGTCATTCAGGATGTAATTACCCTCTCAAATACATGCATCACTACCCTTTCTATCTGGCCTCTACACATATGTGGGATGTCAAAGGCAGCCATATAAATACCAGAAAAGCCCAATTATTATATCTCTTATTTGTTAATGCACTCAATATTATTTTCACTTACTAAACCAGTAGGAAAATTTCTGTTGTGACAGTCCATCACTACAATACTATATCTTTTTGATGGTGAAAAAATTTATAATGTAAACATTCGCTCAAGATTAACAACCAAAGAGCGCTTTGATCACATGTAAACAGCCACTTCAAATAAACATTTTGTCCAGAGGTTCTGCTGACTGTGTACACAGGAACTGTATACAAAACCTGGGGGAAAATATCAAGAACATCTGCACTGTGGAGGGATCTTTCTGCTCGCCAAGCACAGCAGTGTGCAGTGACTGAGTAAAGACGCTCTCTCAGAAGATGTCTCAGCTGTCATTAAAAGCCAGCACTGCATCTTCTAGAGCACAAAGGGGATAATGCAGCTTCTAAAGGACAAAAAAAAATATCCAGTTTTTAACATTGCAGCTGCTTCTTAATGGGTTCTCTGCAGGTTCCAGTTTGGAAGGGTCAAAATTGTTCACAGCCTGTATTATTTTTTAGTATGTTTAAAACTGTGCAAGAACCTTTGGTAAGGCAAAAAGGAGTTCTCTGTTTTTTAGGACTTTTCAGTTCATATGCATTAACATGCTGAAGACACATGAAATAGCCTGTTCTTCTATTAGTTATTACCATGCATGTGAAATTCACTTTAAAAATATGAGTGCCTCATATTTGAGAGTCAGTTTGAGTTTAGGATATGTAATTGATAAAGTGTTAAAATTCAGTTCTGCTTTCTGGATACTACTGTCTTTTTCAAATGCGTGAGTTAGCAAGGTATGAAGAAAACACAGGTTATAGCTCCAAACCTTTGGTTTTATCCTATTCCACATGCTTTGTTACTTTGTAACATACTACTTACTTTGCAGTAAAAATACAGTGGTACACAAAATTAAGCAGAATAATACTTTCATTTATTATACCAGAATTTCCTATTGGCATAACAGATTGGAAACTACATTCTCTCGGAATAGTTCTATGTTTCATTTCTCATTTCATGTTTCACCATCATCTTATTATTTCCCCAAGCACAGTAATACCTGTGAATAAACTCTATTCATAACATTTGGTGAAGAACTGCAAATGCTGAAGAAACCATGACAAATGCTGTGAAGACAGTGCAGGGAAGTGCATGGCGAAAAAGTGCGTGAGAAAGACAGGCATATGCTCCCCACAGGGAGAGGACTGTACACCAGGACACAAACGAGGTGGAGCTGCTCAGTGTACCCATGACTGCTTGCATCCACTGACAGAGCCCCAAAATCCAACATGGACATGGATGACAGACCACTGCAAATCATGCTGCAGTTTGGGCTGTAATGAGGAGCTAAAACCCATCTCTCTCTAACCAGTACAGGGTCTCCATCTTCAAATTTTGTAACTAGCTTAGTGGTGACAAACCTATAGCTAATAATAATGCCAGGATTATATCAAACTGCCAAGCACAGAGCTCTGCTGCTATTCAGGATACCAAATTTATAATGTCAATATACTAAAGATACCCCCAAGCATAACTAAGGGCCTCACTTGACACTGACTCAGTATGAGACTGAGGGATTTCTGAGTAGCTATGGTCATCACTCATCCTAATAGGAATGGGATTCACAATACAGAAAAACACAAACAATAGAAATAGTCAGTAATACTTAAAAGCAAGACTTTGATTACAGAACACTGTGAGTATTGCTGGGCATGTTTAAGAGTCCAGAACAGAAAATGCGCACACATACATTCACATACACACAGTATTGGCTCACTTCTGCTGACTTTTAAAAATGAATTTTTGCTGCCCACATGAGAACAACTTACACGTATCATAAGAAGAGCTTCATACAGATAGACAGACCTACAAGTTGGAAAACTGCACTTCATAGTAAAGATTGCGCATCTGCTTTTTGTGTGTTGATTCCTGTTTCTTACACTGAGCTACCAAAATTATAAACTACACTATCAGTGCTCCCATCTATCTAGTGACAATTCTTTACAGGTATAGGTAGTGTCTTATCATTAATTACAGATACCAAAGTAAATGATTTTCACTCTGACAACAGGGTAAATAATCATTAGTGGACAGAATGGGAACAAAAGAATGCATAGTTTCATTGCACTGTGACATATGGTAGGAACAATGAGTTACTCATAACATCCAGTGCTGGAATGACAGGAAGCATCCAGTTTCACTGCAAAATGCAAAATGTGCTCTTTTATAATGAAATTCCTCTTTCACAGACTCTTTTCTGTTTTATACATCCCACAAGCTTCTTGCATTAGTATCAACAGAAAGCATACTTTGTAAGGAAAATGGCACAATTCAGCCTCTTTGTCACTGAGCTCTACAAATAAATCATCTTCTAAAAAATAGTTTCTATTATTTTCCTGTTCAGTGCTAGGAAAAAGGCAGCTAAATGAACTAGCAAGCACATAGTTTCCCTGCAATCCAATAAATGAGCCAGCTACAGACATTTTTCTTAATTTCTTTCTTCCTTCCCTCAATCTCTGTCCTAATTAGTATGCAAAGCAAGTCACAGAAGGGAATTTCTAGTTCTCTTGCTCACTAGCTGGAGGGTTATTCTGCTGCCATTCTATTTATAGATTTGCCTTCAACTGCAGAGGGGAATTCACCATTTGCTGTTCAGTGTTTTATGCTCAGCTAGCCTCCTCGGGACTCAGCATTTTCATAAATTCTATGAATGGCACTGTGGTTATCTCTTAATATTCCCTCTGCCTTTCTATAGCACAAGTAAAATCTCACGTGTCTTCCATTTTCTAAGGTAAAAGACTGTCCTCATTAGCTTCACAATAGAAAAGCAAGGAGGCAGACGAGCTTGCTTCTGTGGAAACATTTTGATACAGTTTTTCTGATAGCACTACCTATTACGGTCTTGCAGAAAAACTACTACTGGAATATTGCAAGCACAAGTTAAGTAATGTGACGTTAAATTTATTAATGAAAAAAGATGACTCTGTTGATATGGTATCATCACCTGGCACAGCATTCCCATAGAGAAAAAGATACGTAGATCCCCCAAGACATAAATATTTATTTATGGAGTTTAATCAGGAATGCAAGCAGTAAAAAGTATATGCCTTTACATGTTCACCAGTTTTATCCTTCGTGTCACTGCATTACAAAATTTGCATTATGTTTAGGCATGCAGTCATATGCTGGAAAATGAATGGAAGAACAGTACAATGATTGGACGGATAGCAAAAGACTTGGAAAATCACGTTCTTATCCTGATGCCTATTTCCAGTATGTCTCTGGGCTTACAGCTTTTCTGATAATACTGTCATGTTATTGCAGCTTTGAAAACAAACTCACAGGCTACCCATAGCTTCTATTGCACAGGTCTGCCTCTGCCTGTAGTGCAGGATGTTGCTGCCATAGCCAAATAATCTGGTGTAATTCAGATGAAGCCTGCAGAAGAAAATCTGGAGCCCACTGACAATGCTGTGAGTTTGTATCTCTGTTCAAAGAAGGGTCAGCCTTAGCCCCATGGGAGCAGCACCAAATCTACAACTGCTGAGGCTGTGGGTTTTAATTCCTCACCAAAATGCTTGCCTTGTCAGCCCCTTACAAACACGTAACCAAATGAAGGGGAGAATGAAAGGCTGAGCCTGAAAAGTTCAAAGTTGGCTCTCTGTTTCTGAGCACACACCACTATCATGGGATATCAAAGATGGAAACTGCTCTGCCTTGCCAGAGAGACTCAGGAGTAGTGCAAGGAGCACAAGCAGACAAAATGGAAAGCAAGATGAAATGTTATGTTCCCATGCTGAAAGGGATGAGTAGCACCAAAAAGATCTATGAAGAGTAAAAGTTCAAAGAAAATATCCTATCCTTTTCTCTCAGCAACTTCCACACTTACAGACAAGTAACTGTAATACATGGTTATGGAAAGAATTCAGTGTGGCCCTGCTTCAGGAATAAAGACAATTTACAGCCCTACAGTGCTCCATATAATAATGTGAGGAAGTGGCAAATGTCTTCAGAGGATAATGGCTCTGCATTTTCCTACACTCTTAATCTCACCATTCCAATATTCTGGCCCCTAGAACCATTTTAAAAAGTAATTTGATGCAGTTTTCCACTACTATTTCTTGATTTAAATGTTTTCTACTTTGTCTACCAGCAGAAAAGTACTAAAAGAGTGGGCAGATAAATTCTGTCCACACAGGATTAGAGTAGAAATTAGAGTAGAAATTTGAAAAGAAATTGAACACTATTTTTCTGGAAAATTAAGACATTAAGAAATCTGTTCAGACTGAAGGCATTCCATATCACCGATAGCCGTTAGGAAGTGGAAGCACAGCACTTAATTTGTAAAACTAATTACAAGTTGATTAACACAGCTTGCAGCAACAAATACAAACCTGGCATACTGTCTCCAATACTTAAGTCAGGGGAAAGCACTGGAAAAGTTTGCCTATGCACTGGCATGGCCACAATTGGAGATTTTCAAATCTCAGCCAGGCCAGGCTTTGCACAAGCTGAGATTACTTTGAAGGTCACTCTCTCTAAACAGAGGATCAGACCACACAAACTGCACCCAACCTGATTTTTTCTATGATTGCATTTTAACAATATTTAAATTATATTTATGAATAGAACCAATATAGAAAACCAAAGCAATAGATTACTTTTTGTCAAAATGAATCCTTTTTATGCCATGAAAGTAGAAATAAGAAATTAGTTTGAGTGAGGTATACAATGATGTCAACCATGCATGCTACAAAATACATGATGACTGATAAGCACTGAAAAACACATCAGAGATCTTACAGAGCAGTACGCATGCTGAGATGTAAAAATACCAATGTAGCATGTACACCAATGATAAAGGAAAATGTACTAACAGCATTTCTTTTGCATTAATTCACATCATGTTAGCATGAAAATTTTAGCAAAACAGAACATCACAAGGAAACTCATCCCTCCCTTCATTCACTCCTCCATACTTTACACAGCAGTGCAGTTACACTGACACTCAAAAAAACTGATTTCTGGTTGACACTTGAGTAAAAACCAAAATTATCTTTGTCAACTGGAAGAAATGGTTTTCAAGAATATGACACAAGACAAAAGAAAGAATGCAAAATTTTGAACGTAGGTGTGATTAAGTGGCTATGTAATTACAAGAACTTCACAGACACCGCCTTGTTGTGGGGGAG
>VWZG01004507.1:284533-323196 GCA_013396735.1 Grallaria varia | reverse complement strand
CATTATATGGAAATTTTTTTTTTTGTTTTGGAGTGAAAAGGCTGTAATCAAATGCTCCTTTCAGGAGTGCTGTACAAAGTCTGTTCATTTCTTGTTGCCTTCAAATATTTTTTGACCTGTTGAAAACAATTCTGAAGGTCAGGAATTGATTGATTTCAAATAGTGAAGTTTTGTAAAACTCCAGTTAAACCTTCAGTTTTACAGAAATTACATAACCTGAGAGTGTGAAAAGGGGAACAGTCACTATGCAGACAAATTTTGTTGGGGTTTGGATAGCCTGCTGAGTTTTAGCTTGTTTGTTTGTATATTTAGATATTTTTTTTTATGAAATAGAGAAGCACCTATTACCTTTATGGTGCCAGTTGAAAGGGAAGCATTTAAGCTTCAGCTCCTCTGACATTTTGAAAATTGATGAAGTTTTCAACACATCATTTCTGCTGGTTTAGATGTTTGCATAGTCTAGATAAACTTCAGATGAGCTCCCAGATCTCTAATATTTTTCAATAATTGTCAACAACACAAATGTTCAACACACTTCATTTCATTCTTTGGTTTCACTTCTATTTCAATATAAGTTTTATTTCATTTATGATTTTCCTGGAATCTGAGAAACATCATTTGAAGTTGTGAAGAAACATGGGAACATCTAATAAGTTTAGGCACAAGCCAGTGGGAACTCTTGTGTCACATTGTACAATGCAGATCCTTCTAGTGCACTTAGTGAATTAAGTAAATAATGGCTGTGTCTCTCTTTTTAGGATAATTACTGAACAATGCAGAAAAATGTAAGTAATACCTTACAAACTGCTCAGACCAGATGAACTCTCTTTTACCATCTCATTTTCAGCAGAAAATAAAAACTGAGGGGGAGAAATCAATATATTTAATTGTTTAAATTTTGTTTTCATCCTGCTTTTGCCTTCATTTCTGAAAGAAAAAAAAAGGAAACAAAAAGATGTGAAAAAAATGGAAGAAAAAAGGAAGGACATGTTTGGTGAAATTAATATAAAAATACCAAGTTTTTAAATGTTTTTCGTAACTATTTTTCACTTTGTCATTAAAAGTTTAACTGATCACTTTTTTATTATCAATCCTAAATGGAATTAACTTTTTAAAACACGAAGTAAAAATGGACAGGCTCATATTATTTGAGATTCTCAAATATTCTCAGATTCTCAGATATCTGTGAAAGACATCTTTATATGCAGACTGCTATGGATGTCATTGGGACTATTCATTTACACCACCTTTCTGGAGCACCAATGTTTGTTTGATGCATGTGTTTTCTAAGTGTTGTAATCTGTGTTTTCATCACAAGGTTGAGTATTTCATTGCACCGAATGCTCAACAGAACAGAGTACAAGCGAAGCTGAAAAAGAAATTTCCTACTGTATCACATTCGTCAAAAGAAATCTGTTTTGATGATGGAACTGAATCTGTAGCCCTTATTTGTTGTTTTGTTGACTTAATACAGTTTTCATATGGAAGAGAGTTTGTACTGAAAAATGCTAATTAGCAAAGAAAAAAAATACCACCTTGTGAGAATATGCTGATGGGTTTTTTTGGGGAGAGGTAAAGTTGTTTGCTAGGGTTTGTTTTTTCATTTGGTTTGGGTTTGGTTGGTTTTGGTTTTTTGACTGCAGTAAAGAGAGTTTAATTGAAAAATTCCCCTGGCTCTCTTACTACGTATTTCAGCCTGAAAAACTGGTCAACACAATCCCCAGCTCTCATAATCTGCAGCCCCAGAGAGGTAAATAGCCAGGTGGAGCTGAGAGTGTGTTTTAGGCCAACCCTAAGCATTGGTATCTGAAGACACTATTTATATATTGTGGCTTAGTAAATGTAGACCTCAAAGGACTTTCACACACTCTGGTACAGAATTTGGAAGACCTACAAATACTAAATGTTGTCAGGTCCATATTATTGCAAACCTTTCTGGGCATTCTGATGTTTAGTTGGATTTCTGCAGCAGTTGGAAAGCAAACTTTGAAATCATCTTCAGTAAAGAAGGAACAGCCTGTCAAGTCTCAAATGATCATTAATTATGAAGCTTAAAAAAAATCTAAATCAAAGACTTATAATTTATTGCCAGCTGCAAACAAAATTCAGAGGGCTTTTTTTTTTTTTTTTTTTAAATCAGGTCTTTTTAAAAAAAATCTACAGCACTATGTGAACAGATAAAATCAGAGATCTAGGAGAGAGATAGTGCAAGCAAGTGGTATGTCCAGAAACAGCAGAGATGTTCCAAGGCAGTATATACAGTATTGTAAGAGGCCAAAGGTACTAATAAACACAGAGAAATATAGATTTTCAGGAGACAGAAAGCATTTTGGGACAGAGTAAGAAAGGATAAAGACAAGGACAAAATAAATAAGATTTATTTCAGGAATGAGAGAGGTAAATAATACTCTGAAAAAGTGCCTCTAGTATTTTCCTATGAGCTGTGTAATCCATATGATATTATTATTTATGGAAATGTATAAAATATTAATCAAGTGGGATACCACTAGTGTCTGATAAAAGCCAAACCACAACTAGTTCAATTGCCTTAACATTTTGTGGAGTGTTCCTTTAAGACTTTGGACTCTCTGTATGAGCTTTGGGAAATGTGTTGAACTTGTCACTATTATCTTTTGACATTTAAAAACAAAATATCCTTTGTCAGTTCTGGATTTGACAGCAACTGACTAGAAACCTTAGTTATCTTAAAGTTAGATTTGATATTATTGATAATCCTCTTCTTTGTATTAATAAGAGATACCATTACTGCAAAAAAAACCAACAGGAAATGGTTCATCTAGAAAAGAAAAATTGCTTCAAATACAAACATTTAATTTATTAGAAAAGGCAAAAAAAAATATCACCAGTTACTATATGACATTTCTTGGGGGTGCGGAGGGGGTGTCCTTGAGCCCATTTCATTGTAACCGTCACAATACAGGAGTTTTTAATGAATGACACCCATGGACATGTAATATACTGACAAAAAATATTATGTTTCATCAGTTGTGCACATTCAACTTTTAAATCATAACAACCTTTTAAAAGAAAACAAAATAATCTGGTCCTCTGTGCTATTGATCCTTTTCTTCTAGCAAAGGGAGTTCTTGGGAGTTAAAGCATCCTACAGTTTATTTTACCAAAAGTCTTTCCCAAATGATGACTCATTTCTGAATGTATGCCACTCTTTTCAGAAATTGCTGCAGGGTTATCACCTGAGTTTGGCACTCAAAGCCTTTGGCATTAGGTAAAGGAAATAGTTCCCTAAGTTTGCAACATTTTTAGGCAAAAAACTGTTTTCTAGGGTATATCTGAATAACATTTTTATCTCTGTTGTGAATCAGTTCTCCAATACTATCTGATATTTACTATGCTTGTTAAATCAGCTTTTCATTAGGAGAACAAGCAATCCAACTAAAAACAAGGAGCCAAGAAGTAACTCTGATAAATAAAAACCAGTAAAAATCATAACCTTGTCTGCTTAACCTGAAGGCAAATGGAGCTGTGAGAATTGATGAGCATAAACAACACTATGTGAACAATCTCCTGGTGCTGCAGAACTGGTTGCTAGATTTTCAGAGCTAGAGAACATTTTGGAGTGAAAAACAGAGCCAAACCTTATACACCTTCATTTTGTTTAGTTTCATTAATTTTAAGCGCTATGTTAGTGAAGAGGGATGACCTATCTTGATGAACTAGCTGGGATACTACTTAGTGCTAGGGAGAAACATCAAGAAGCAGCTGTGTGTTTAATTTTAGTGTGACTAAGTGTTTAAACAATGTGTTTGAGTGTTCGGGGGTTTTATCTCTTGTCGTTTCTAATGTGAACAGTTGCAAACATTCAAATTGGTCTGAAGTTTTCTGACAGACAGAAGATAGAAAGACATATATAGGCAACAGCTAAAATTTTTTCTATCATGTGAGCATAAAAGGGTCTTCTGTTTTGTTCAGTATGAGAATTACCCTTCCTTTCCCCTTTTCAAACACTAAGGGGAATGTCCAGTGTTCTGGTCTCTGTGAGATAACCGAAATTTTTCAGTGGTATCATCACTGGCTCAGCTGTAGTGGAGGGTGCATGTCATGTTAACACTACCCACTGAAGAGTTAAAGGCTTCCAGTGTCTGTCTGACAGGTGGAAAGGTTGTGCCTACAATGGGCAAAAGCATAAGACTGATCTGTTAGTCTGAATGGATTTTTATTTCCTTTTAGCCATACATAGGGGGTTTAACTGCATATCGCATACACAACTTTCAAGAGTAAATCTTTTGGAAGAGACTACTAAAATTTTACTTGCAGTGACTTTTTGATTTAAGAGTATTGTTGATGTGGGCAGTACAACTGCATCAGTATTAACAATTCTGGGAGCCTTGCTAAGGTGACATTTCCAGCATGCGAAGTTAAGTGGCAGAGGTCAGAAAGCAACCAGCAGAAACAGATAGCTACGTTGACTACTAGTGATGGTACTTACAGAGTGGAAGAACTTGTATTGTAACTTTGTTATATAAATTGATATAGCTGCACTTTAAATGGCCTTTATTTCAGACTTATAGAATGGAAGAGCACAGGGTTGATGATTCATATAATGACTGAATTCTAGAAGTACCAAATGTTGCTCTCCTGTCATAGATGTAGGATAAAATTAGTTAGTATTCCAAATTCAGCCAATAGTGGAAAATACAATATTTTTAAATGATGAGCAGCAGGGCTGGCAGACTCTGTAAAGAGGTGAAAAACCTGAATGATTAATGGCAGATGAGCTTTAACTTGTGGAGGTTATTTTCTAGGTAGATTTAAAGAAGTTTGAAGAGAAATGGTAGAAACTGATTTGTCATTTTCTACTTCTTCCCTATGGAGAGAAACTTTTCAGTCTGGCACTTTCACAAATTCTCATGTTAAAATCTCTTACAAGGCTGCAGTCCTGTGACATTCCTAAATTTTTGACATTGATAAAAGAAAACACTTTCTTAATTATTTATCCATATGTCAGAAATATGCAGAAGAGAACAGAATTATCTTTTTCCTTGGAGTCTTTTTATTCCAGTGATAAAAAAAAAGGCATATAATAAATAAATAAGAGGTTTTTTATCTGCTGGCACTGCAGTTAGTATATAAACAAAGAAGCACCTATTATGCCTTTACAAAGTTTTCATATGTTATATGTTAGACATCAGTGACAGGATGCTGCTGCTGCTGCCTCCCTGTCCGGGGGCACTGGGGCAATGCGTTTTTCTTTCATAGTGCTTTGAACTTTTCTTTCTTTTCTTATAACCTCAGGTATTAACTTGATATTATGAAACCAGCTTAATTTCATGATGTTTTATATCCTTGAAAACGTTAGATAAATGTGTTAAAGAGAACAGACAAACGTGAATTTTCCAAGTGCTAGTGTTCAGCCTCTGGTGCTCTGAGCATAAAACTGATTTCAGAGACTCTCCCCTCTCTCTCTCTCTGCCTTCTTATTCTCCTTCTTGCCAGCACACAATATGTTCTTTTCGGGCTAATCTACTTAAAGTGTTATCAAATTTTTTCTACTCATTGTAGCTGTTTCTGCCTATTATTTGTAACATCACAGATATGTGGCCAGTTTTAAATATATGGAAGTCCCCTTTATTAACTTTAAAGAGGTCCTTAACAACCACTTTTGGATTTTTCTCCCCTTCAAGTTTTAATGAAAGGGAAAGGAACAGAAAGACATTTGCCATCACACTGCTCACCAAAAGCTTAAGCTGTAGAACTGGGTGCAGAGTAAGGTTTTTTTTCTGTGTGGCTGGATGGATTCATCAGGGCCCCAGGGACATCACAGTCCCTGCAGCCTCTATGCTTGATCTGCCTGTGCTCCCCCAGCTCTAACCCATCACAGCTCAGTAATCTGCTCCAGTGTTTCACCATCTTCATAGAAAAGAATTTCTTCCTAACATCTAATATAAATCTACTCTCAGTTTAATGCCATTTCCCCTTGTCATGTCACTGTATGCCCTTGTAAAAAGTCACTACCCAGATTTCCTACAAGCCCACTTTAGGTAATGGAAGGCAGGTATAAGATCTCCCAGGAGCCTTCTCCAGGCTGCAGTACACTAACCCTCAACCCATCATTTCCCTCAGGACCTGAAAACACATCTCATCAGGTCTTATGGACTTATGCACCTTCAGGTTCCTTAGACGGTCTCAAACCTGACCTTTGCCTACAGTAGAAAATTATTCCTTCTCCCAGGCTCTGCCTTTTCCTCTTGTGTCTTGGCCGGTGTGGCTAGAGCACTTGCCCATGAGGATCAAGGCAAAAAGTCACTAAGCATATCAACCTTCTCCATGTCCTGGGTAGCTAGGTTTCCTGTTTCTTTATGTAGAGGTCCCACATTTTTCCTAGTCTTCCCTTTACCACCAATGTACCATAGAAGCTTTTTGTGTTGCTCTTGACATCCTCAGACTGATTTAATTCTGTGTGGTCCCTTCAACAGATATCAGGGTGGTTGAAGTCTCCCATGAGGACCAGGGATTGTGAGCTAGAAGTTGGTCCTATCTGTCTATAGAGAACCTCATTCACTTGTCCTTCCTTCATGGCAGCCTGTAGCAAACCCCCACTACAATGTCACCAGTCCCTGACCTGCCTTTAATCCTGACCCATAATCACTCAGTCAGCTCCTCCTCAATCCCCAGATGCAAATCCTTGCACTGCAGCTGGTCAGCTGATCAATGACATAGACAGTGACATCTGTCTCCCCTGCCTGTCCTTCCTGAAGAGCCAGTATCCTTTCATTCCAACTCTGCAGTCATAAAAGCCATCCCACTACATCTCTGTGATGTCATTGAGATCATAGCCCCATCATCATGCAAGTCTCTAGTTTCTACAATTTATTTCCCATTCTGTGTGCATTTACATAGAGGTTTTAAAGCTAGATCCCAATGAAGGTTACTGGTTGGAGTGACTGGAATTCCTTTCTGCTGCTCTTCAGAGGCTCTCCTGCAATTTCTCTCCAGACTCCAGGCATGTCTTGGTGGCCCTGACATCAAACTGATAGGAGAGGCACGCACTGAAGTTCCCCTCCCCTATCAGCTGATCCTGGGAGCGTCTGAGGGCTATCTGCCTGCCTCTGACTTCAGCACTCATTCCAGAAAGGCGTTTCTGTATGGCTGTTTCTTGCAGCAACAACCCCCATAGCTGAGGCCAGAAATGATGGCAAATGAGTGGCTATAGTGATGCTAGATGTGCAAGGATTATGTGCAGGATGGCAGACAAAGTCCTTAGGGACTAGTTGTGATATGTCTCTGCTTTTGATGGCAGGAGCTCTGGCCCTAGGTTCTGAATATCATTAGGAGGCTTGGGATTTTTTTGTTTAATTATTTATTTTTTTTCCTACAGAAGATGCCTACACTTCTGAAATAGAAATATTTTTTTATTCATACTAATGTAAATAATAGTATGTATCACTGTGCATAAATGCTATACTCTAATTGGATAATTGCTATTCTTTTTTTATCTAATGCTAATATAAGGGGAAATTTTTTTCACATTCAGAGATAAGGTGGAATTGTCTAAATCCAGTGGCACGAATAAGTAGAATGGGATTTATTTTGACCAGAGGCTGCTTCTGAAAGGCTGACTGTGAAGTTTTTTTTCTTATTTCTGTTTTTGCAATGCGGTGGAAAACTACTAAAATGAGAGAGACACAGTTTCAAGGTCATTGTGAGAAAAGTAAACTTAATACTAACTTTGTGAGTATATTGCACACGTTTGAACTGCTAGGGATAACAGGCACTTAGAACAGTCTCAGCCAATAATTCACTTGACAACACAAACCACAGGTTTGCCCTGCTTCTATTTAGTATTCTTACAGATTTGTTGATTTTGACTAGAATATCAAGACGTTGTGGGTCACACCTTGAGCTGATATGAACACTTGAATTGGCTACTGGTTGAAGTAACTTTTAATAGCTGACGCCACCTTTTTGCTTAAAGATCTAATCTGTGCACTTCTAGCTGTCTATGAAAATGCCATGGATTATTTATCTTAAAAGGCTGAAGGAAGCCATAGTGAGCCCTGATTTTTGAAAACTAACTAGATCTTCAGACCAGTATTGAGCTAAATCTCCATCTTAAGGTCATATTTTAAAACTTTTCAAAGCCTTTAATGACAGACCCATAATTATATGATTTTTTTTTTAAGGTCTTGTGCTTAATAAGCTTTAAACTGGGTTCATGTAACTGTAGGGGAAAAAAAAAAACTCAAAAAATCAATATAGATGCCTCTGTGTGAAAAAGTAATATTTCTGTGAATGAAGGAAAGTGTCCTGATGTGCACACTTAACTATTTACTCCAAAAAAAAAAAAAAAAATAAAAATAGCACCATTACTGTTATCAAAGTTCAGTGAACAAGAATTTATCAAAGATTTGAATACCACTTGGAAAGCTTAGCAAAATTGTTTTTGAAACATGCTGGACAAAAGTTTTCTGGAGATTAAAAAACATCTCTGTCTAACACTATCTGGTTTGCACCAGTTTTATTCTCTAGCTAATTAACGCATATGAACCACCATCTCCAGGTACAACCTCAACAAAGATAGATGTCTCAAAACCTTTCTACTTTGCTTGTGATAAAACCGAGAAGTATCACATTAGGTTTGGCATTATTCCCTGGAATTATCCATTCACAATGAAATAGATATTATGTATGTGTGTGTGCAAATGTGTGCTTGTGTGTACAGATGCATATATACACATATGCAATACACTTCTGTCAGTAAAGACAAAAACATTTATTTCTGAGCTGGAGAAACAAGAGTGTAACCAGGAGCCTAAGCATTCACAGTTTATACTTTGATTCTCATAATCGCAGTTCTTCAACAGCTTCAAACAACAAACGTCAAAAGGTCATTACAAAACTATGAAGATATGTCTAAGATGAAATATCTCAGAAGATACTTTGAATTTAATTACTACAAACATTTAATTTCAAATATTTATTGTTAAATAATTACTATTTTTAAAAGTCATAGATAAAGCAGCAACTCATAAATATATAAATGCAACATATATAAAGTACCTGACAGAAGTATCAGATGTATACAACTTATAAGATGATGGGTACAACTAGAGTGAATAGAGGATTTAAGTCAGTGCTGCACAGGAAATGAATATGGTACACAGGATATTAAACATTATTATTTTGTATCTTGTGTGTATTGGATGCAGGCAGGTCATTTAATGAAAAAGCTACAAAGTAGGAGTGGGGAGATGGGGGAGAACAGTTTAATTTTTTTCAAAAGTAGTGTATTGGACTTTCTACAACCAGTTTTTTCCAAATTGTGAATATTAGATTTTCTTCACTATGTTACAACTACATAATTTGTCAGTGACAAATAGGAAACAAACTCTGTAAACTTCAACAATGAAAGTTCATTATCTACTCCAGACAAGTATTCAGTGGACTAAATGCACTACTGGTAAAATTCAAATTTCATTAGACATTAATTTTCTTTATAGTTTCAAAGACTGTTAAACTGGATCAAGTTTTTATGGAAAGCTGCTTGTTGTATAGATACTTCCTACAAAACATGTAATGGGTTTTTTTGCTGGGCTGACCTTCACTGGCTGCCGCGTGCCCACCAAGCCACTTTATTATTCCCTCCTCCTCAGCAAGGTAGGGGAGAAGAAAATGAGATGAAAATGAGCTCAGAGGTCAAGATAAAGGCAATTTAATAAAGAAAAAGCAAGGCTCGGCACAGAAGCAAAGAGAGGAAAAAAGATTTATTCTCAACTTCCCATCGGCAGGCAATGTCCAGCCACTTCCTGGGAACTATGGCCTTGGTACGTGTAGCTGTGGCTCTGGCAGACAAATGTGTCAAAAACAAACGCCCTCTCTCCTCCTCCTTCCCCTCAGCTTTTATTGTGGCGCATGACCAGTTCAGATCAGCTGTTCTGGCTATGTCCCCTCCCAGTTTCTTGTCCACCCTCAGTCTCCTGGCCTTTGGAGTCAGGGAGGGGTGGGAGTGGGGAGGCAGGAGTTGGAGGAACAGCAAAAAGCCTTGATGATGTGTGAACACTGCCAGCAATAGCCAAAACATTGGTTTTTATCAATGCCTTTCTAGCTTCCAGTACAAACCACAGCACTAGGAGGGCTGCTATGGGAAAAGAAACAATGCAGCCAATACAGTTTATTTCCTACCACATTTTTTAGGAAACATTATACATTCCTTAAAGCTTGTGATCTGTGTGGTTTAAATTGGATGATCATGGAGATCAGGTGGCATATCTGGAGGTTGGCTCCGTGCACAGTGTTCCTTGTGAGAGCATTAAAATATTAATTTGGTGTCCCAAAACAAGTTAAAAGTTCACGAGGAATAAAGGATTCATGAAACCAATGACAATATACTCTGCCATAAGGAGGAGTCAAAACTAACGATTGCCTCTTTTCACATGCAAGCAATTGTGTTAAAGATCTAGATGAGCAGGAGAGGCTGAGCTAATGACATGCTACACCCTAATTTGACAGCTTTCCCTTTCTGTATGTATTTCAATTAGTCTTATGAAACAGAAAGATGGTGAAGCAAATTTTTCTCGGTATTCAATTTAGTATTGTAGTGAAGGGCATTTCAATTAGTTTAAAATTCACAATATTGTATCAATGATCAGTTTTAGAACCTTGTTTTAATGTGTGTTTCACTGGCTTGTTGAAGGTTCTGCTATATTTTGCTCTAGTTTTGAGTTTCTTTTAGAATCCATTATTTTTTATACTATTTATATGGTGTAAAAATTTATCTGGAGAGATGTATCTCTATCTGTGTTTAGTGCTTTTATTTTTAAGTAGTACTTCAAGTCTTTGAATTGAAACTGTTACCACTCCCTTCATCTTCTCACAAGAAAACTCACCATAAAATTTTTCTGAGCTTGCAGATTTTCAGTCTTGCGAATTCTGGAGCTCACAACTGTGTTTCCTCTGTATTTTCTATGCTTTCCATGTTTTAATATGTGATTCATGTAAATGATTTAGTCTAAGAGTCTTCATATAAGAGCCTGTGAAAGTCTTGGGTTAAGTTAATGTCAAACCCTTTTGGCAAAGTAAGAAAGAGGTTGTGGAATTATTGACAGTGATAGATTTTTATCAACTGAATTTTCCATCCCTTAAAAATTTAAAATCTGAAGAGAGCTATTAATAAGAACAAATTCTTGCAAAATAAGGAAATAATAAAGCAATCAAAAATATATTAAAAATAATTAAAAAAATGACTGAACAGATTTCTATTAAGCATGAGTTTTCTGCAGATCCTACAACATATAATCATAAATAATGAAAATTAAATAGAGAGAAACTGTGTAAGTATAGTGAGAACTCCCCAACCAGAAATAATGGAATTAATATTTCCTGTATGACTTGGCAGAGGTTATCTTTTGACCTTTACAACACAGCGAAACCCTTATCTATTCTTTAAAGTACTTGTTTGAAGAAGTGGCTTATGTTTTGATGGGGGAAGGATTGTTATCTGAGGCTTTTTCCCCTTGCTCTGCCGGAAAAAGAAGATAAAAGTATCAAGTTTATACTTTCACGTATACTATACATTTTTTGAATGTAAAATGGTACAAATACAATAGATCTCAGAACTCCCTTAGATATGGTTTCTAAAGCTTACTTTGAGACAAAGTCTAATTCAAAGAATCAAATGTCTAAACTACTACTGTTGCATTCCCTTACTGTCAGCATTTATAATGTGGCAAAGGACATATAAAAGGTTATTATTCAGCTTTTGTTCTACATAACTCTTGTGTTCACATTGTACACGGTTGTAAAAATTAATAAATGAAAATAAACAATAGAAAGAAAACATGAATTCTGTTACATTTAGACAGATATGTGTTTTATACCTCTAATCTAGTGTCAAGATTTGAACCACACTGATGAGGCACCAGAATTTCTAATTAAATTGAATGTTTTCATTTTTTAATCGAAAATCTAGGGAAAAAAAAAAACAAAACAGTGAGAAAACAATAGGAGTGTAAATGTAATTCAGAATAACCTTTCCAGAATCACAATTGCAATCCCAAGTGTAAATAAGAGGAAAAGAATTGTCAAGGTACTTTTGCTCAATAAAAATGGCTCTGAGAAAGATGTCTTACAGAAGGAGGAAAAGTGACTTCAACTGTTTAAAATTTTTAAAACAATGGTGCTATCTACTACTAGAGGTTATGAAATGTGTAATCAGCCCTAAAATTTGTAACATAGCATTCTGCTTAATAATGCCATCTCTTGTTTGCATGCATTTATTTAAAAACAGTCCTCTTTTTATACAGCATTAAAATAACACCAGGTGTTATGAAGACATATTTTTAAAAATAACATAATTCAAATCAGTGTTGACTCAGTCAATTTGAGTTCATGCATATGTCAATTATATAATGTCTCTGCCAAACAACTACTTTCTAAAAGGAAGACAGAAACAAGGGAAGACAGGAAGAAAGGAAAGAAAGATTTCTTTAAACATTCTGAAAAAATATTTGTGACTATCTAATCATGCAATTAATTTCTTAAAGAGACAGAAACCTCCTATTCTGTTTTTGAAAGCTGGTTAATCACTACTTTAAATATTCAGAATGTTCTTGGAAGAAATTACAAATATTTCACTTAAATTCAGGGATTTAGAAAAGATTTTAGTTAAACAAAAGAACTTGAAAAATTAACTAAGCTCTCAACTGAGAACCTGTAAAAGACTATTTATCATTGTGTATATCTACACTTTATGTTTCTTTTACATGTGAAACCTTAGAGCTTATAAACATACAAAAACATTTCTTCCAGTCTGAACTAAATGTTCAACCTCAACAGCCACTGAAGGCACATCAAGCATATTTGACTAACTTTTCTTATGGCAGCTGAGCAAGGGCCTGAAAGGCAGAATAAACTGACAAAAAAAAGCACTGGATGAAATATCACCACAAGTAGGGAGCAACATCACAATTCATGAAGGCCTGAAACTGGTGCCTCTTTATTTGGTTTTGTAACAGTAGGAATTAATTCATATCTTCAGTCTTTTAAAGCATACACACTTTTTATGGCTGAGAAATTACCCCACCTTTATTCTTAGCCAAGGATTATGTCTTGAAAACAACAAAACAACCTCTTTGTGTCGCAGAAGGACCAAGTCCCTGACTCACTTGGTTCTATGCTCATCTGAGAGATCTCTGATCCTTAGCGAGCCAGGTAAGGTCTGACACAAGCCTGATTTCTTTACCTCTGTTTATACCTGAAGCATAAATAAAAGTGGGGGTTCATTTATGTCAATAAGGACATGCAAGAGTGAAAGATATCTTTTGTAAAAGGACTATGTAGAAATTGGGAAATATACATTAATAAATGGATGATGGATCAGTGAATGAAATTTTTTATGCTTGCAATTTTACAGATAGCATTTCCACAGCAGTGAAAGTGTCAAAGAGCTTTACATCATTTTGGCGGTATTTAATGGTGTTTTTTCCTGGGGAGAAAAATAAATCAGTTCACAAAGGTTAAAGAAAACAAAAATTACTATACTCACAATTTTACTGGAGAAAAACAGAAAGTTTTTTATGTAGAAATTGTTCTTAATGAAAAAACCCATTCAATAACAGGGTATAATCATAGAAATCTTTCACAAAAAAAACCAAAACAATCAGAGTTTTTCATAAATGTAATTTATTGATGGAGATTATATCTCATAAGAAACACAAAGCAGATCTTTAGAATCTCTATAGTATTCAGAAACTAAGTATCTGAATTTAAAAAAAATTGCTCTTAACTTACCCAGAGTTCAAAGACCTGAACTAAACTTTGTGGGCTGTTTTAGTAAAAGAAGAGTATTTTCATCTATTGTATTTTGAGTAGGTTTTTTTTTTTCTTGTGTGTGGTTTTTTACATACTTCTTGTGCTTCTAAAATGATTTTAATAATTTAACTTGTTGTCTCCTCTGATAACATCTGTAAAGCATAAATATATAGTCAGTTTTGGTTTTCCTGGTTGATTACCAGCAGCAATAAAAGTATAGAATATGCAATCAGTATACAGTAAAAAAAAAAATAAAATTATTTACTGATACAACATTATTGAAATAGATTTTCTTCAGTGTAGGCAATGCTTAAAAGATAGAATACTGTAAGTCCTAGAAGATCTTTTTTAAAAGATCTTGGCTCCTTGTACCTTCTTCAGCATGTTCCTACCATTTCAGGTACTAATGATATAGTATAAAAGGCCTCTTTAATGCAAAACTAACCCTAAATACCTGCATTGAGATCAGATATCTCTTCCTATAGGTGGTTAAAGGGAGGGAAGACTGAGCACAATCCCACCTGGCTGCACAATTGCAGTCCTGCATGTGACTAAGTCTGCGTAGCAATCACAGACCTGCTGGGCCACAGGGACACCCCTGAGTGCAGGACGCAGCAGCATGGGGGACACAAACCTGTTGGCTTCTACTTCTGTAAAGCACAGGGGTTTTGAGGAAATAGTTTCAGGCTTGGGTTTCCCATGTTCTGAAATCCATCTTTGCAAGAAGCTGTTACGCTGCCTCTGCTATGGAGACCCCCAGAATTTTCATGCACCCGAATAGAGGTATCAAGGTCAAAATTTGTCTTGTAAATAGAACTGGCAGTGTGCTTGCTGATAACAGAGGGTAGGCTTTTCATAATACTCATGTTTGAAAGTCCCAGTGTTGTACTTTGAAATTGATTTTTCTATTTGAATGTCCTTCAGGTAACAGATTAAAATTGGTAGTGTGTTAGGTTGTTTTCTAATTTTTTTATGTAAAACTCAATTTCAAATAAGCTAATATCACAACTACAAGCTTGAAATAATCATAACGATAAAAGCAACAACAAAAAGAAGAAATGTTGACAAGGTTCTCAGTAAATATTCTGCCATTTCCAAGGAAGTGAATTAGCTATGGCTATTCCATTGTGTCCAGCTTAGAGCACACTGGGCTGGAACTAGAGATGGTTCACACCCCTTCCATTCAACAAGTCTGGAACACTGGGATGTCCACCTGTTTTTTTAAGTTAGTCTTCTCATGGCAGAAGATGGAAGAAGTTTTAGTTCTCATGGGATTTTGAAGTATCTCACAGACAGAGTAAAAGTCATCTAAGGAAGACACTGATTCCTAGAAAAGCTAATAATATGTAATTAAAGAAATAGCAAATAGGGGATAATTTTTCAGCTACAATATTTTCACAAATGCTCTCTGTAAATGAAAAGGAGTCACCTGACAGTGTTTAAAAGGCATTTGAACAATGCTCTTAGTAATGAGATTAACTTTTGCTCAGCCATGGAGTGGTCAGGCAGTTAAAGAAGATGATAGCTGAAAGTCCTTTAGAACTGAAACATTCTAGTCTATATTGTTTAATTCAGTTCAATTTGACATGGTTGAATTCTATACTATATCTTGTCCTGCTATATATACTATTATTTATACTGATTCTAGTTTTTCAAGAAACAGTATCATTTACAGTGATCACCTTTTTGCATTTTAACTTCTGTGGAAAGCATCTCATTCTGCATTTGACCTCCTCTGTACTGACACAGCAGAACCGAAATCTTAATTTGCCTTTCTTTCAACAGAGCTATATAGACAGAACAAGAATGCAAGAGAGAGAAGCCAGTCTAGATGAAGTTGCATTCCAAAATCTTTTCCAGATGAGCCTCACAAATTTCAGCCAGTGAGGTTCCTATTGGTTCACTGAAAGACAATACCACAGCCTGTTAAAAATCACCACAAGAAATTAGGGATTTTATGTACTTTGTAGATCACCTTCAAAAATTGTATGTGGGTATATCTAAATCAAAAGATGGCCTTCTCTAATGAAAATCAGATGGTTCATCAGAAGCCAAAATAAAGATATTAATTTTAACACCAATTAGTATGCTAACCATTTTTCAGGAAGACCTAATGACCTAATCATTAGACCATAATTCTTTACTTTATCACCTAATTCCCCGCAGCTGTTCACAGCACTAATGTAGTCTATCAGTAAGGCACAAAGAAACTGCTGCCAGAGGTCAGCTCTCTGCAGCAGGGGAATGCCCCAGGGCTGGGCACCATGCAGAGGACACAATCCTCCAGATTTTTCTCTAGTACTTTTTAGATGTTTTACAAGTGTGTAATAGATGTCTCCTTATTTCCTTACATTTGCACAGTGATTTGCAATGTAAGGATTTAAAAGCATTTCATAATTTCAAGGAACCAACTTCACATTATTGAGACGTTGTATGGCTGCGTTTTACAGACTTAGAGTCAAAACAAAACCGAAATGTCACCTGCCATATCTGAATCCAAATTATGTTGCAGTTTATGCTTCCTAAGCTCCAATACCTCTTTCCACTCTATTTTAGCTTTTATCATGATGTGGTAATGGCTGTTTATGGTTCAAGGTCAGAAAACTGGTCTTCATGTTAATTTTACTGAAGAGATCTATAAAACTTAACTGGTTGTGGGCATTACTGGACTGAAAAAATCACATTCTGAAGTATTAATATTAATTGAATGTAGATACTAGGCACTTCAGTAATGTCCGAATTATTAAGCAAATTAAAATATGTATCAACAAAAATAAAGAAATAACGTTTTGATTATCATTTTGCAGTTAAAAAATAGATAACCTATGAAAGAATAATTGATCAAGAGTTATTAATCATGAAGGTGAAAACAACGTTGGACATAAGATATTAAATTCCAAATTGTTGGAAGTCTTACAGTATAAATTTCTCAGTTCTGATGCATTTTTTTCCCTATGCATTCACAACTGTCTATTTTCAGAAACAAGATAGTAGGCTGAATAGATCACAAATAGCTGTTACGTTTTAGTTTTTGGCAGAATAAATCAGTCTTCCAGAGAAGATTTTAAGCATTTCTAAAACGCAGCCTTCCCCACCATTATTTGTTATGTAGTTCGATACAGTAAAAGAAAGCCACTGCTTAATCTGAATCTTCAGAAGAATGTAAATAAACATGTTTTTAAATATTTCACTCTGAGATTAAATCAGCATACTAGACTAAAATAATTTTGTTTGTCAAACATGCAAACAACAGAAACAGGGAAAAAAAAGAGAAGAATTTTTTTTTTTCCTTATCTGTCTCACTTTTTAAAATAGTATGAGTGCTTAATTGAAGAGTTGTCAGCGCTGGTGTACTCAATAGTCATATTTTACAAATGAGAACATTGCAGAATAGACACGACCTCCTTCCATTTGATAGCGGTGGTAAGTGACAATGGAGGGTGTGATTACATTCTTTCCCTTTATGTTCAGCCTTGCATCTTTGCTAATGTGAGCATCCCAGTGAGCACACAGTTCTTGTAGACTTGGTATGATTTCCCACATACCCTATAGCAGTAATACTCTGAATATATCTGCTGAGAAATATTTACCAATACTCAGAATTGAATAATATATGGGGGGTTATGGAATAGGAGTTGAAGGGTATAGATTCTTGTGTACCTCACAATGATAGTACTTATGTGAACATGCTGTGGCACACGTAGAAAGTGTTTATTAAGTCCTGAATGCTGTTGTTCCCCATTCCCAGCAATTATTTTACCTATTGTTGATATGGCATTCTCTTTCTTTTGAAATTTTCTCAAATGTCATTTAAAATTTGCATGGATTGTCTCACTGATTTTTAGGTACTATTCACCTTTAGATTCATGAATGACAGAGATAAAATTGACAAAACCAGAGCCACATGAAATAAAAAATTCAGTTATGTCGTCACTGTTCAAGTAATCTTTAGATATCATTGCAGAACAAATCATTATCAGCTATATGTTGGATACATGGGATCCTGAGTATCAAATAATATGAATTCAACAAATTTAAACTGAATAAAATAGCTAATCGCTTTCACTCTGTCATCTGTGCAGTGAAAGACTATGGTGAAAACATTTAAATAAAACCAGGAAATGTCACTCAATTCACCACAGTAATCAGTTTCCACTATTCAACTGCTTAAGCTTTAACAAGTCCAAACTCTTTTCTAATTCACTCAGACCTCCTGACATGGTAATCTGCCTTGTAATGAGATTCTACTTCTTTACTGTGTCTTCTAAGACTTATTCTATGTTTATTATGATGGCAAATCTTATGCCATCATGATTCTCTTTTGCTATAGTATAAACATATAGATTCATAAGGAGACATATTGCTTTTAATTTTTCCCTTTGATTTTATGACTCGATAATTTTTGTGTCCAAAATCCCTCTAGAACATCCTTATTCATTTCCCCTAACTGCTCTGCTTTTCAAAATGCACACTATCATCTACACTTTCCCCCCTTTAAAAATGTAAATATATAATTTTTATTCCTGTAAACAAAAGTGAACTTACACCTGGAAATGTAGATATCACAATATCTTTCAATATATTTTGGTTAAGAACAGCTGCAAAATGTACTTCTGAACACCATTTCTGTTCTCTAAAAATAAGCAGCTGAAAGAGATAATTTAAAAATATTTCATACGTATTTGGTTAAATTATTCTTGGAACAATTTAATCTAAAACTATTGTTATTTTTCTCTTCTTCTCTGTTCTTTGATTCCAAAGAGGCATGACATGGGATTTGTCTTGTCTGATTTCAATTGTCTTAAAGATTGTCTCAATCTAAGCTAGTTGTATAAGCTCTCTTTATTGAAAGAACTAGACATTGTAGGCAGACAATTTGTCTAAGCTGTCTTAGATGCTCATCTTCAATGAGATGAATCACTCCCTGAAGGTGTTTATTTCTCTCCACTGACTATGAAGGAAGACTAGATGACTAGTTTAGACGACAACTTCTAGTTGTCTGACGCTTACTGAGATGGATCCAACACAAAGTGCCCTGAAGCATTCTGGTTTATAAGGCACTAGAGCATTACTTCTTAGAATACCAGATTTTCAACAAAAATAGTCTACATCTACATTTCTAGACATAGACCCACATCCCCTACGTTCCTTCAAAATTAATTTTTAGGACTAAAAACCCCCAAACATCTTATTGGTGGTTTGGTACAAAAAGGAGAATTTTGCCCAAGAATTTTGATTCAGTGTTCTTAAGCCACATTGTAGAGAAATAAGTTATGTAAATAAATTGCAAATATTTCAAGAATACTGTTGTATTTTCTTGATGATCAGTCCCCTTTTGGCTCAGGGTTATGATAATACTGAATAGGTCAAAACTGCCTTACTGGTTTATTATTTGCCTCCAACTCACACCTAATCTTAGCTTTCAGTCACCTACAAATCACTTTGTTATATACAACTTTTAAAGTTCACACCTTGTCTTTCTTGCGAAGGTGGTGGCCTATAGCTCACATCCATAGAAGAAACCTTCAACCAAAAATTCTTTAGTTTTTGTCAGTGTTGTAAGCTTTAAATATTTCACCTGCAAGTTCTTATTATTAAGATTATATCCTCATGAGCAATATTGGAGTAGTGTCAATCATCCACTGCTGGGATGAGACAATTTCTGATAGAACCAGTACTTCAGGAAGCATACAGGAAGTATTTGAATAAGTGTCCCTCAGAGCAGAGCAGGGGATTGTGACCTTCTGGGAGGTTTCCTGAGATGCAGAACCTGGCCGGGAGCAGGAAGCTGCCTGGAAAGCAGCTGCAGAGGCATGGGTGGGACCTGATGGGACAGCAACCATCCCCACTCCCACATGAGGTGGCCCTGGGAAGCCTGTTGTGGCATATTGAAAGGAAGGGGAATGGAGCGGATGCCTCTCTGAAGGCGGGACATTCCTCTGTCCGACTACAGAGTTTTGAAGCATAACCTTCCTGACCTACCTGGGCACTCATCCAACCTGACCCTGAAGGCAGAATTGTGGGTGCTTGTCTGAGAGTTAAGGCTGTCACTCCAGCCTGCTGGTCTTCACCACCTAATCCAGGAGTGGCTGATGCCTACACCCATACGGAGATGCTGAAGGGAGAGTGTTGCAATGGAAGGATACTGGCTCTTTAGGGAGGACAGGCAGGGAATATAAGGAGAGGATGTCACCTTCTATGTCTGTGTCCAGCTGCAGTAGATGGATCTGTGCCTGAGGATGGATAAGGCGCTGACTGAGAGCTCATGGATCAGGATTCAAGGATTGGTAGGGACAGGTGACATTATAGAGGGGGTCTGTTACAGGCTGCCCAACAAAGAAGGATGAGCAGAAGTGACCCTCTATAGACAGATGGGAGAAGCCTCCTGTTCACAATCCTTGGTCCTCATAGGGGACTTCAACCACTTGGATATTTCTTGGAAGGAAAACACAGCAAGCCGTAAGCAATTCAGAAGGTTCCTGGAATGCATTGTTGATAACTTACTTCTCCAAATGAAAGAGGAATGAATGGGGAGAGATGCTTCCCAGTCACAGTGTAACACCTTCAAGAGCTAGTTTCAATACATACATTTCAGGCTTTCTTTAGATCAAAGTCAACTAGCCAGATGTCCCAAAGTAAGCTTATGTTTCTAAGAATCATTCTCTGAATTAACAGGAGTGAAGTGCAAAATCAGAATAAGCTGTCCCATATAACTGTGTCACTTCCGATAGATGATAACACAGTGTATAACATCCTGTAAAACAGAAATCCACTCTTGGCCTTTATATCTCCTACTGTCATCCTAAATTCCTCTGAGACCACCACAGACATGAAGTTTTATATGGCTGACAATACAGGAACAAAAACGTTCTGGATATTGGTAGTCAGATATGGAGACTTTAATTCTGTTACATGAATAATTTCAGATAAAGTTAATAGTGATTAAAATACGTTATTACTTGTAGACAGCTCTTTCACAATGAAATTGGTGTCTACCCGTTTCTTAATAGAAAAATATTAATCTCATTTGAAAAAAAAAAAAAAAGTAGTCATTACAATTGGTATTAAATAGCCTTTTCTCATTAAATCTTTTCAAAGCTGAGATCACCATGGTAGAAAGACAAGACAAATACATTTGATCCTGGAAACAGGAAAAGTTGAGATGCTTTTAACGTGTCCCTAGGATGCCAGGAGTCAGTAATGCACTTTTACCAGAATGAAAGAAAGAAAGAATACAAAGAACCACTATGCCATCTCAAACGCTGTATTTTTCATAGATGCAGATTCAATTCTCCTCTCTTCAAGCATAGTCAGTTTCTTGTTAATAGCATGTAAATACAGCTGCTAATGTGTTATTCTCCAGTCATTTGTTGCAGCTGATTAAAGAGAGAAATGTAAAAGGTTAATTTTCTAATTACATACTCCCCCAAGGTAAATTATGCATGTTATCACATCCATTGACACTCTGTAATGGGCACTTTTTATTACAGAGTTATTTTCTATGAAACTGTGTATCTTCAAACATTTTATTTTTAGTAAGCAAGAGGATGGAAGGAAGGAAAAAATAATATCCATCCTATCAGAATTTTTTAACTCTTTCTGGAGAGCTTGTTGACAGGATATTAAAGCTTGCCAAAAAAACTCTTCCCCCTTTCTTCTCACAGCTCATTTGTAATTTCCATAAAACTGTATTAAATTGAAAAGTAAGAATAAGACTGAGCTAAAGGACACAGTAATGTTGGATGCCTCTCAGTAAAATTTTTAAAAAGGAATGACATCTCAAATGAATATTAAACAAGAATTTCCTGCGGATACAAATGCATGTCTTCCAGGAAAGAGGTACCTGATCTCACCGACCATGAGACCTTTTAATTACCAACCAGATGCTGACCACAACTAATCTGAAAGCTGTTTTTCAGATTGCGTGTGCTTCCTAAATAAGGGTCAATGCATTAAGAGCAATAGTCCACTCCAAAACAAAAAAAAAAGATTGTTTTCCCACTTTACCTACTGTAACTTTCAATTATTATCTCAAATGGTGGAAGAGATGAGCAGCATGGACACAGGTGATCACTAGTCATTTAAGATGTTAGCCATGTTTCAGTCTAAAAACAGATGGTTTATAATTGATACATTTGTAATTTATTGATGATAGTAAATTACATAGTGGGAAAAGCAAACCTAGACAGGGAGAAAGATGAGATAAAAATTAGGAGAGTGTTTCCCTTAGTATTTTCCCTATCTCTGGTGCATACATTAAAAGAGTAGAGCAAGGGATATATGACTTTTATATAATTTGAGTCAAATTCAATCATAAAAATATAACAGTGGTTTATACATATATATATGAATGTATAGTCATTTTTTGTCAAAAAATAATTTTCAAGCCAAAATACTTTCAGTAGAAATTTTCAACTATCTCTAATGAGCATATGAGCATAAATTAGAAATTTATTTAATGATCATGTGATCCAAAGTTATGTTGTTCTAAAAACTTGCTAAACAAAATCCAGAGCATTTAAAGTAATATAAAACTTTAGACTGGCAGATAAGACAGAGGGAAAAAAGCTGGGAATGAATTTTGGATTAATGGAGATCATGGTCTTTTTTCATTCCTTCTGACAATAATCCATTTTTTATGCAGAACTGGCACAGTAGTGGTTCTGTGCTCCTTCTCAGCCACCAGTATCAAGAGAGTTTATGGCTTATTACTGCTATGTAACCTTTGTACCTCTTCAAACTTTTTTATCACTATTAGCTATGTCCAGTGTAAACTGTGTACTACATCTAGTCCTATGAATTTAAAGCAGAATAAGCAAAGCTTTTAGTGTATCTGTGCACTATTAATGGATATAGAGAGTTCTACTGAAACTCAGTTGAGTCATACTAAGTTACACCAATAAAATATTTGGCCCTTTCATATTTTCAACATCAAGCTACATCTCTGCTCTTTTTCTCCTTTCCTTTTTCTCTTCAGATAGGAATCCCAAAGAGTAATCTCTGAAGTTTCATATAGTTTGTTTCTCCCATGTCAATTTATCATAACTTTAATACAGAAACAAAACTATTTCTTTTCAGCTTCTGATGTTTTACCTTGTGAAAAGGAGCCTTTCTGAGTATCTTACTCTCTGTCCTCCAGTATATAATCCTTAGAATAGTCAACCAGTGGAAAACAAGTGATGATCCTAAGCTGGTAATGACTGACAGCTAAAAGGACAGAAGGACAGATCTTATCTCTTTAAACCATAGTAGATCGGCAGCTCAGGTGAGAAAGAAACCAAAGGGGCTTTTGTTTGTTTATAATAAAATTAAAATTACTTGAAATACAAGTGTCAAAGCCTAAACGGGGCCTAATATTATCTCTTCAGAGCCTGTTTAAAGGGTTATGGAATGTTTCTGCACTATGACACTGATCAGTTGTTTAATTAACCCCAGTCAGGTAACGTGTAACAGCTTTTCACAAGTAAACATGGATCTGATTCAGTCTTTCATTATATGAGAGTTCTTCCATGAGTCCAACACATTTTGGACTATGATAAATACAGAAGCAAATAGAGGTCAGACTGCACCTGGAAGGTAATAGATGGCCACTGAGCGCTGTCAAGACTCCAACACATATACGTGAATCTTTCAAGACATCCAGGCATGGAGGCAGAACAGTATAGACTGTCGTGTGTCATGAAGTTGAGATAGGTCAGGCACAATGATCACCATCCGCTCCAAAATGGTACAAAAAGACATACCTCATACCTGTGCATAGTCATCAAACTAGGAAGTATGTAGGATATGTGAGGACAAAAAAGTTGGTATCCTTTGTCCTTGTTGTCATTTCAACAAATCCTAGGTCCTACATGTGTACGTTAGCATCATGATATCTGACTGTGTCTTGAAAGACTGAACACACTTGCCATGGCACCTGGTAGTAGGACAGATTTTTTTGGACACTGCACAGACTTCTGATATTAAGGAGTATGCAACAGTGAGGGAGAGTAAGGGAAGCCTGTTTTACTCCAGTTTTAATTTTAAATAAAATCAATCAATCAATCAATAAAAATGCTCCAACAATATTTCCTACATAAAAGTTCCTGGAATGGGTACTGCATCAAAAGCTGCATAAATCTATAGAATTATTAACTGAGTTAATGAGACTTAAGTTTCAGAGAAAGTTGCTTGCTTCTTGACATTCTGCTTTTTACATTATATATTGGCTAGATTGTGTGAGTCTAATACCAAAATTAGCTGGTAAGCAGGTAAACCAAATAAAGAGGGAGAATACAAAGAAATGACAGTGATAGTGCCTGTGATTATTCGTTCATAGCTCTTTTGTTGCTTCAAGAATGAAATTGCTGTTGTATTCTTGAAGAAAAAAAAGACCAAAAAGAAACACAAATACCTACAAGAGATCAACAGATCATTTCAAGCACTGAATGTCTGAATGTCTATTTAATTCTTTATAGACCAATTTTTTTATCCCCCACCCCCCTCCCTTCCCCTGCTGGCCATGACATTTCTTTCTATTTCATGGTTTTGGTCTTCTGGGAATAAAGGTACCACAATAACTTACTGCCCTTGTGCACATTTATCCACCAACAAACTACTTTGATCCCTGGTGTAAGCATATTCATTCTAATGGAATTAGACAAGGCAAGAATTTGGCTCTTGTTATTTATTCATGCAGTAAATGCTATGACTGTTCACCCATCACATCAAACCAAGTATTCACCTACAATCCATTCTCAGGGCAAAGATCACTAAATAGCTGGGGAAAGATGGGTGACTGAAGGCCAAGAACCTCTGATATACCATGGTTTATATACAGTCTTCTGTGGTTGTATAGATTAGCTGGAAACTCACGGAGAGCAATAATCAGACACTGACAATGCCACAAGAATGAATATCAGTACAGAGGAGAGTCTGCTCTCTTTTTTTTAAATCTCTTAACATATGTTTTAGATAAATAAAATAACTCTGATGTTATCATAGTCATGGCTAGGTTTTGCAAACGAAGATTTGGGAAGGGCTCTACCCACGCTTGCTGCAAGCGCGCTGATGGCTGAAGAGGCCGATGCGAGATAGGCAAGTCCGGTTGCAAAAGGCACAGCAGAAAGTCTCCATAGGCGGTGTTGGTGAGGCACCGTTCTTTCTGCATTGAACTATGATGTAGTACAAATGTGGATTGCATATATACAAAAAAAGAAGGCTTTTCTTTCCCCTTTATGTTGTTGAATACTAAATTGCAAAAATTGCAATCTTGGTCATATCATAAAATGTTCTCATTTTCTGTCTTATTTGAAAGCTCTCGATTTTCTGTTTTCTTATGCTGACTAATTCTACGAATCCCTGTAAAAAATCCATTCCACTCTACTGTGATTTTTTTCCTGTCCAAAAAGTTCAATAAATGGAGTCTGTAATGTATTTTTTGTTTCAGTAACATATGAAACAATATAATTAAAACAATATAATCGAAATATGCCACCCAATGAAACTATTTGCATAACACCTTGAACGCTTTAGTTAAAACCTGTTCTTGATGTTTGCAATAGACAAACCAAAGCTGTACAGTACATGGAGACTTAAGCATTAATAGTGAATCTTAAGAGCTGTAAGTTAGTTGCAACGCTCTATTAGCCTTCACAGTATAAGATTTATTGCTTTTATTTACTATTAAAGGTGTTTTGAGAAACCTGATGTCTGTACCACCTTATTTTAAATGGGCTTTAATTCTAATAAAGCCCATTTTATGTTGGTAGCAAAGTCTACCCTATAATTTACTATTTAAAGACTGTTTAAGTAATCTACAATGATGCAAGAAAAAAATTCCAAATGAGAAATAGAGAGCTTTAATTTAGCTAAAACTATGGGTCACATGAAACTTAGTTTCCAATGCTGTCTCTTAACTTAAGGTTCGGCATTTAGTTTTCACATCTAAAAAATGTTTGGTTTTATTTTTAAATAAGATTGCACAATAATTAGTGGTGGTTTTAATTTATACAGTAATCACTCAAAAGAGTCTAAAATCTGTCTACTTCTAATGCTAATTTTAACTTTCATGAGCTTAAAATTGGCTGAGGATTCCAAATGTTGTCATCAAAATTCTAAAGCTTCTTTCAGGATTATATTCAGCAAATATACATTAATGATGCATTACTTTATCAAAACTGGCATGAACATTATTGCCTTGCATAAAACTTCAACTTATGTTCTCTGGACCATCAACCAGCATAATCATTCTGATGCTGTTAAGTATAATCTGTTGAACAGTTTTAGCGTTTAAATTATTTAATTATATTTTTTTTCACTTAAGGATTTTTGTTTTCATTCATAAAATTGATAAAACAATAAATGTGACAAATTAACCTTAATTACTGGTCATTGGCATATGTCTGTGTTCACAACTTAAAAGAAGGACAGTACATGAGTTGTACTGATGAACAGGACCTGTGAGCCAATTGCTCATGCACTGCAGATGTGTTTGTCCAGCTGCGCTGGGCATTTTATCCAAGGATTCTGGGAGAGACAGTATCAAAAGCTTTACTGAAATCCAAAAATATTTCACCAACTGGCTTCCCTTCATCAGCTAGGGGGGTTACCTTGTCATAACAGGAAGTCAGGTTGGAAAAGCAGGACTTTCCTTTCATGAAGCTGTGCTGGCTGTGACTGATGACAATATTGTCATTCAATACTTTCCAGAATAATCTTTGAAGGGATCCAGCTTGAGCAGCAGATTCAGCACAAATGCTTGGTTTTACATGGTTATTCCAATTTGTTTGTGGTTTTGAAACTGAGAGGAACAATTAGGAATACCATTCTCTTTAATTCTGACAGGCAAACGTTGTTCTTTGAGATCATGCCCTGATGGTCAAGCAGACACTGAACTTTCAGCAATGTTCAGTAGTATTTTGAAGATTTTGTGTGTGTATGTGTGTGTGTGTGTGTGTGTGTGTGTAGTTAGTTGTTTTTTTATTTCTTTTGCAGGTTAGGAAACTGTACTGTTCAATTAATGTTTTGTTTAGTTCAGATTTACCCCCACTTCATTCTGGAAAGGAGATTTACTGAGTCAGAAGATAAAGGTACCTAAAGATATATGTGACTCCAGTTTAATCTATTTTGAGGATGAAGTGTGAGAACATGCTTGTTTAATAACACTCTTATTATACGTTTGGCTTGATTTGTAAAACGCAAGGACAAAAATACATTGTAAATAAATTCACTAAACTTTTTTAATCCTTGAAAAGCTTCAATGTTTGTTTCAACTTATTCTTCAGACTCAATTGAATCTGAAGCACTCCATCTACTTTCAGTTTTGCATCTTACTTTTACTCAAATGCTTCCTAAATACAGAACTCCTGGCAGGAATCTCATGGCAAAATGTCCAGTATGTCTTTAAATATAATGGAGATATTCTTTGTTTAGCCCTGCCAAGTGGCTGATTGCTGGCAGCTGAAACAAGGGACAGATGGCCATCCAGCTCTATTTGCACCCTATTGAGACGAGTAAGTGACAATCTGCAAAATACTCAGAACTAATGTAAACTGGTTTAACCTCAGGAAACCCAAGAGCCTCTTAGGTTTCTTTGGTGATGTGTAGGCAGATTTTGTGCTTTTTGATGCAGTGTTCTTTGACTTAAAGATCTCAGTGCTCCTCAAGCAAATGCAGCCTATTATGGCCCAAGCACAAAGATAGCAAACTGCTGTGAAAACAGTGCAAGGGCATTCTGGTCATTGAAGTGCAAGTGATTCTGGACATCGTGTAGTGTTTGCGAATTCATCCATTCAAAGGTTCTTCACCAAGCATCTTTTTTTAAGATAGCACAGTACTTTCTTAGGCCATATGTGGAACTAAACCCTGAAAGCTATTGGGCCTTTGTCTTAGGCACCTTAGCAGAAGAGATGGAAGTGGAAGAACAAGGGATGACTGAAAGAAAACCCAGTAACATTAGTGAGTTTAAGCGGATCAAATTTGGACTCCGGTTTAACAAACTGTTTCTAACAATGGATTGGGGCAATCCCAAGGACCAATAAAGACTGGGCCAAGAATAGACTGAGAGGAGCCTTGAGGACAAGGACTTGGAGTTCTGGTGGAAGAGAATCTGGACATGACTCGGCAGTCAGTGTTTGCAGCCCACGAAGCCAAACATATTCGGGGCTACACCCAAAAAAGCATGACCAGCAGGACGAGGGAGGTACTCCACTCCTGTGAGACCACACCTGGAGTTTGGTATGATAGAGTGTATGTCTGTGTTTATTTGGTTTATTGCTCTTAAATCCTGTACCAGTCTGTACTCCTGAGAATGAGGTTTCTTTGCTGGTAAAATAGAGTATTAAATTCAGATTGACGCTCTCTAAGCAATCCGTACTGCACAAAAGTATTTATCAAGGACTCCAATCCTTTATGTGCTTCCAGTCTAATAGAGTATTGATTTATCCTCACTGTGTTTGCTACTGATTTGAGTTCTGTTTTAAGTAGAGTCACATTCTTTGCTTTACCTGGTTTCTTTGAAGCCCCCACCACCGGAATTACCAGATTCAATGCTGCACCAGAGATGTCGGTCTCATGTTCTTCCAAGGTCTGGTCCATTAATAAATAGATTCAAGCCTTTAATTTCTTTTGGGACATGTAGCTGTACAGAGTTATTTGAGCATATCACTTACATGATATCACTTGCATGAAAGTGAACATTCTGGCATATATAGAGACTCGTTAAACAGTTTAATAACTCCAATTGCATGTTCCATAGGTTGTAAGAATGGCTACAAAGTTCTTTTTCCCATTACCGCAACAATTGGTATTATGACTTTACTCAGTTGGACCTTGCAACTAGTTATCACTGAATGTGTGGCTCTGTCACCAGACATGATGAAAGAAACTTATCCTACACCAACTTGATGTGAATAAGTGACACTTCTTTATTAGAATGCTGGGAACACGGGAGAATAACTTCTCCTAAATATGTTTGCCCAACAACAAAATTCATACAGTTGTTATACTTTCTCATTACATAAGTTTTTATTCTTTTTTTTTTTTTTTTATACTTATCATGCCTAGCTAAGTCCTATTCTTCTTCATTTTATAGTAGTTATGGTCCAGTTGCCCAATTCTTAAATCTAACCTTTGAAGTGATCGGTCCTTTCAGGTGTGTAGTCTCATTCTACAACAATAATTGGTCTATACTATTTAGCTGTACTATTTGAGACATGCAGGGTCCAGACCAAGACCTGGCAGGTGTGGGGGACTTCAAAGCAACTTTGTATAGTCCAGCAACTTCTTGGCAAGATTCCTGTGGTTCCATTCTTTCAAACACAATACCCCTAAAAATTCTAGTGCATTGTGCTTCTCTACCTTTAATCACAACCACTTATATGATCAAATCTTGATTATTTTATCAAACCATTTGCAACGGCTCTGCTATCTATAAAAAAAAAAAAAAAAGAACAACTATTGTTTCATTCCCCAGCTTTATTGGAATTAGAGAATCTTCTGAGAATGCCTTCATGTTTTCGCTGGTTTTCCTTCACTCGTTATCAGAATCCTCCAGCATAATAATGTTAAATTCCTCTGACTGAGCCTTCCCTTCCCTACTAGGGCATTCATTTTTCCAATGTCCTTCCTGCCTACAAATAGCACATTGATTCAGGTCCCAGGGGAGGTGCCTTTCAGACCCCAAAGTCTCTGTGTATCCTTTCACTAATATAGTACCATTCTTTTTCCTTCTGCAGTAAAAAGGCATTAAGTATAGCCTGCATATTCCCCCAATTTGGGTTATAAGGCAACATAATAGTTTCCAAAAGTTGATACATTCCTTCAGGATTCTCTCTCTATGAACCAACAGATAATTTCCAATTTAAAAAATCTGAAGAAGTAAATGGAACAGGTCTGAAAACCAGACAGCTCTCTGGCCTCATTGTTTGTCTTATACGTCTTCCAAGTCTGGCCCGCAGTAAGGCTACAATCCTCACTTCCCTTACTCTTTTTTTTTTTTTTTTTAAATTTTGATCTGTATCCTCTTTATCCAATCCTGCCCCACCGTTAAACAGAGGTGGAAAGGAGGGGACTAACACCTGTCCATCTTCCCATTCATCCTCTCCACGACATATAATCCCTTGCTTTTTATCCCTCTCCTCAATACATGGCAAGAGCATATGCCCTCCAAATTTACACTTTTCCCTGAATTTGGATCTCTATACAATGTCATAGAAGAATTAACATAAGAAACCTCACCCCATTACCCAGTGGGTGATAAAACAACAGCAACTGTAAAACAATATTAGACTGCAACCACTTATTTCCCCCCTCCTCCTATTTTTAAGTTGGCTACCATTGATTACAGTATCTATTCATTTTCTCATGGTTCCCCAAAACATATTTCAGTTTTTTAGAATATAACCTAGAGGGCGTCAGGGAGGAATTATCGCTATATTTCATGCTCTCAGTTTGTGTTCATCCAAGCATTAACACAAAAAATAGAATGAAATTATAAAAGTCTTAAGTTGTTCAAGTGTGCCAAGTTAAATAGTTACTTCTTGACTAGTGTTCAAATTACAGAAATACTGTTTTAAAACTTTGAAATTTGATTGACATGCTTCCTGATTAGAAAGTGTTGGAATTGTAAGTGAAACTTCTGTGAGGTTTTTTGTTATTTTTATTCTTGATACAAACATGTATTTTAGATTTAAAATTACGAATAATATTTTAAACAGAAATTTACCTGAAATAGAGTTTTGGTGATCCTACCATCAACAACTTTACCATAGCTCTCAACAAAGCTGGAATAAAGCTGGAATACATAGCTTGGATCTTTATGGGTCCTCTGGCAAATGCTATGATGAGCTAATTGATGATTTGCAAGGAAATGACTCATGTTAAGCTTTCATTTCACTTATAACAACGGAGTAAGAGATCACATTAGTATTGCTTCTAAACAATGGATAAATGCCATGAATAGCATTGTGTGCAAGCCTATTCAGAGTAATTAACAGGTGTGAATTGTTGTTTGCTGGGATAAACCTCCCACTGTGCAGCACTTTTGTTGGCTGCAGGCTGCTTTCCTGCTGTATTACTGCTTCTAAATCTCACTTTAATGCAAGATTTTACATATGTTAATTCTTCAAACAGTTGTCTATTTTTAAAGTAGTTGAGGCAATAACAGTGAATCTCTTTAAAAAGCCTAGTTTGTTGGTTTTTTTTTAGCTTTTGATTACCTTGCACCACTTCAATTTTTTTGTCTTTCTCTTATCAGCAGAGTCTGGATTCAGTTAAAGGAACTATTGTAGTAACTTGTAGAAATATTAATGTGACTCCTTAACTGTAAGAATGAAGCCTGTTCTGCAGTTTATAGAATCAAAAATCTGCTACACTGAATTCTTTACCCAGAATTATATAAGTAAAAAGAGTATAGACAAACCTATGGGTTTCTGCATCTGTGGGTTTCACCAGCTCAGAAGTGGAAATTTTAATTTTGACTTTGAAATTCTCATACTTCTTTGTAAATTCCAATTGTGCTCATCTGTAATGACAAAAGAAGACCTGAGTTATAAAGGTTTGGGTGTTTAGAAAGTCAAATAAAAATACCCCAACCAAACAAACAAAAAACAAAATAAAAAGGGAAAAACAACAAAATTTTTGCAGCTTCAGCATGAATTACTATTTCTCTATCAGTAGTCTTTATCTGAATTCCAGACACAGATTTTTATATTTAAATCTCAGTCTAAAACTTGTCCATAATGTTTTTTTTACTGTTTGTGTTCTAAATTTAGTTGAGGAATGGCAAGTCCAGATATAGAAATCAAATGAGCCAGTAACTTTTCCCCATGATCCTCTTTCACACAATTACTATGTCATAGAATTGTTTTAAATGATTTTACATTTTATAATGCCAAAAGAAGAAAAATTTAAATGTCATACAATTTGAATCTTTTTTTTCAGTCAATACCACCAAGCTGTCAATGAATTTAAACTATTAAAAAAAAATAAATGCCTTTATCGAATTTTATATTTTTTGTCTTCCTTGTTAACATAGGTCTGAACACTTCTAGAGGTTATACTTCATATGTTTATAGCCAAAGAAGCAGTCGGATAGTATGATTTTATACTAAAATTTCTACCTCAGAGCTGAAAAGTTGCCCTGAATAGGAGATGTGTGTAAATTTCTTTTAATGAGACCTTGGGATAAGCGCTTATCCTTGAACTTCCTGACTCTGCCTCATCATGCTGATGACTTTTTCTGTCTCTTTTGAAAATCCAGTTTGGAACTTAGAAGTAGAGATAAGTGATATTGTTTGGTTTTGTTTGTTGTTTGTTTGTTTGTTTATTTTCTCCTCAAGCTATTCTAACACCAGTACTTTATTGTGGTTGAAAACCTGATGTTTTTGCTGATGTGTAGGAAGATCCCAGGGCATGTGTTTTCCACTAGCATCTCTGGCATCCAGGAAATACTGTCTTGATTTTCAAGTGTATATGGACTTTTTGTGCCATAGTGTAGTCAAAAGACTTATTTCTTTCTCCTTTCTCCACACAAGAACAAATGTTAACTTTTCATTCACTGCAAAATATTGAAATTAATTAAATGCTCATATTTTATTTTAGATTCTATTATTTGCCAAACTATAGAAAACTATAGCCTTTTTATATGAACAAAGAGGCAATATAAGTTACTACTACCTCAGATTCCTTTCTGGAGAGAAAATTTTGTTTATGACACATTGTCTATATTCAATTCTAATGGAGTACCATGTATCAATGGTCATCATATATTTTAGACGTAAATTTTCTAGAAGACTGTAATCTGGAGAAAGCATTCAAAATTCCTTAGCAAGACAGTTAAAATGTTGATATAGGTCTAAAATATCTAATTAGGATGGTGATCTCCTCTTAAAAGAGAAAATTCTGCCTGCCTAGATAAAAGCTTTTGTTTTGCTTTGTCAGATGGAATGTAATGGTATTGTTTGACTGTTTAATTATTTGATAGTATGGAATCTAATTTAAAAATGCATATGATATCTGTTTCCCTACCACCTCTATTCCAGAGTTCAGTTTAGTAACCAGCACTATTCTTCAGTTTTTTCCCATCTACATCTCACAGAAATTCATCAATACTTATCTAAATTCTTCTGGGAATTATTTCTTAGATTGTGTTTCAACATTAGAAGATTAACACATTGTTTCAACAATTCCACACTTGCATTGGTAGAGTTGAATTATGAAGAGAATTAAGCTGCTTGTTAATTTACAGAGCTGCAATCTGTAGCAATCCATTAAGTTTGGAAAATGGAATGCAACAATTCCACCTGCAGAAGTTACAAAATCTCTGCAGCTGTTGATGTCGTCCCAAATGCAGGTTTGTTACTGGTGCACAGTGCCAGGTACACACCAAGGCGAGGTATTTCTATTTTTAATAGCAATTTACACAAAGTAGAGGGCTGGGTGGTAACTCACAAAAGTCTGGGTCCCTGATCATCTGAACTTTACACTGCTTGTACATTTTAACAAAAAAGGGCATTAGCATTCATAGGTTACAGATTGCCTAACTTTTTTATTAATTTGTGATCACCCCCCCCCATTTGCTGTTTTTATCTTTTTTTTTTTTTTTCTCATACTAATTAGTCCACAGGCACAACTATCTCTCTTTGAGTCTGCAGTCTGTTTTTGGTAGGTAGTCAATGAGTCAGTGGTTGCAGTCTTCCACTGACGGAATTACATTTCCTCCCAGTTACTGCTTAGTTCTGCTGACTTCACGCCTGGTGGCTATCATCCAGACACCACATTCATCTTGTCTTTTCTCTTCCTTAAAACAAAAGATTAGCTAAGCACATGACATTTACAGTGCAATTACTTTTTCACAACTGTCTGGCTATAGCTACTGGTTAACCACTTTAAAAAAAAAAAAAATAGCAAAGTTTGATTCAAATTCCTATTCAAATCTTGAGGGGCTTCATATCATTGAGTGCCAATACCTAAACTGTTAGAGGTATTCCCTGGCTTGTGCCTCCTGTTTGCTCACAGCCCTGCTCTGTACTGCTGCCCCAGAAGTGGGGCCATGCTCTATGGCTAACTTTGCCCAAGGGACTGGAAACTTAGATGGATGTTCTCTATCCCTCCTCTCCTGTTGTCAGTGATTCCTTACTTCTCTTTTCCCTTCTACGTGACTCTGGCCTGTCTGCTTCAGTTTGTCCTCAGTGAACTACCTGATGGAGTGGTATTCATTAATTAAAAGCAGAAAATCTAAATCAAGCTACTACATTCTTGCTCCCTGTACTCTTCAAGCCATAAACCAGTGCTGGAGGCAGAAAATGAAGGGATACTCTTCTTGGCTCAGGATTTTTCCCATTTCTGGCTTCTGTGTTTTTTAATATGGCTATCAGCTATCATGATGATGAGTTCATTAAAGAGAGAAGGAGAGGAAAAAATATTATCTTATCTACTAAAATTCCTTGACATTAGATAGAAATCTCTACTTTTCATCAAACAGCTTTACTAATATTATTGGACAGTGCAATATAAAGTCCTTATTTATAACACCAAAAAGAATTCAACACATGACTGATATTACATATGTATTCCTCACCTTTTTATATTGATCCTGGGTGCTTGTTCTAACTAAGAATTCTGAACGCCATGTAGTCACTGCTCCTATGTGAATCCTGCAAACTAATGATCGGTTTCGGAGGAAAAGGCCCTCCAGGATACCCACTGAAATGCCCTCATTATAAATTGAAAATACACCTTATGTTTTTTGCCATCTTACTGTAAAGGGAAAGTAAACTTTCATGCATTCTGTGTCTCTTTTTGAATATATATACACTGTGATCATCTACCTGCACTTTCTTTAAAGCCAAATGTTTTGAACTCCTGGAGAGCTTTCATACTGAATAGATTTTCTAATCCCTTAATAAGTTCTATCTTTTGAAGAACTGACATGGGACAAAGCTTTTTTAAACATGCCTTTACTCCACACAGAGTTTATGTACATAGATTTATTGCTATCTTCTTTATTTAGGTTCATAAAAGTTAATAACATTACATATATTTTTCAGATAATGTCTATGTGTAGATAATTTATAAAAGCTGGTTAGAAAAAACAGGAAAGGAAGCTGTCAGAAACATGTTCCCTTGCTTCTTTTTCACTTTATCTAACTTCATCAACCCCTTACTTCACCTCTTTATGAATGTGGATATTATATGCCAATTACAAAAGATCTGTCAATATCGGTTGATATATTATAATTATTAGTCTAGCTTTATTTATATATTAGTTGGGATCACCATGGGGAAATTCTTGGTGAAACTATTTCACTAGCTAAAATATTTCAGAACAAGTCACCTGTAGTCAAAGGCTGTCTGAATATGCTAAAATATTTCAATAAACAATAATATAATAATTAGATTTTTTTTCCAACCTCATGGTTTCTCTCTCTCTCTCTCATGGCAATTTTTACTAAACAATAAAAATTACCCAATAGAAATACAGATCAGATACATTTGCTTTCCACAAAATAGATCACTTTTGTATTTATTTGTTTATTGATAGTAGAGCTGATAAACATTTTATTGGTTTTGTAGATTTTGAATAGGAAAATGCGTATGTTGGGAGATGGATCCTCTTTGTTACATCTGCAAAAAATATATATTCCATAACTAAATACTGACACAAAGCAGAAGTATCCTCCATTTCATTGTCATCATGTTGCACTGTCAACATATACAATTTAATTTTAAATCTCATTCTCAATTTTTATTCTCATCTCCTTATCCTCTTTAAATCCTAGAGCACTCTGGAAGGTGAGACAAAAGTTGCTGCCAAATACAGTCATAAAAAGTGAAGAGGGAGGGAGCAATTTTATCTTTCATAAAGAGTATTTTCCCAGTACTTGATGATATCCTTTATATCCATCATAATGCATCCCTACTGAGACTGGACACATCTATTGGCAAGTGGCTTATAGCTGGATTTAGAATATGATATTCAGGGAGAGTGGAAATAGGCTGGCTGGAACATATCTCTGTAAGGACTGAAAATCCTTTCAAGAATCTCAGTAAGTTACCAGCTTGTTGTCATATTTGTAAATAAACAGAATTATTTTTATAATAATTCAGTGGTGTGTGACATTTATTTTAGCTAGAGATCTGAAAAACAGCTTTAGGGTTGAGCAGTGACTATATAAATATAAACACTGAGACAAGCAGACAGATTTCCTCTCTATATCATAAGTGCACACGTTGTATCAGTGCCAAACCAGCAAGCTTTATATAAAAGAGAATATCTTTTTAAAAAAAGAAAATAAACCGGCACTGACCTTATGAGCCTCTGACATTCTCTCTTCACTGATGAAGAGATGTTTCCTATCTGGATGGCACAGAAGAAGGTTTTATGAAAAATTGCTTGGCACACTCTTTCTTTAAAGTTACCATGTTGCACTGGGGTAATCAAGTGTCCCATTCAACTTAGTTTGATTGATTGGGACAAGCAGAATTATTTATTGTAGGAAGAAAAATATAATATTTTCCATATTTTGAACGTAAATCAATTTCGCTTTAGAATGTGTGTTGAATGAAAGTTTGGGTTGGAGAAGTTGTTTGTTTTCTGTATTGTGACGGGGATGTGCTCTCCAACAAATTTACTATTTCAGACATGCAGTCCTGTAAGCATTACTACGGAATGCTGTGGGAAAAGTCTGATCTCAGTCCTGCTGCTGGATCAGTGTATGTTTTGGACACTGGCAGACCCAAACTGAGCTTGAGTGAAGTCTAAGGTTTGACCCATTTCTACCGTAGGATTGATTTCATTATTATTGTTTATTAAAGTATTAATGTAATTTTTAGAAGCACAGTTGGCTTTTATAACAATCTATACAAGTGAAAAGTGGGTATAGTATGTGTTTGATGTAAAGTGAGTGGTGACAAGGTGAAAGTAGTCTAGGTGCCAAGCCCTTCATGAAAAAGTTCAGAGTATACTTCATACAGAGTGGAGGCATTTAGCAAGCTCTTAAACGTCCTACTCTGGTACACCCCATATGAGTCTCTTATGCAGCTGTAGAATTGCTTCAGGCACATTAGCTTCCCAGCTACAAATACTTTGGCAAGGCATGTAGATAAAATTTTTTAATTTTGTAAATTTAAAATTATTTTATTAATTATAAATCATTATAAATTATGCCAAAAAATGCTGCTCCTATAGGAGAATATTGAGAGTAGCAAAGCTTGAAAATAAAAGAAAACTGTAAAAGCAGCCCCAGAATTAGTTGATCCAAATCAACGTTAATGGACTTGTAAGAGCTCTGAACAAAATTGTTTTACTGCTCTTTCTCAATCTGCATTTTTTTTCCTTCTGAATGCTTACTGGTGTGTGAACACCAGTACTCAGTCAGAGATGGGAGACACTGTGACAAGTTGGGCCACCTATAGCTTCTTACTCAGGCAGGTTTATTGGTTTATTGACTCAGGGCTTGCTTCTTACTTGATTTCTTGCATAGGGGCAATTGATTATTAGAAAGGCTGAAGAGCTATGCTCTAGCCATGTGTAGATGTATTCTCTAACAAAAAAGCTATCAGATATGAAAAAATATCTTTATCCCAGGCGTAAACACTTCTAAGCAGTATTCTGCAATCAATGTGCTCCACACAGATTCGAGGGTGTCCTGCGTTCAGCTGGGACAGAGTTCTTTTATTCTTAGTAGCTGGTATAGTGTTATGTTTTTTTGATTTATTATGAAAATAATGCTGATTGCACACTGATGTTTTAGTTGCTGCTAAGTAGTGCTCATCCTAAGTCAAGGACTTTTTGGAGTCTCATGCTCTGGTAGCAAGGAGTTGCACAAAAAGCTGGGACTGGTGACACAAGTAGGCCAAAGGGATATTCCTTGTCATAGAATATCATGCAGAGTATATAAATGGGGAGGAGTTACCCAAAAAGGGGATTATTGCTGCTAGGGAATGGACTGAGTATCAGTCAGTGGATGATGAGTGAAGGGGAGTGAGCAAGCAGCTGTCGGGTACTGAGTTGCTGTCTGGGGTTAAGGCACAACATAAGGAAAACCCTAAGAGGAATGACTGAGTTGTGATACCAAACAGAAAGATTTCACACATGAGCAAATTTCTGTTTGTGCCATCTGCTAAAAAGGACCCAACAACCTCAGAATTTGCAGTAGATTCCAACCTGTGGTTCAGAAAACTGCTTTTCCATAGGATTCAAGGAGCAAAGCTAAGAACAGTGAAGCAGTATCTGTGCAAAAAATTAATTAGAGAGAAACCTTGCTTTCTCTGTGGACTATAATTCCTACATACTTATAGTAATAAAATTTAAAGTAAGATTGATTCTGGTGATTTATGATTCAAATTGGTACCTTTCTTTTTATTTTCTTTCTTTTTTTGTGTGTGATTATAGATCTGATCAAGAATGTATGACTGCCAGTGCAAAGCAATGAAACTGCAGCTTTTCGTTTACCATATCCAGGCAGCAGCCATCTACAGGGCAAAAATATTACCAACATTAAATATTCAGAATTTAACATGGTGACCAGAAAACCAAGTCACTCCTTACTACCAGAGTTTTGAGGAGTCAACTGAACGGCTGTTGTACCTCAAAAACTTGGAGTTTTTATTTGCATTGTTTGAATTGCAGTGTTGCCAAAGAGGTCTGTGACATCTATCAATTGTAAGTTCACTCAGTAGGAAATAATTAATATTAATGTGTCTTGAACATAAATATAAGCATACTAAACTAGTATTACTAACAATATACAAGTACTTCACAAAACAGTCATAACACAGACAGACACAATGGATAAATGTTTTAAGTAATATCTAATTCCCTGATGCATACATTACTGAACATATTTGCTTGCAACAAGAACATCAGGAGGCGTTTTGTTCCTGCTGCTTTT
>VWZG01004507.1:239387-253719 GCA_013396735.1 Grallaria varia | reverse complement strand
AAAAAAAAAAAAAAGTAGGGAAGGGAATTCAGAAAGCTAAAACATTTCTCTCTGCTGAGAATATAGACCAATGTCTTGAAATGAATTCTCTAGTGCAGTCTGGATGTATAGTCAGGGATGCTTAAATAATAAATTTTGCTTTTATAATCACCTGCTTTTATATAGAATTATTTTCCTTTGTGCTAGGTGCACGTTGATGCAGTAATTTAAGAATCTTTCCTTCATAGCACAGATCGATGGATCTCTTTCATCTACCACTAGATGTCATGCACTGATATCTGTCCCAGTGGTGTAGGCCAGGATTACAGGCACAGACATAGAAATATATGAAAATTCTTCCCCTTAAGCCTTTTTCACTGTTTCTTGTAATTTAAAAGATGAGAAACATGACAACTCCTAAACAATTGATTCTTTATCTTAGCAGATTTTTGTCATGTTCTCAGTGTTTCTGATATTTGAAAATAGTTTGCCCAAATACAAAGTATCTGAATTCTTATTGTACAATGTCTACAAATGCTTGTTGGTTGTTTTCACACTTGTGTAAGATGGACGTAAATATTATGACAATTTTGAAAGTGAGTAGAGAGAATCAAAGATCAGGTGGACCACTAACACTTTTCTTTCCCTAATCATTGAACTAAGGTAAAAATAGCCCAACAGCACTCAAAATCACCTCCAGCATAATTTATAAGGATGGGTTATCCCATCTCCCACCTGCCCACATTTTATTTTAGGCTGCCAGCTTAGGTAATATATCTCAGATGTTCTGATGAACGGATAAAAAAAATATCTTCCAAAGCATCTTTTCCTCAGTAGAAAGTTGTTCATTCAATATAATTTTGAAAAAAAAACCAAAAAACCAGGGATTTTTTTTCAGTAAGTCAACTTTTTGGCATTAAAGACCATGAGAATTTTTTTTTTACCAAACAAATGAAAACCAGTTTCTACAAGAAAGGAAAATAATTCACCTGAAACAGGCATTAAGAAGGAAGGTTTTGCTGGTGGCTCTGCGCAAAACTTTGGAGATAAATTTCACTATACCACTTTTTGATGAGGTAAAATGATTTGCCTCAGTTCATAGAATGCATTAATGACAGAAGCATAAATAGCCTCCTAATATCCAGATTCTCAGTCTTTTGTTTTAACTGCCTGTTCTCGGGTAAACAGTTAGCAATATAATCTTAAGGTTCCAACTCTCTCAGTTTTTGTTTGCGATTGCTTGATAATTCCTCCTCCCAAAGTTATGTAGAGCATCTGATTTAAAACCAGATTGGATGTGTGGAGAACAAGAGAAAACCATGGAAACAGGATGAGGTTAGTGGCATAAGTCCATGCACTATATATATACATATTGAATGTTGCAGTTACTTCACTAAGCAACAGCTTAATGTATGGTATGAAAATAAATGTTAGAACATTTTAAAATTCTAGATTAAATGGAAATGACATGTAAAAGCACAAAATCTTACGGGCCGTAACAGTACTACATTAGTAAAAATCTTTGCTGCTGACAGACAGGGACCTGATGCTGTCTGTTAGGTTCTCAAGTGGCTCTAAAGGTCATGAAAGCCTCTCTATATAATATGATTATAATATAATAGAAAAAGGTAACTGACTCAATCCCCCAGTTACTGCTTGCTTTTATTGAATTTCTGTACTCATTTCTGCCTAATTAGAAACAAAATTAAATTTATTTCAATGCCAAGTTGTCACTGCTGTTTTTTTCAAACCATATTAACAAACAAGATGAACGTTTGCATATAATATTTATACTTTGCAAGGAAATATGTCTGCCTGGTTTTTGTCATCCGAGAAAATTCAATAATTGTGATTGATATCCCACTCCACTCCTAATGGGCAATGGTGAAAATGGAGTGACGGGTGCTTAAACTGAACAGAGGTGCCCTGCGAGTTTGAGAAAAGTGTGACTTTAAATGCCATGTTACCTGCTCTCACTAAGGAACAAATTTCTTGCCAGTAAAAATGAAGCACTTTATGGTACTGAGTTGAGCTAACTGTGTCAGAACTAGTAGGAGAAGTGCTGAAAGGTCAAATATACCAAGTACAGAAAAATCTGATAAAACCTGACAGAAATTTTCTGCTGGAGAATGCAGATTCCTCAAAATCAAACATTTACCAAACCATATTTCAACATTCCCGAAGTCCTGACAGAAAGTCAGGAAGGCTTTGAATAAATCTTGGCTGCCAAAAACCTGTCAATACCTCACTGTTAAGCAGTCACCCATTTTCCTGGGAGCTACTTTAACCAGGATGGGTGGGGGTAAAGTGCTGGATTTTGCCCAACCTTAGGCTTAGGAACCCTCATGCCAAAGGACCATTCCTTTCCTTTCTGTCAAAATTCTGCACTTAGGATTCAGGCTCCTGGCTTCTCTTGCTGAAGCCTTCAGACTCAACAATGCATACGGTCAGGCCTTTTCACTGCTTTTAAGGTATTAGCTGAGCTTGGGCTATGCTGCGTTATGCTATTCCATGTTGTGCTATCCCTAAAATGCTACAGGAAAAAGATGGTGTTTGCATGCAAGTGCACAACCTGGCGAGCACCCAAATAGTTTCCCACAGAAATTTGCTGCCAAAACACTGCTGTCTTTGCTCTGCTGTATTAAGCCTGTGCTCTCAAAATGCTCTCACAATACACCTTGGTCTTTACCAGAGACATTGCAGTGATTCACTCCTTGATGATCTTATATAAGACAACACAGCTGTGACACATTATATGATATTTAACTTGTCACTATTGCCTTAAACATGCTTAACCAGGCACTTTGTACAGAAAAGTGAGAAAGTCTCTCTGAGCAGGATAATTGAAGATCCTATAACTATGTACTTTTGAAACCTTTGAAGAGGTTTATACAAACTGAGTGATATTTAATAGATAGCTTGGAGCTGCTACTTGTAATTTAACATTCATCACTCTTGCACTTACCAAAGTATATTGTATATACAGAATAAAATAAGCCTCTTTCTAAAAAGAGAGAGAAAATATTTTGGTCTTGGTCTCTGACTATCTTGACACCTTTTTGTACTTCCCCCACCCCTCACTGCTATCTATGATCATGAGGTCCTAAATGTCTCTCCAAACAAGAACAGTCTCACAGGCAGAAGAATATCTGGTGTAGAAAGCAAGTAATAATTTAATTTGAGATGACAGGGAAGTTTTTTCAGTCATGTTTCTGCAACAAACGTACTTCATGAAAGTTAATATTTATAGCTCCACTCTTGTGATAATGGTAAAAGGAAATAAAAGAGCTGTAGGTTAAGCTTTATGCTTATGCAAAAGAGCAAGGCATGCCAGGAGGTTCTCAGTGTGCTATGGAGAATTAGAACTGGAGCATCTTTAGCATAATAATATCTGGCAAAGCCACAATTATCTCCTATTAGAATTTTTGAATTCTATTAATCCAAAAATAGTTTGTATATATGGAATTATGAGCATTATGAATGCTGAAAAGTAGTTTTGATCCCAATCATTTTAGGTAGAAACAAGGAATGTTATCCCTCTTTCCTTTAATCAAATAAAACAATTTATAAAGCCACTCTTAAAAAAATTACTTTCAATCATTAAATGTTGTGTGATACTAAGGAAAATATTAAAAACTTACAAAGTAGTGTGCTTAGGGTACGGGCACTTTTCAGTGAGAAATAGTTGGAAAGCAAACAAAAGTGAAAATATCATGCTTCAAAAAATAACTGCTTCTATTTTATGTTAAAGTATGCCATCCATCTCTTCACGTGCTAGATATTACTGCAGAGAAAAAACATATTTACTGATTACTTTATCACTATATCTGACATCATTCTTTTGACCTTTGTGAAAATACAGTTTCATTTTGCCTTGTTGAAGATATTTACTAAAAGCAAATGGAATAATATAAAATAGGCTAAGTGAGCACAGACAATTATGGGAACAGGATATTCCAGCAAGCACCAAAGCCCTACTTAACAGCCCCAGAGTTAGTAACAAAATTTTACATGCAAAGACTTCCTTATTGATTGAAGGACATCATCTGTAAGCACAGATAGTTCAGTGGCCTCTGAACTGGGGCAAGAAATACTGTCGACAAGCAGGAGTAACTTTCATGGTGTTTTCAGAAGTCGTAAAGAAGCAGTGAGTGGACCCCTACATTTCAAAATTGCACATGGATATATACCTAATTACTTGTCTTATTTTGCAGCAAATAGCAGGTGTGCTGAATTATCTATGCTTTGTATGATTCAAGAAAGAGTCCTGACATCTACTTTCTTCTGATCACTCCTTGTGTATGTTGTGTTTTTTTCTTTTACCTTTCTAAATTTCTCCTTAAAAGGGACTGACAGCTTTGAACTGTCTTCCCAAAGATCTAAAGCAGGCAAAAAGAATCCAAAAACCAGTGGTTTCACTCATAAACAATATCACAGACCCCTATTGGTTTAAAATGCTGCAGAAAACAAGCACAGAGGATTGGGGCAACTAGAATCAAAGTCACCTTGATAGTAACACTGTTAGGAAGCTGTCGCTAACTGCTCAAGAGCATACGGTCTTTGAAAACGCATGCAGAGACAAACAGTTAGTAGCTCCTTCCATTTCTCTAATGTCCATACCTCCTTAAAATTGCAGGAATGCATACTATAACTGAACACTTCAACCTTAATTTTCAGATGTTGTAGCTGCTTTCCTTTACACTCAGCTCACATGGGGTGTAGTCACCTCTGATCTCTGTGCTTCACAATCTGGCTGTGCTACCTGCACAACATCTTAAGATGGTGATTAACCTACATGCTTTCCGGAATGCAAGAGAATTTAAAAATTTCCCTCTCATGCTGAGTTCTGACTGTCAATATCTTTCTTGTAAGAACAGCTAGAGGAAACATTTTCCAGGCAGAGTGAATGCACCACAATCAGCTTGAACTCTGTCTACCCTCTGCTAGAAAACACCTCATGTGTGATGCTTATATTATTTTGGCTACTTGAGTGCAAGTTTTAAAGAAAGAAGCAAAGTTGTGAACAAATATCATGATAGCTCCATAGAAAATACCAGTTTCCTCTACTGAGGATATAACCTAAAAATAGACTTCCTTGATGAAAGTATGTTAAATAGAAATGTAAATTACACTTTTTTTTAATGACAACCAATGCCAATATAATGTTATATACATATAATGTTATATATATATATGTTCTTTACTTTCTTTACTCATACTGTGATGTGTTAGCTAAGTGACAAGAACTAAGAATTTGCCTGTATGTCCCTAAAAGGCCTTCTGTCTGCGACTTTTCCTCACAGCTGCTTTGTCTGAGATTAGTCTCTATGCTTGAGTAATTCCCATTGGCACAGTTGCAGGCAAAGCACTACTGTCTGCCAAGCTTCTGAACTAATCGTTGGTGAGTGTAGTACCCCAGGAGTGAGAACCCAGAGGCTTAAAATTAACATGAGTCCATTTTTATTTTTTGTAGCTGTGGCACAGAGCAAAATGCACTAGAACATGACCTGTTGCATCAGCTCTCTTCTTTAAAAAATAGGAAACCCCCCCAACATTTCTTGTTTTCATTTCTTTCTTACAGTTTGTGAGCATTTTGCTTTTTTCATTTTGTAATTTAGTTGTTTCAATTGTTACTTTTCACCACTTTCACCATGAAGCCTGCTATTTTATGTGGGCATCTTTGTCTGTCAATATCTGCCTAAAAATAAATACTCCCAAATGAGTTCTAAAGTTTTCTCTCACTTCTGTAGACAAACACAGCAACAGAAGAAAATGTTGCAGATGAGCACTCAGGGTCCTGGTGAAAGACATGGAGCTAAATATACCCAGAAGCACCTCTCTGCACTTGGATCTAGTGACTAGCAAGCAAAAAGTTAAAGCGGGAGTTTAATTTGTGCAAATCTTAGCTTTAAGAAACTGTTTATCTTGCAAAAAAAATAAGCACCTCAGAATTACTGGTAAACTGGACTGGAAGAAGAAAGGATTTCGAGCGTCTGCTAGGGATGATTTGAAACACAGACTGTGACTCAGATGAGCCAGGTAGAACTGTTATAAGGCAAAGGATAGCTTTGAATTCAATTGAGTGCAATAATGACCAATCCATTCTGAAGCATTTTCAGCTCAATTCTGCAAAAAATTCCCATGACAACTTTGATTCCTCTACTGAAACTATTGTTTTCCTAGAAAAAAATATTCCAAAGACAAATTTCCAGTGAGCTCCATCCAGTATATTTTTGCATTAGGACTTGAGTCTTAGACAGATAGCTGAGCAGTTTAGGGGGGAAAAAAGCACCTTTCATTCTTTTCATGGATGGAAAATAGATAGAAGCTTGTAGCAGTATTTGGGACCAGTGTTGAGACACATAGTATCATATACTATATTTTTAATATGTAGTTGGAATAAGAGGACTTGATATGCACAGTAAGGCTATACACCATTCAGCATATACTGCCTCTTCAATGCTGTCAGATGAAGCCAGATAGATTTTATCTCACCAGCTTTTCCGCACCTCAGATTCTGTTAATTGTATTTAATGTGGCTCCAGGCAAATCCAGTACCTTGCACAAAACAAGTTTTATGTCTTCGTTGTGTTTAAGTAAGCCCCATAGCACTTTCTCTATAATGTGAATTCTCCAATTACTGATATGTTCTAGTTGGCTTTGCTGGAATGCCCTCTATTTTTTCCAATGTCATTTATGTAATGATTGCACCATTATTTGTAAGAGAATTACACTTGTCTGTACTATTAAAAGCTCATTCACTTACACATATTCAATTTCCTGTAAGTCTCAATGGAGTTTTCAACTATCCCAGACTTCATTGCTGAAAACAACATTGTGTATGAAAAATGTTCCAAATTTCCCTCCTTATGTATTCCCAACCATTCTTCTTTATTCTCTCTAAAGGGCTTCTTTAACATCTCTGTTCAACATTAGCAGTACCTTTAAAAAAAGATTTTATATACTTCTATCAAGTTTTGTGCCCCGGAAATGGTCATGTTGCATGGACTTTCTAATTACTTTCAAAGGTGAAATTGCTCTCCAATAATCTATCTTTAGAAAATCCCACTTTCTAAAATATGTAAAATAGCATGTCAGAGGTTATGACATGTGAAGAAAATAATAAACTGGTCTGTCAAGGAATTTTACTGAAAGTGACATTGCATTTATAATAACAAAATTTACTGAGATTTTTGTGTACTTACAGGACTTTGTGTTTTAAAAATGCAAAGGGTATTGCTAAGGTTTTGTCAACTTTGCCTCATATTGAAGAAAAGCCTTGGTCACTAAAATAAGGAAATTACCAGTGGGAAACAATACAATTACTACTTTAGAAATACACTCCAAAATGAAAATGTCTTAAGATTAAAGGTTGGTTGTATGAGATCAATAAAAAAAAAATACTTACCATTTGGTCTCCTCGAAGAAATATATTTATGCACAATACTAATATTTTGCATTTTAAATTATTTTTTGGTCGGGATGGATTTTAAGTTCTTAATTCTTCACTCATAGGGACTTGCGTAGGGGCTAAATTAAGCAACATCTACATGACTTTTTTTGTGCCACAGTAAAAGGAAACAATGCTTCTAATGTAACTCAGGTGGTCTGAGAATAAATTCACTGCTGATTATAAGATTAACACTGTTTCTAATCATTAATATGATTAACACTGTTTCTAAGCTGTTAAATACAGAAATTAATTTACAATTGAGTTGCCAGCTCCCTCCCACAAGAGTGATTGCTTCTCTTCCTTCAGTTTCAGACCCTGTCATGAAACTCTCTCAACTGCCTTATAGCCTAAGCTTTAACTTTATATTTCTCATAAGTTTCAGTGACATTTGTTCTGTTATTGCCAGTGACTGCCATCTTCTATTTACATTCATATACTATTACCACCAACAGGCAAAGTAAACAGCAGTCACAGCTATCTGTTAGGCTAACTCTGAGAGGCTTATGGTTGCTTAGCAGCCAAGCAGACAAGATAATACATAGCTTTCATACAGGGAATGAAAGAGAAAGCAAATTTAGGCAGTTAGAATATTAACAACCACTTAAGACCCTAGTACAAAAACTCTGAATCATGAATTATCCCAAGAGATCAGCATCAAAATTTCTTTTAAGATTCAAAATATCTGTGTATTCTGTATGAATTTTATTTCCTGCAAATATGTCTTAATTTCACAAAGGGCTTTAGCATCACAACACCATGCTTTTAAGTTCTGTCCTGCACTGGTCTCTGAGGCTCCTAAAGTCATCTATAGATGAGTAAATCTGATGTCTTTACCATGTAAATTGATAGAATGCTTTCTAAAAATGAAATTTAGGAGCCACATGTGTTAAAAATAATATATTGGTGACAAATCAAATGAGTCACATCACACAAATCCAGAGAAATTAATTGAACAAGTTGATAAGCAAACTGGAAAGCGATATCTAGTTGGTGTAGTCTGCTTTGATTTTCAAATAACTTTTGCAGTCTTTCACGGAGGCCTCTTAAAGAAATTAAACTGTCAGAAAAAAAAAGGAACATTTTTGCATGGATAAAGAAATCTGTAACATAAAGGAAATATGGTAAGACAAGTCAGCTTTTAAAGCACAGGAGTGTCTCATATATGGCTCTACATTGGTATCTGTGTTGTTCACATAATCACAAATTAATCAGGAAAGGAGACGAAATGGGAGAGGTGGCCAAGTTCTTGTGAAAACTGCAGCCACCACAGTTATGATAATAAATAAATCACTACAAGCAAAGGAGGAGTTCATAAAACTGAGTAAATTTATAATAAAAGGGCAGAAGAAATTAAATATGAATAAATGTTAAGCAATGCATATACAGAAAAGTATATTCTCTGTTTACTTATACATAAAAGGGATCTAATTATTACTAGTCATGATTGCAATTTGGATTAATAATCGCTAATTCCAGGAGGTATCAAGTTAATTATCAATAATTATTGAGAAAGAAAATAGGAGGCCAGGAACTATTTCAAAAGGAATAAAAATAAAAAGAAGAAGCCTTGTTATGCTATAGTTAAATCTGTGATGCATCTGAATCTTGAATACTTATTCAGTTCTGGCCTTTCTATTTCAAAAAGAATATGATAAAATGAAAAAGATGCAGAGAAGGCTGAAAGTGACGTTCAAAGATACGGTACGGCTTTTGTATGATGAAAAGACAGTCAATTTAATAGTTTTCAACCTGAAATAGAAAGATGAGCAGGGAATGTGATAAAGGTCTGTAAAATTGGAGGTGGCATGGAAAAAGTAAATAGGGGTGTCCTCCAAAAGAAAAAAAAATTAGAAAGCATCATATAAGGTTCAAAATTAATGAATGGAATGCTCCTTGAAAAAATACAATTTTAATCTGTGAAATAGTTTAACAATATTATTCTGAGTTCTGAAACTCTTCAAAGATATTTTAAAAAAAAGACTGGAAGAAAAACATATTCATCAAGATCTATGGAATGCAAGATATAATTAAACTCAGGAATTCTCTGAACTTTAGATTACTGGGGAACTGGGAAGTGTTGCAGGAAAGTAGATGGTAATGTCCACTTCTCTAGTGCTTGCAGGCTGCCCTAGGCACCCCTGAACAGCCACAGCTGAAGACAGTGTCAGACGAATTAATGACCTACACAAGAAAGTGTGCAAGCATGAATTCATTCTTAGATGCTTGGTGACTGAGTTACTCTTGGTAGTGGCCAGAAGAAGATTTTTAGGTGATCATGGAACTTTACTAACAAGAAAATGAGATGCTTTTAGAATATTGGAATATGGGCACTTGCCAGGGTCACATAGCAGCTAAACTTAGAACTGACCAATATCTCAGGCTCAGGTCCTAAATTTCTGTGTGGGCATAGCTCAGAATATTAAATGCATATATTATTTTAAGATATTAGTTGCCTTGGATATTGAAGGTATCCATAACAAAGAAAATATTTTAATCCACTTTTACTCAATATAAGTTCTAGCATAGCAGAATGTGCCTCTTCCTCCCTTCTCCTCTCCCACATACCCCCAATCTGATCATGCAAGAATTTCCAAAGCAAAACAAAGGTTAGGGGAAAAAAGTATTTTTAATCTTACTTGCTGAAATCCTTACTATGTTGATGCATTGTTTTTTGGTAAATATGCAGAAACATATAGTAACACAACTATAAACAGCTTCATTGCGAGAAAATCTTTCTGCTTATTGAATTTAGAATAAGAAACACGAGTCCGTGAGACAAAGAAATATAACAAGTAGGAAATTTTACTTACAACATGTGTTGGGTGCTTGGCCATGCAGGTCCAAAAAGCACCCCTCTGAGTTCAAACTTCCCTCTTTTAAGGTCTCAAAAATCCCTCCCCATTTACATAACAGAAGAGGTGTCTCCCCCTCCCTGGTAGGCTGTGCCGCGCTGAGAGACGGGGCCCGAGCCACATGGCAGCCCCCATGGCTGGCCGTGTGGCCCATGGGATCTCCTTACTCATATTCACGGGCCGGATGGTTCCCTGGTATCAGCTCCTATCAGGACCTTACAGCTCCGTGACACGCCTTTATAGGTTAGTAAGGGACCCCTAAAATCTACACCCTTGGATTAGTGAGTTACCCTATCCCCAGACCGCAGCTCCCTGGCATCAGCTCCTATCAGGACCTGACACCTTACAGCTCCACGATACGCCTTTATAGGTTAGTAAGAAACCCCCTAAAGTCTTTACCCTTTGATTAGTGACCCTTGTACTATTTATTTTGCTTGTAGTAAAACTGTATCTTTATTTCTCACATCATTGCTCCCTAATACTTTAATAAATGCCCACCATAAATCTTAGCGGCAGACTACACACACGTCAAATCCCTATATATAGTGGCTGAGTAGATTAAAAGTCCAAAGATATTATGGTGATAGTATCACTTTGCTGGTTGTAAACAAATATAAAGAAGTGTAGGATTCATTATGAGCCATTTCTTATTTTCCAAGTATCTTAAAAAAACCCCAAACCAACCAACCAACCAAACAAACAAACAAAAACAACAACAAAAAACCCAAACACAAAACCCAATGAAAAAATAAGAGAAACAATTTAGAGTAGACTGAAATGTAAGCAGCATGCAATTAAAAGGTATCTCTCCACTTTTTTAAGGTAAACAATTCATGGTCAATTTGATCCCTCAGTCCACATCCATGCCCCCATCCCCAGTTCTGGGATTCTTTGTTGTGATTTTACATCAGAAAGTATAGGAATATAAAGAAATTTTAAATTCCAAAGCTTTTTACCTCAAAACAAAAACATATTAACTTACAAAAATTTTTGAACTGCTATAGCTTTCAAAAGACACTTAAGACCTTGAGGACTCACTTTTCTTGAGAAAAAAAAACATTATTTAGATAAGTACTATGAACACTATTAGAAGCAGATGAAAGATCTTAGAGTGTAGTTTTAAGAGAATTTTCCTCATTACAAGTCAATGTTAAAATTTGTATTGATTTTAACGTGAGATGATTGTTCCCAGAACCTTTGAAATAAAAATTGTAATGTTTTGTGGTTTTTAATAGTTATAGTTCTGAGAAAGAAACCCTACCATAATACAGAACTGAAACTGAGCTTTCATTCTTCATGTTCAGAGGCAATTTGAGCATAAAATGAAGTAATCTGGGAACTGGGCATTTGTGTATGTGGTATGAGACTTCTGGAAAGGAATATTGCACAAGGGTTGCTTTTAAGTTTATTGGGTCCTGAACTTATTTACATGTGTAAATTTAAAAAGTAATATTTAGGGCTTATATGGGGAAATATACCATCATAATTAGACTGGTATCATTACACAAATGTAATTCGCTGTATAGTTTTATTTTTAAATTTAATTCTTTTTCATTTTTAACAAAGTAATATGCATTAGTTATATAATGCATGGGTTAGGGGCTTAGATTAAAAACCTGTCTCATGCATGTGGACTGTTAAACATAGCCAGAACCTGTATTTGATTTCTTTTGAATCAGGAAGCTGGTGTTTAACGTCTGAGATTCTTTTATGGGAAGTGACAGATAAATGTGATGAAGGTCACATTATATTGGAGTAAAAAGTCAGTCTTCAAAGAACAGATAGCTATACATTTCTTGGTAATATGCATCATCTGAAATAGAGATCTTGCTGATATGCATAATTTGGGTATGATGCTTGCACTTTGATCCTGCTGTCCTAGCCTTACTTTGTTGAGATTAGGGCACAAATAGAGCCTCGGAGGAGAGGTGAAGGGCACTACATTAGTCTACCAGCCAGAAGCCTTGTCCTCCTTTCTGTTCTGGTAGAACCACGTAGATTAATGTGAATCACAGATGATTAGTTTAAAATTCTTGATTCCAAAGGGAAGCAGAGGAGAAAAAGTGTTTCCGTAGCATCATCTGCCATTTTTATGTGAACGCTTTTCCACTGCTCTTTCCCCATATTTGCTCTTTCCCCTGATTTGTTTGTCTTTATTCTGGAGCTGAATGGTAAAGTAGAGCAAGTGTCTGTCAACTGTCTTAATAGGGATGCATCAACATGGCATCACTTCACGCCTGTAAAGACCAGAATGCACTCCTGCACCCACATCCCAGCCCCTCACTGAGCATTACTGAGGTAAGAAAGGTAAGATAGGATTTGTGCATTGGCTGTGCAAACGGGTGGTAAATTCAGGCACAAACCCTTGTCTGAAGAAGCAAACTAGAAGTATACAGATATTGTGTGCCAAATCACTCATCCTAAGCTTTGGACAACCTAAAGGGTTTTGTCAGTCCTGAGAAAAAAATACACAAGTTTTGGTTTCTGCTCTGAAGCACAGCAGTTTCAAATGAATTCTCATTGAGATCTTGCTCTAATTCAAACCTGAAATTCAAGTTAGCAGTACAAGAAAGGAACTAACAGAGATAGAAACAAACAAACAAACAAAAAAACACCCAACCCTACTTCCTTGAATTATTTTCCCTGCTAACTGATTTCTACAAAAATATTATCAAGTGTGTCTTCTGTGCTGCCTTGTGGGAAAGATGGTTAAGAATCTCTTGGTTCCCCCATCAAACACTAACTTGGGAAAAGAGAACCCCTAACATCAGTACCCCTATGTCTCTCTTGGCACCAATGTCAGCAGATCTCCATGTGCCTTCATATCATCATAGATGCGTCTTATTATTAGTTTTAATTGACAAAAATACTCTATCATGGCTNAAATAAAAAAAAAAAATAAAAAAAAAAATAAAAAATCCTCATAACAAAGTTTTAGGTATTTCCATGACTTCTGAAGTAGCAGTATTTTGTAATTTTGTTTTTGAATGTGATGATATTCTGATGCAATGTAACAACTCATCAGTTCTCTTCCCCATGGGTCTGTTTGGAAGAAAACCACTGCTACAAAAATACACATTCAAGAGTAACAATTTATTTATTAAAGAGCCCAAATTTTTAGAACTGTTTGCATTTCAAAGACACTGAAAGCTCTAATCAAATCAAGTCTTTCATTTTTAAAAATGCCATCAAGCAGCTCAAAATATATGTCTAGGTGGGGAAAATGAAGTATTATGCTTTTGGGTGTTTTCTCTTTAGTTGGTTCATTTTGTTTGTTTGATTGGTTTATTTTGTTGCTTTTTAGCTTTCCCAGAAAGTGGTGTATTCCGTAATAATGTAAAAAATTTAACATCACAAGTGACAGCCCTTCACCGACGGAACATGGGTGGAAGATAGTGAAAATCCCTTCCTGCGACTTTGAAAGAAGCTGCTGTATATTCAAAACATTTTTGGTAGTAGAGTAAGATTTACTAATTCCCAATATCTTACCCCCCGCTGTTCAATCCTATCCTGGCATCACTTTATTGCCTCTTCAGCCCTTTCAATACAACAGTTTGCAGAGCCTTAGTATAAACCAGATTTTTCACATCATTATCAGAAATAAATAAACAAACACACTTCTGGAGGCTTCTTTAAACCCTGGATCATTTTGTGAATCTGCTTCACAGCACAATCCCGCAGTTATGCTGACATAACTGTATAGGCTGGAAATCGTACCAGAGGACCAGAAATAATCAACTAAGTATAAGAACAATGTTTNCAAAAATACTCTATCATGGCTCAGCAATTTGGTCCTCCAGAGCAATTATAAAAAAAACAACCTTTGAGGCATTGGTGACAAGGGATGTCATTTTTATTGATTGTTCTCTGCCAGCTCCAGCAATGTGCCTGCTGTCCCTTCATTACCCATCTAAGTTGTGTTTACTTTCTTTATTCTCTTTTTCTACACCCTTGATGTAGAGAAAACAAAGCTTTATCCAGTGATGTTCTCTGGCAATCCCCCTGTTGCCTAAGCCCTAGTACTTCCAAGAATCCCATTCAAAAAAAA
>VWZG01004507.1:212421-230378 GCA_013396735.1 Grallaria varia | reverse complement strand
AAGAAAGAAAAAAACCCAGAAAACCAACCAATATATGATTTCAGTAAAGACATACACTACTCAGACAGAAGATACATTGACATAAGCCAAATGAAACCAGTAGCAAAGAAAGAGTTGAAGAAAAAAATTCTAAGTCAGCAGATTGAAAAGCAATTGTCAAAAACTTATAGATGAGGAATATGTGTGATTCTTATTCAAGTTCTCTCTTTTCAGTTTTATTGAAGGCATCATTCTGTATATTAAGTGATAAATAATTATTAATTCCTTTGATAGAATCATTTTAAGCAGAAACAAATGTTTTTGGACCTGGTAAAACTGTTATGCCGAATCCACAGGCATCATATACCACATAGAGTAGGACCTGGGCATGTGAGGCAAAGATCATAACTCACTGATCAATATGAATACCCTGATACCATAACAGCAATTAAACACTGCATCTTTTTTTAAAATAATGCTTTGTTTTCCCCCATTTAATATGTATTTCTTTCTGCTAGGGCTTCCACACTGGTAGGGTGCATTTTAATGTTATTTTTAAATTAATGATTTATAATAGCAATTGTAAACTGATATCCGTAAACGAACTGTAATTTTGAAAACAACCTGCATGTATTTATATAAAGCTAATAGATTATTTTCATGCCTAAATAACAGTGGTTCTAAATACTATTCCTAGTGCAGCATTTCAAGATTGTGTGTTAGGAAGAAAATGCTTTATAGTTTATGCCTAACGCGGGTTTACTAAGGCAGGCTATACAGGATAAACCATGTCAATGTCTAAACATTAATTTGGGATATGAAGTTTCACATGGAATTGGGGGATGTGTGTGTTGCTGTAAACTCATCAGGACAACAGTTTTATGCTATTCTCTTCCTGGCACCACTGTGTTAATATTTACCTCTAGCAGGGAATTCTTCAACAAGAATGACAAAGGTACTGCATCCTCCGGTTTGAGATTTTTTTTTTTTCCATCCCTATACACCTTAAGTAGACTAGTAGAACCTTACACTGAAAAATTTTATCATAGATATAAATAAAAATTTGCAAGTCTTTTTCTATGTTTGCTTAAAGAGAAACTTTACAGCTTGCATGGTATTAACAAAGCATGGTTTTGGTTTTACATTAATTACTGACATTCCCAGTGATGTTCTGCAATTATGCAATTGTCTGCCAATACAATATTTGTGCCTAATGCACCAGAAAGAATTACAATGACCCTCTCAGAACAATGTGATCTTGATCTTTGCTCTCTGTCTTGACTGCCCGGTTAAAGGGAGTGAACTGATCACAACATTAAGGAAAGAAACTGGAAATGCTTTCTTAAAAGCACATTACAAAATCTTTAAAGAGTGTTCTCAGTCCAACTGTTCCCAAATGAAACAAATAGATGTGGAAGATTCTATCTGCTTTTTCTGTTCCACTTCCTGTTTCATTATCATTTTCAGCTCTTAGAAATCCATACTTATTTTAATAATCTGTGTTTCTTTTAGTTTCTGTTCTTTTTTTCACCATGGACTAGAACACAAGTCAGGACTGAGCCTCCTTCCACCCCCCTGTGACATGACATTCAGCAACTTTAGTGAACACCCAGTCTTGAGAATGTCCCTGGATACTTTATGTAAAGCCAACTGGTAAGGAGGCATCTCCACCTTGTACCCATGGGTCCAGGGAGCTGGGGGGTTGATGAACACCTCACCACTGGATCTGCCTTGGGCCTTTCTTACTTCAGTAAATCCTTGCCTTCCCTATTTGCCTGTTTGGTTAGTCTTCCTTATTTTCCTGCCAATTCCTTTGGAAATTATATCTTTTGTTAGTGCTAGTCCATTCATTGACTTTTGCACATATAGATTTGGTGCTTTTGAGTGGGAATAAATCTATGTAGCAATCTGTAGTATCAATTGACACGATTTTATTCTGACTAAATCTTATTTTTCTCACTGAAGTTAAGGGTAGTTTGCCACTGTTTCATCATTATTTCCTTCCTCAGGCTTCCTTTAATGAAGGTAAAGAAAGATGAAAATAATTTCTTGAATTATTTTATACATTTTGCTTCTTCACTTTGTATTTTACCATTCTTTTTTGATAAGGAGATTGAAGAATTTGTTTGATAAATACTTTTTAGGGTAATTGCACTTTCCTGGATACCTTCTAGGGAATTTAACATCTTTCCTACAGGAAACATGAGTGAATAACTAATTTGTCTTATTTGCAATTAGATTGTTTTTCCCGCTAGATGTTTTATGACTTTAATTTCTTTCTCCTTTTTGAGATCTCTCAGCTAGTATGGCTACAGTAGCTCCAGTAACACAGATGAAGACTATGTAGAACTGGACCTTAGCTGTGAAAGTTAGAAAGAATCCTGGAAAAAATAATCCCACAGTTACTATATGAAAATTTATAAAAAATCTAACAGATCCATTCTTGTTTAATGCAATGAGAAGACAAGTTCGTACTTGAACTTGTTTTTATAAGGCATGAATTGCCAGCAATTCAGATGCTCAAAATCCTACAAGTATGTATAACTCCCACTGGGAAAAAAGAACAGGAAAAAAATTATGAAAAGGCACAATGTGAAGCACCGGTGCTGCTGCTTATCCTGCTGTCATTGTTTTCTCAAGAATCTATTGCCAGTCTTGCTTTACTTCTTACTCCTACTATCAAAGTTTCATTAGCATCCTCCTGTCCCTTTACTGCTTACTCTTGTAAGTCAGATAGACAGACTGCACAACAGGTCTTTGCAGCATTTGTTTTTCATGTATTCCTTCATTTCAGCTGGATCTTTAAATAACTTCTATGCAGCAAGATAGGGGCAGTACATCTATCACACAGTGAATGCACAGCATTTAATGCAGATCTCCAATCGATTCTTTTGTTCAAATGCTAATTTTTATTTATTTCCCCTCCCCAGGGGGCTTAACAAGTAAAAATTGTATTCATGCCAGTGTGGATTTATAACACAAGAAGGGTGATGGAATGAGAGAGCCGAGCATACTGTACTAGCTATTATTCATAAGATATTTCTACTTGGCAGATGTTTGCTGTGAGGCTGAGAATGCCGTACTTCACCTCCCTCTGAGTTTGTCCAAAGCTGATAAGTTTCTTAAAGTCCACACGTCACTAAAACTCCGAACAAATTCCATGACTAAAGAGACTCATTCCTGTTTCTTGGTGCAATCACTCTATGCACTCCTCCTAAACAAAGCTTAGTTAATATTCTAAAGGCAGAAACCCCGACTATGTCTTCATAAGCACAGAAATTTTCAAAGAGAAAGAGAAGAAATTACTCCCTTCTGGGATTTTGATCATGACAGTCTTTTTGACATTGTTGCTATTGAGAATAAAGCTGGAAGGGGCCTAGGGAGACTTCAATCTCAGCTTAGATTTCTCAGATCCTTTCTTAAGTGAAGCCCTTTCATATTAGCAAATTGATTTAATGTCAATATACTGTCTAAGGTTCAAGTTAGGAAAAAGTGATACCATATTTCAAAACATTTTAGACCTGGTATACTTTCATCTTTTCAAACAACAGACTTTCTCCACAGCACTCTCTCCCTTTATTTTCCTCCAAGTCCTCTATCCTCTTAAAACCTCATAGAAAAATTTGGCTTATAATGGTTTTCAGCTTTTGCCCACAAATAGACCTACACACAGTCCTATGTGTTACTTTTTGCACACATAATTGTTTTAAAATAACAAGGCCTGATAGGTTTTGGCAATCTCATAAGATTGTTTGTTTCTGCTAGTCATTCTACACATTTAAGCATCTAAAAACTAAAGGTGAAATGTATTTTATGTATGATGCATTCTAAAGAAAAGGAAGGATTTTAATTTATTTTTTAGAGTAATGATAAATAAAATGTGTGGACCATTTGATAATTTTCAATCTGTGAGTGTGTAACAAGATAACATTTTTAGTTAAAAATGAAGAAAGGTATGTTCATGTGTTTTCATTACTCCTCCTATTAGCATTTTCAGTAAATATATATATAAGTTGAATCTTGAAAATATCTATCCAACAGCAACCAGAGATGCTCTGATATTTTAAAAAAGAAAAACCTTAACAGATGCCACAATTAAAAAGAGATATCAGGAAATTTGCCAATGGTATGAATCCCTTGTGTCAATGGTTTGGCATGAAATGTTACAATTTTAGGTTTTCTTGTGTCAGTGGAAGCCAAATATCAGCTATGCAGGCTCCAAAATGTAAATCTGTGAATTTATTTTCACCGATCTATCTTTCAGGATTTCCACAAAGTGACATGAAGACAACATATGGCTTGGGGAAAAATACATGCCGGTAGCATGTATTATTAACAATCCAAAATATAACTGCTTTGCTGTTTATTATTGTATGTTTGTACAAATGCTTTGGGATTCAGCCTTGGGACTGCAGCTACAGAGAGTCATCTCTTGACCTGCTCTACCAATTGTACCTAAGAGTTGCAGAAGAATATCCTACAAAGCACTCCAAGACTCCTAATACTTCTGAGAGCAAAACGTAAGTGCAATCTGTTTGATGTTTGTAGATACATATCCAAGACCAGAAAAACCTGTTGGGGGTTACAGGTGAATGAATATCAGTGGACGAGCGAAGACGATCCTCCCAGGTGTTTATTGAAACTGGCCCGTCTGGTAAGGACAGTGGATAAAGTTGTGGATTAGGAGGGAAAAAACATACTTCTCACAAAATTGGCTGTCATGCTTCTGAAAGTGTCAGGCTGAATTCCTTTTGTCACCACCAATTGTGCTGGCAACTGGCAATCAGAAGAGGATTCAGCCATCATGGTTTGCCACTTAAAATTACTGTCCAGCTCCTGTAAGCCAGGATTTCATCATGAAGATAACATTTTCTCTGAAAATTTCTCAGTAGTCTCTTGCTTCTTTTCTATTTGCTTCCTTTCATGTTTCTGTTTGTGTCAGGAGATTCAGGCATAAAACTTTGAGTGCACATCTTTAGCAAAAAACTGGCAGCCCAGAAACCTGTCAGGAGAACTTTATTTGATGCCATTGTCTCAAAAGCCTCTGGGAATGCTGTCCTGGGTATGGCTCTGTCTGTAACTCATCCCTCTCATAGGGGTCAGTGTGCACCAGTTCTGCTGCTTCCTATCTTAGTTCAGCTTTTTTTCCCCTTTTTTACTTTTGAATCTGTAGAGATTTAAATATCACAGTAGGCTGTCTAGTAGATATTTTCTTTGGACTGACCTGCTCTGGAGAACAGCTTGGGTTTTGTGAGTTAGGATTTCATCGAAGTTTCTGAAATTCACCATGGCTAATCATTATTGCCACTATTGCATCTAGTACTGGTTTTCTAGGGGCAAATGCTTAATGCAGTTTGTTTTGTTGTTTTTTTTGGTTTGTTGGTTTGCGTTTTTTTTTCTTTTTTTCTTTTTAATGATGCTCTCCTTTGTCTCTTCTGTTGCCTGAGAGAAATAAAGGGAGGGAACTGACCTCTGCACTTTCTAAGATACTATAACTTCCATAATAAATCAGAAAAAAGTAGAAGTGCTTTGGATTTACAAGTTCAGACTCTGTGAAGGACCTTTTTCTCCTGATCATATTCTATGCTAAATGGAATCCATTCTGACTTTGTAGTGGGATGACTTATTCCCTCAAGATTGAACAAGGACCCCAGCTTTTATGAAGGGGATCTTTCCCATACTCCCAAGAAGAAGTCTGGAGAGCTGGGTTTTGGGATGCTCAGTGAAATAGGTTCAGTGGAACTTGTGCAGTACCTTCTGGCTGAACATTTTTGAAAAAAGAACCCAAATGACTCCATGATTCCACTTTGTAAGTTCTGAAAGTTTCTCTTCCTTCTTGAATAGCTTACCTCATGGCCATGAAGGTGGCTTGTTCCATCTATTCTGCAAAATAATCCTTTCCCTGAGGAGCTGGAAATCTCCCAGCAAAAATCTCAAGCCCTTTGTTAGGTGGCACTGTATGAATATTGAAAGAATGTGTCTACAATTGGTCCTATCACAGTAAGACAGGAACTATTAAGTGCTTGAAGGGATGAAATGCATGTATTTAACGTGATTTTGACATCTTTCCTAATTTTCCTTACCTAGATAAAAATATTCTGCATTTTCATACATAAAAAAAAAAAATTACCTGAGAAAAACAAGCAGTTTTCACTCATTTTTTTATGCCTGTGTTTGTTTTCTCTCAGCTCAGAGCCAGACTACAACTATGCACGGTTAATCAATTATAAAGCTTCACTATTCTTAGTGATAAAAGGTCTGTTTAGAATCCACTCTTACTCTTGGACACAGACAATCTGGTTTTCTTCTTTTTTTTTCTTTCCCAAACAAAATACTGTATCATCCTAATAAACAGGGAAAAATTAATGAGGAGAAAGCTGGTAGATTTACCCCAAATAATCAAGTTTTGCCTCTGTGTGTCACAATTCATTAATGTCCTTTGTAGACTGTTTGTACACAGCACCCAGTGGAAGCATCAGCTGACAAGAGGATGGTTGTTGCGACTTTGTAAGGAAATAAGATTTTTTAATTTATTTGATTTATTTTGATAAACAACCACTTTTTGATAAAAAAGGTATTTCATATTTGATTATTTAACAATGAAAACTAGTTTAAATGTTCATACTTTCAAACCTGGACTCAAACTGGGGACTTCTAGAAAGCATGAGATTCTACCATCTTCTAGGACAGCAACATGAAGAGGGTACCAGGGACTAGATGATTTTGAACAGCATGCCTGAGCATGAATGAGTTCACAATAGTAGTGTTGTCTCCTGCTTGGAGACAGACAAGGAACATGAACCTTTCTGCATTTGAGTGTCTGACCAGGTGCTTTCAAGGCTCGTGATTCTCTTTCTCCTCCAACTCAAAAAGATAGTATCAGAGCTTCAAGAATTCCTCTCCTTCACAGGAATTCACTTGACTTTCTAGGACTTCCTGATCTGGATTTTCAGAATCCTTACCTTATCTTGTTCTTCATTTTCCTGGATATCCTAGAAGTAGTCTGAAGATTTGCACCACCCAGGAAGTTTGTGTAGTACACTATAATACAGCAGGAGACCAGAAGTGGTATTAGCTGTGATGCGGCTTATTTCTTATTGAAAAAAAAGAAAAAAGAATATATCTATTTTCTTCTACAACACTGTATCAGCTATATTTGTAAAACAGGTGCCTATTGGTGTTAGAGATGGTGGAAAGAAGGAATATGAGAAAATCCATAGTACTGTATTAATCTATACACATAATATGAATCCCCAACACTGAAAACTGATCCCTGTCTCTTAGCAATCACACACATTTAGGTCCACATTTTCCTTACTGTGCAAGGAAGGGATTAAAAACATTCAGGATGATTTTTCTCAAGTGAACTCAAATGTTTACTCTGAGTTTGATTCTATTCCCAGACTGGTAATTTCAATCATCATTGATGCTTCACTCATTTGATAGAAGGGTTATAATCAAGGGACGAACTGAAGAGCTAGAAATAGAAGTGTGCATCTAGACAACAACTCTGCTAAATACAGTTGGAATGAGACATTTGTTAAAAAATCAGGGTTAATGGATGACCTTTTAAGAGCCCTGAAAATATGGGACCCACATAATCTGGCAGTGCTTTTACAACGCCTAAATAGGTTATGCTCATCCGAGTAATATTTTTAGCTTGTTTTCCCCCATATTTCAAATGTGCTTTTATGTATTTTTAGTCAAGCTTTCTGTCTCCTCATGCTGAAAAATTGCTGATGTTTTCACTCTGCAGAAATTGAGGACATTTCTGCTCTCCATGCCATATGAATCAGCAAATCTTAAAAAAAAATGGAACATTTTCGGAACAATGTTTTTATGCATTTTTCCTACACATGAGCCTGTAGCTTTGGCTTCTTACTGATACTGTTTTCCGTATAGACAAGACGACAATAGGAAGAACACAAATGAGAGCCCAAATCAACAGTTAGAACTGGAGTTTTCAGGACCCACCTATGGAGACAGAAAATAAGAGAGAGCTTACTGTCAGGTTATATTGTATTTTATATACAAATATCTTTTCAGATCCAGACACTGTAGCATAACAGGCTCAAAAGAGTCTTATTGCCTGGAATCCATTCCTAGAGAAAATTTGGTGCCACAGCTGTGACAGCTTATAGCTAAAGCAGGGGCTGGTAGGTGTATGTTTTCCTGCTTACCACACTTCCAGCTTGCAGCACTCTTTAGCAAGGGCCAGATTCATAATATTTATATGATTTCTTTCTCAGAAACTGGTAAGGGATGAGTTAGTCCAGTTTGCTACTTCTATAGAGATTTATGTAAAAATAACACAAACTAAGTATTTTATAATTTTGAGAAAGGAAAAACTAAGGAGGACCACAGCTAGTAATTTAGGCTGTCTTTAGTTGGGTCTAAGAAAAGAAAATACATCCTTTGGACCTACAGAGCTATGGGGTACAGAAGGTATTTCTAGAATTGTTTCTCTTTTAAAACTTTCAATATTTAAAGATGCAATCATTAAAGATTGTAATTCCTCTGCTTCCTTGCAAACAGAACTTGCGAACATGGTTTCCATTTCATCTGTAGACCATAAAATCTTCCAACCATTTCTTCCTTTGCTAGTATAAAACTACTCCCAGCATTAGAGTGGAGTTATTTTAAGATAAAAACTATGACTTTAAAAAAGTCGTAAAACCAAATCATACTTTCTAGCAAACTGTTGTAAGAATTCCATGGAAACTGCAGAGGAAGAAAGGCCAGAAACTGTTTTGCTTTTAAGGGGTTTATTTTTAACCAAGCATTTTGTTGTTCTTCACTGATCTGGAATTCTCTCGAATCTGGAGCACTGTAAATATAAAACATTGAACACTGGAGAATCTTTAAAGGCTCATAAACACAGTAGTTTTAATGCTTCATTAAAAAAAAAAACAATCCACTCTCCAAAGTATAGGTCTCCTTTCTATATACCAATAACCAGATACTAGAATAACTCGTTTGCAGCAATAACTTGGGATGGCACTGAACCATTGTCATGTTCAGTGATATGTAGATAGACTTTGGTAGATAATTGTTTTCACCTTTCAATTTCCATGCAGCAGATTTTTGAGTGCTGCATTACTGGTGCCAGTTTTGCAAACTTAAAAAGTGGCAGGGTGCAAGTTCATGATGAAACGCAAAAAGACAGAAACTCAAAGGTGTTTCTAAAGTTGTACAGGTATGATGGGCACTTCTAGGATAGCCCAGGGAATCCTACACGTCCCAGGCATGGAGTTGGACCATTATTTTGCCCTTCTGTATGGAACACCTCCGCCAGTAGGTACTCTCATATGTTTCAGTGCAAAATTTGAAATTGCATAGTCACATGTTGACTATTACTTGGATCTTTTAGAATATCACAAAAAGTAAATTAGCCTGAACTTATTTAAAAAAAGATTGCATTGTCATCAGATTTCATAATTTAAGTTATGTTAGGTCAGCACTTAGGAAGAATAGATATGTGCTTGAGGAAAAAACACCTGAAAAAAAAATCAGTTCTCAGCATGACACAGATTTTTTTTGGTTTTTCCTTAGGCAAAGGATAAAGAATTTTGAAAGGTAAAGGTAGATCCTGGTAGCTTTTGAGAACTTCTCACTCCCTCCCACATTACTCTCTGGTTTCTCTGAAGTGGAGCACAGAAAGCTATGTTAGGCATGTACTTCTCCCTACATTATGCAAGACACCTCAAAACAAAATCAAAAAGCAATCAAATACTGAAAGGAGACACATTTAGAGCTAGCTGAATGAAAACTGAGCAACGCCACTTTGGAAAACAAAACGCACCTGACATTCCTCCCCAGACAATTGCCTTTTAAAGGTAAAACCTTTCAAAGATATGTGAAAACAATTCTTGATATTTGAGGCATACAGCATAGGCTGAGAGAAAACTAGAGAGAAGAAAATCAAGTACTGATTTTTAGACCACATTCCTACTCTTGATTCTGTAATTCACATCCATGTAAAGCTGGCTTTGTGCAAAACTCTGCTGAGTAGTTATTAGAAGCAAAATCATCCCCATTTCTAGATAAATTTTTCAATGACAGGAATTTTATTTTGTGTGTTGTTTGCCCAACAGTGACACCATTGCAGCAAGAGAGGAGACATTTGCATGCCTTAAATAACCACCTGCAATTGCTGAGTTGTTTTTGAATACTACCTGGTTTTGGTTAGCATAACATACAGAGTGCAGAGTGGTAAACCTACAAAAGACAAGAATAGTGGCAGGTTAATATTGACTAATTTGGGAAAAATCTGTGGAATTAAGACAACTGACCAAATCACTGGGCCTTGGTACAAGCAAGTCCTATTAATATGCCTCTTGTAATACTTGAATACAATATTCAGAAAGCAAACGAAAAACCCAAGAGACCGAGTTACAGGCACAGACTCCTTAATAGAACAGTGTATTTCCCTAAGTTCCTCACTGTAAGTCTGGCCCCACACAGGGTTATCAGTTGGATGAAGCTTATTACTGTAAAACTGAGGTAGCCGAGAAAGCCTAATTATCTAAGTCTATGCATTTAATTGCTCAGAAAAGTCAGCTAAATGCTGAAGATAATTTCTAAATGAGAAAGAAATAAGAAATGCCACTGGTAAGCATATTGTCTTCATGACAGCATCTAATTGCTGACCCTATAATCCTATTGTGCTAAATGACAGTAGATCTTACTGATGAACTTCCTGATTCTGGAGAGCAGAAATTAAATTAAAACCTTGGATCAGGCTGCTCTCAGGTCAGTGTGCTTCCTGATCTTGATGGCTTCATCCTGGAAGATACTGAGGGCTGCTTTGAAGCATGAATTGTGTGCATCTTCCAGCAGAGGGCTGAGAGCCTCCAGCATCTTTCTATAGACCACCAGGACCCTGCAGAATGGAGCTTCCTATCCAGGACTTAGAAAATAGCTTTGGGACTAATTATTGTGTATTGCCTCCTTCCTTAACAGTGATGTCATCTGTCTATAAACTGTTCAGATCAATTTCAAACCAGGACCCTGACAAAAACAAGCTCTAAGTGATTTCTTTTGACTGCTACCTTAAATTCTTCATGTATATAATACCTGTGTGTTGTTTGGCTTATATATAGTGTGATGCAAGCACACATGCATGTTAAATCAGCCTTTGTTTACATGCTCATATATGCTGCTTCTGAAATAGTATAATACACTGTACACTTACCTGTGTTAATACATCAACTTGTTAAAAATACAAAAAAATTATCTGCAGGGTTAGTGCATCAACTCAATGTTAAATGCCCCTGAACCTTAATCTTGCCTACCCCAAATTAGGGATTCCCATATTCTTAGCCTAAGATTCATTAAAGGCATTAATTGCTCAAGAATTATATTTTGGCAGTGTCGGCTTTGGTTCAGTACAGCAAAAAGAAAACAGAAAATTGAATGCTGCTCTTGGGATTGTCTGATTTTGCTTACTCCAGAGTGTGTTCCTATGAACAGTTAAAAAAATAATATCTGAAAGTGACCTGAGATTTTACTAATTATACATTAGGTATTCATTAGATTATACACATTGTCTTCTCTCTAGGCATTTTGTTCAGGGCACAACTTGGTTTCTAATGTAACACAGTTCAGTGATTTATTTATGCTCTTCAATTTCCTTTAGTCTTTCTTTCCTTGATCTCAAATGGGACACTGAACTGAAATTTTGCAATTATTTGGAAACTAAACATTTGATCAGTTCACACCTTATCAATGCATTTTTTTTATATTTGGGCCTTTAAGATGCTTAATTTGGCTTTTCTTTTTTCAATTATTAATTATCACCCAAATGAAAAGCTATTTCCAAGGTACATTGAACTCTTGTTGAAATACGTGGAGCCTGTCTGATTCAGAACTCTGTCAGAATGATTTCTAAATAGAAAATTTATCAAAACAGGTTCCTGGTTTTGATGAATATGTGTATTCCATGAAGAAGGTGATCAAAATATTGAGCGGCTCCACTGTGAAGCTTTATTACTGTTTGATCAGCACTTTGAGAGCTTAGCTACAGAAGTGCAAATCGCTCTGAATACGATAATTAAAATCTCACAGCAAAACAAGGAGACGGGAAAAGCTGAAAAAACCCCAGGGAGGTGACAGTAAAGATGACTAACCTAAAATAACAGTCTTGAAGTAGGCTTTTTCACAAGGCAGAATTTTTACCCATCATGCTCAGCAGGACAGAAAGAAAACATGGTCAGAATGACTACAAATTTCCAAATTCAAATACAAGTAACTGTTAAGCCCCTGCAATGTAATTTAAAATGATCAATCAGATGTTATAAATACACTGTTTCCAACATAAAATAAACAAGTATCCCAAAGAACTATGGCATAATGGCATATGTGGATTTCACATATGCGAAATGTTAGTTCTCACGACACTAGAACACTTCTAGTAACTTCATACAGACTGGTAATTTCTTACTGTAGAGAAATTCTTTGTGCCAGGTACTTCAGTTGAGTAAAGGTTTCCTCATACCAGAGGCATCAAACTGAGCCACTATGGGCAGAAAATATGATACCCAAACTGTAAAGTACTCCCTCAAACACAATCAGATCACAAAGAAGTTGTTCTTAAAAAAAACCAAACAAACAAACAAACAAACAAACAAAAAAAAAACAAAACAAAAAAAAACACCAACCCATAAAAATTGCAAACCACCTAAGATTGGATTAAATTGCTGTTTTGCAGGTATGCAAAACCCTTGTAGGATGGGAAACTAAGCATAGATCCATTTTGTTAATGGTAGTATACTGGGAGTAAGAGCTACCAGCATTTTCAGACTAGCAGTCTAAGTACCAGAATCAATTATCTTTTGTATCTGACACCATGAGAAAAGGCTCAAGTTTAGGTCCTAGATTTGAAAAGTATTTGCCATCTCCATGCCAACTTTAATCCATAGCAGAGAGAGACTGCCTTCAAACAACCACAGCTCTTCTGAGGATTAAAATGTGCATTCTCTAAATAATCAGCAGGCAGTAATGTCACCAATCACAGCCATGCAGCTTCTTCAGGGACACAGTGGGGTCTACCCTAACAAAGTCATGCAAGCAGTGTTTTGCAACATATCACATTACAGATTACTGCCTGGTTTTATATGGATCGTCAGGGAGATACTGCAGATTGAGTTACCTTTCTGCTTGTCCAAATATTTAGAGGCTTTGTAGCAACCAGAGCAGTCTTTTGTTTACTGTCTGTGTTTTAGCCAGCATTTTGGTATACATGCAGGAAACCACCTCCCTTTGAGCTCTGGTATTCCACAAAGCAACAGTACATTTAAAGCTAAATTGGAAACTCATCTCTTGAAAATAGCTATATTAAAGAATTCCCAGTTCAGTCAATTTATTCTTCATTTTCTATTTTGCCGAAAAAGAAACACAGCAGACAAAATGCTGGAGCATTAATGTCTGACTTTCCAGTAAGAATGACACAGTTTGTCCAGAAATGGCAAGTGCCCCAGTTTATATTGTAGCTGCCAACCCTCTTTAATATTCAGTCTAATGTCTGCACAGTTATCAAAGGCAGACACTTGTTTCTGTTCACTCAGGCGAAGAAATATGCCAGCTAAAAGTACAACCTCCTTCCCCTGAGTTTTTAAGAATTCTTCCAAATAAATACATGCTATTTAAGAAATAAATAAAGCAAAAAATCCTTAAAAGCTTTTCTCTTTCTTTTCTATCAGATGATGCTAGGTTAAGAAGTGTCTTCATCTTTTTGGCATGACCGAAACCATCTAACCCATTCTCCAACATTCATCTTTTCTGTGAAAAATAGGAATCTGCTCCTGATAAAACACTTGACATTTTGACTAGTGGAGGTAGAAATAAGTGAAGATTTATGTTCACAGGAACGAACAAAATAAATTTTTTGTTATCCCCATGCACCAACAGGATTGAAATTGCCATATTTTATTCAAATAATATGAAGGTCAAGTTTGCAAAAAGGTAATTTCCTGACAAAAAAAAAAAAAAGAAAAGAAAAAAAAGCCTAAAATCTGGTGTCTGCTGAACTCCTCATGTGAGTGCTTAACTTCAGTTTCTACAGTGTAAAAGGCAATGATTATTGCTAACCTCAGTGTTTCAGCACATATTTATCTTGAGAATTCTGCAATAGTTCTCTCAAAAATTTCTCCCTGCAATAGGAACTGCTCAGTTTGTTCCCCCTGTCTGCAGTTTTGTGCCAACAATGCACCTTTGACTTTGATTGGACAGAAATGTGAATTTGAAAAATGCAGGTATTCCAGCACAACCTCTGTATATCTATTTTAAAAAATGGGTAAAATTGAATTATTTAAATCTGAATATAAAACAATATTTTTGTTTCAGAGACAACTGAAGTAAAATAATGCATTTTTGTTAATTCATGAGGTATTTGGTAAGAAAGAATAACAAAAAAATCTTTGAGACACCACTAAGATAGTCAATTAGCTAGATGCTAAATTATGTCCTGAATACATTCTAAAATGTTCAGCATTAATGGTTTTACTGAATTGATGTACAGTGCCTTATTGAATCAATCCTGTGTTCTCTTGAACTCAGGGGGGTTCAGGACTTCAAGGAGTCATAAGATACAGTATGGTAATTAAAATGATAAAGCATTAATGAAGTCCATTAATACTTGAAGAAAAAAAGAAAATGTGTCACAGCCCTATGCGGTCTTGTATATTTTGTCCAAGCAGTTCCATGATGTATTATGTTACTTTCTAGAACTGGATACATCCATATCTCGATTTTTCTGTTCTTTTAGTATGTGAATTTTGAAGAAAAACTAAGGCTTAAGAGTTATCTGACTCCAATAGCTATCATTTATCCTTTTCCCTCTACTCATATTTTCCTATGGGGTAACTGCTTGGACTGAACTAGGCCTTCTGTGTAGACAAATACCATTCATTTTTAGTAAGATTAGAGTCTCAATAAAGAGAGAATAACTGAAGATTTAGCTTATTGTGGTGGGTCTGGCTGAGCCAGAATTTGTTTCCCCGTAGGAGCCCTCACAGTGCTGTGCTCTGCATTGGTGTCGATAACACACCCATATTTTGGCTACCACTGAGCGCAGCACTCACTGTTCAGTCAAGGGCAAGGTCCTGGGAGGGGACACAAATAGGCCAGCTGACCCACACTGACCAAGGGGATATTCCATACCATATGATGTCAACCCAGATATAAAAGCTGGGGCAGGAAGCAGGAGAGGGGGGCACTCATTGTCTCCGATGGCTGCCCGCTAACATCTGACACACACGCGTAGGGGCCCTGCTTCCCAGAGACGTGGTCAGCCATTGCTGCACATGGGAAGTACAGATTAGTTGCTGCTTCTGCTTTGCGCGCGCTCACCCTGCCTTTGCTTTTGCTTTTTGTATAAATATAAACTGCCTTATTGCAATCCACCATTTGTGCTGGGGTTTTTTTGTTTCCACCCTTATTCTCTCCCCTGTCCAGCTGGGAAAGGGAGTGATAGAGCGGCTGGGTGGGCACCTGGCATTCAGCCCAGGTGAACCCACCACACTTACAAATGTGGTGCTTGTAATCTTTCTATTTGAGGAGTAGATTTATTTTTTCCTTCAGGTGAATTTAAAAATGCCCAACAACTAAGTAGTCTTCAGCTGAGAAGAGAGCCGTAAGGGGTTTTAAACAGATTTCATACTTCAATTCAAGCTGCAAGTTCACAAATTTAAAAGAAACAGGTTTCTTTGGAAGTTTCTTCTAATTAAGAGATGAATTACTGTATCCTTTAGGTGTTTTTCAAGGCATCCATGTAAAGAGTTGGTTTTTTGTGAAACTGTAGAAAACTAGAAATTGATTAGACCTATTTCAACCCAAGCTGCAAATACCTGTAGTTGCCAGGAGGCATTTTCCTAGCTCTTTCATATTTGTAAGCTGCAAAATCAAGTCTTTGTGGGGATGCATTTATGTTTAAAAAGCACACAATAATCCTATTTCTCTTTATTTTGTACTCAAAACTCAGGAACACACTCTGTCAGACAAAGCCAGTCCAAACAGAAAGAAGTGTGAAACTAATCAGAGTTCCACAGTGCACTGCGCAGTCATCCCAAAAGTCCTCATACTTTCCAGTGTGGCACGAGCTGCCTTACCAGGTGTTAATAACTAGATGTTTTCACTGTTTGATTTGCAAGATGGCCTTTGCTTTCCAGAGAAGTTGATCCTCTTGGTCTTTACATTCAGGAAGAAAAAATCGATCCAATTCTGATACCAGCTATACCAGATACATGCAAGTAACATATGAAATACATGTAAATCAAGTAATTGTCTCTGAGTCTACACCGTTTTAAGTCATGAGAGTCCTTACAAGTTAGATTTGGTCTTCCATATCGATGCAGACTCTTTGCACAAATAGGTTTTCTGGGTGCAAACATTTGAAAATTTGTTAAAATTAGTGTGAATAAGAGTTTGTTTAAGGAAATTATTAAACTACTCACAATTTACCTAAGGATTAGATCTTTTTAAATGAGAAACCTAAGAAATGCTGTATATTTTGATTTGGTTGATACCATGCTATAATTTTGTATTATCTTGAAAATATAACCTCTGAGCCTGAAACACCAAGCCCAGAATGCACCTCTTTTTCCACAACATTAAGACACCTCAATGATACCCATTTCAGTAACCCCCAGAAAATTTTTTAAATTAAAAAAAAAAAAAAGAAAAAGGCAAAACAAAAATTCAGAGAGGAAAAAAGAAGCTTGTTTTGGGTCATCTCAATTAATACATCTCAACTGCAACAGTGTGTTTCAATTAACTGCATGAGATACCTACACTGGATTGAAAATGGAGGGAAGGAAAATACCAATAAGGAATTACTGTACTTAATTTTATGAACTGTTCTTGATTTTGTGCCATGAATATCTACTGCTTAGTTAAAATTCCTGAAGACTTCGCTTGCCATCCAGTGTATAATTTATTGGGCTTTGACCTTATGAGGCAGTTTCAGTCTCATTCTATTTTACATTGGTATAATACATTTCACTCTGAAGAATTCCTAAACATTCAAGATTAAATTTTCCCTCAAGTGAATTAAAGGGTCATGTAAGGTGAAAAACAGTAATTCCTTTAATTGGTGTAAAGCACATTTTAGAGGAAAAAAACCTTGTAGAAACTTATGGTAGGTAACCAAAGCTGCAAAGTTTATCTATGTATCACATTGGGATTAAACCTTTTAAAAACATATAACTTTGTTGGAGAATTAAGATGTTTACACTATCAAAATTTTCTGTTAGTGACCTTTAAAGCATAAGAAAAATCCTCCACAAAAATTGCTAAGCCTTTATAAAGCTTCTGCTTTCAGACTCTCATTTCACTACTAGGTTGAAAAGGAAAGGAAAAAAAAGTACAGCAGTCAGGGTAAAAAAAGCCAAGATTGCTTCTTCCCCTCACAAAACATACTTACATAGTCTTTTTCCTCTTCTTCTCAAAACCTGTCTGACACACAGATTGTACAGCTGTCATAATTGTATCCTTGGCTGTTTGTTTATGTAATGCTTAGCATTAAGAGAAGATGCATGATGTAGAGGTTGTGTTCTAATAGCACAATAATCAGCAGCACAAGCTACTCAATACCCTTTTTATTTTTTCTTTTGATCCAGTTTGTAGCATTTAGAGTAGAACACAAAGTCTGAGGACTTTTTGGTTTAATTCAGGGCATTAATTCAACAAAACCATTGACTAAATAATTGGTATTGCTTCCTGCAGTACTTTGATTTTTCTTGTGGGTGTTGCAGTCAGATGCCAACACAGTCCAAACTTTGAGGTTCTAAGTGAATATGAGCCATATGTAAATCGAGTGATTATTCCACCAAAGGAGTTCTGCTTTATACAGCTTAAATTTTCAAATTTTCCTAAGGGTAAAAATTGCAGAACTTCAGTAGTCCTTTCCATTATCCTTGCTACAGAAGTAAAATAAAATAAAATAAAGTAAAATAAAATAATAAAAAAAATAAATAAAATAA
>VWZG01004507.1:192241-212338 GCA_013396735.1 Grallaria varia | reverse complement strand
TGGAATAAAAAGTTATAAAAATGATTTACTACAAAATACTTCTGTTGCAGGCAATGTCATCACTTTTCCTTTCTTTTCACCTACATTTACTAGACTAATTCAAAGCTTGCTTCAGTTTTTAAGTTTTCTGAGCTAGTGCTGAAACAATGTGAATCTGTAAACACTAAACAGGATGAAGTGAAAAAAGTTAACAGTGGCAAAGACATCTTCTTTCCAATGAGAAAATAAAAAATAATAATAATAATTTAAAAAGTGGGTAAAATGCTTTATCTTCCAAAGCAGAATCCTGTTTTAACTTAAGTAATACGCTGATGACGTGTGTACTGAAAAGTAGGTGATATAGTATTTAATATTTTGAAACACTGTTGTCTAAAATGAGGAAAAAACTTTCGAGGCAATTTAATTTGGGTAGAGAGTTCTTCACTGAAAAGCTTTTCAAGTTCTGAAAATATATTGACATGTGTGCAGCATAGGGATGATTCCTATTTTTATAACACTACCTAATTATCATAACTAAAGGTTACATCCAACCCAAGGACTGTCGATCCCCTTACCACCTTGGTGCCACCCCCAGAACCTCCCTCGGGTCTGCCCCTCGGCACGCCTTCCTAGAATCGAGTCGGGGGGCTCAGGACCCCTTACTTCTTCACTATTGTCTTCTTCACATCACATTTCCCTGGTTGAAGGTTTTCTGAACTTCCTGGGTCTTCTATCTTGTTTTGACTACAATATGTATTGTTATTCTAGTCCTGATACATGAGTCCCAAATAAAATGTTCCAGTTGCTATCTTACTCTTAACTCAGACATTCAGGAATGCAGTAAGAGGTAGAAACTGCTGGTTGCTACTTCAAATGTGAGAAGCTATACAGTTATAAATATATAAATACACAAATATACAAAAATGTATACATATATACAGTCTTAAGGCATCAACACTTTCATATATCTAATTTTTGAGGTATTAGAGGTTATTATTGCCTTCAGAACTATCATATATTTCTTGTCATTCTTATTGTTTGAACATCAACGTATAAAATGTATTTCCAACATTACTCATAAAGAAAATTTGAACATTTATGCATTGACTATACAGGATTTAGATCAGACTTCAGTGAAACACTAATAATGAATTACAGCTACCATCAAAAATGCCATCAAAATGTTCCAATTTTCAATAATATTAATGAAGCAAATTGTGTAACAGATAACCAACAATCAAAAATGCCTCTTTAAAAGGTTTTCATATGGTCCAGCATATACAATTTTTATGTTCAAGAGAATCATCTATCTCAAAGAGAAATTCATGCCTGTGTAGATAGACAGGTTAAGGCCTATAAACTACTTATTTTAGCTCAGTTAAAAACATAGATTAAAATATAATTGGAATACAAACAGTGTATTGGTCTTCTGATGTTTCCAAGAACAATGGTAAGTCTTGTACTTTTAACTGTTTTGTAAATGTAGAGACAGATTTTTTAGATAATTCAACTTAGATTCATCCCCTATTTCTGTCTTATTATCTGCTACATAGAGGGATCAACTGCAGTAGAAAACCATGGGCTGTTGAAGACAGCAATTCAGAAGAGAGAATAAGTTTTTGTTTAGTACTCTGCCAATGCTACCATTGTGAACATTAGCAATCAAGAATCATCAGTGCCAGAGCTTGCAGTGGATTCATTCCAGGACTCCAGATCCAAAATCAGACTGTCATTGGCTCTTTGTTAATATATAAATCATTTACTGAAGCATAGCCAGTCAAAACAGAATACCATTTGTGTGCACGTGAAGGTCTGGCTGTTCCTGCCAGGAGTGACTCATGTTTAAGGGACACAAAGAAAAAGAGGGCTCAAAATGGATATTTAAAGTCTGATTTTTTGTTGCTGGGAGCTTGTACCAGCATTTCTACCTGTGCAAAATAGTGCTTGATTTTCAGGAAGTATAAAATTTACTTATATTGAAGTAAAAACAGTACCCATTTTTAAGGAATGATGAAGTTCACAGATTATGTCCTCTAGGTATATAAAAAAAGACCATGTTAAAATTATTGCGTTATGTGGGTGAACTAAAAATGAATTATTTTTATTTATATTTTCTGTATTTCATTGCAAAAAGATTTAAGTTTTATAAATTATCTTGTACGCTCATTGGTTTTTCCTAGCTGCTGTACTAACAGAAGAGAGTGGAACAGAACTGCATTCTGTGGTCATCACTTACACATTGGCAAATGCAACCCTTAGCTGTTTATTATATGAAGAACTGTAGTGCACAAAGATGTCTCTCAGGATTAGAGACATATTTATTATAGCAGCTGTAGATGCGTAACAGAGATATAGGCTCTCTGTCTCTGAAAGCTTACTACCTAATTCCTCAGCACCATGGAAAAGTTTACTTGCATTTCCCTAATATAACCCTTTAGTGACTATCTTCTTGTAAAGCAAATTACTACTCAAACTTAGCTGAAACCAATTCCCAAGGAACATAAAAGAATCAGAAAAAAAATTATTTTATTTTTACCACAGAATAAATGAACTATATATCACTGTGTTAAACAGCAACTAATTAAATGTCATGGCTTCTGACAGGGTCTCTCACTTTCTCATACAGACAAGCAACAACAGACGAGAAACAAACAGAGGAGCCTCCAAGATAAAATGGTCAGCTCAGTAATCTCTGTTCACAGAAATTCAGGATTTCCATCCAGAGTCATTACATTCAATGCAGTTGTCACTGATTTCAGCAGAAGTAGGACGAATTCCTGTTGCCTGCTCTTGCCAGTAACTTGAATGCAGAATGACAATTTTCTTTCATCAAAGTCCCTGTGTGTTGGAATACAACTAGAAATTCCTGAATTGCAGAGAAAATTATTAGATATTTAAGTTTCCACTAAAACTGAGTGTCTATAGTATACTGCAACTCTGTGAAAGAAGTGAAAATTTTAGTTTGGTTTCTTTGGTCCAGTGACTCTTCTGAAACATTACATTTTAGAGTAAGCTTGAGGTCAACATTCCTCAATTAAACCCTTTGCTTACTCTTGACAAACAACGTAGACATGAATCTGAGGGCACTTACATGCATGCTTTAATTCTTGTGAGAGATTTGAAGTAGCACCTGTTAGTGAAATTCATCATCATTTCTTACTAGCCAAAAAAAAGGAGGGAAGGAAAAAAATATGATAAACTTTATGTCTTCCTGACAGCTGAAGTTTCACAATTAAAAAAGATGTTAAAAAGAATGCTAAATAAGTCTTGAGCTAGTCAAAACATGTAAACCCCTGCTTAGAATGTCAGTTTTTAAGACTCTTTGTTCAGGATCTATAAAACCAAACCTTGTTTTCACATATACATGTGAGAATTTAGTGCATACTAGAGACTAACCATCTTGACAGGGCTGAAAATGAGAAGATTAATAATTTTCCAAATAATACAATAAAACCTTCCTGATACCCTACAATACTCCTGATAATCCAGTCCTGAATTCCACTGCTCAATTCCAACATAGAGTTCCTCCTCGATGGTCTAGGCCATATGAGTACCTAAGCAGGCAGACTCTCCTGAGAGTCCAGAAAAAGTCTTGCCTTCCCTCTGTCATTTACATGAACACTGTATGCCTTGTTTCAAAAGATGCAATGAAATCAGGTAAATAATTCTTTAATATAATAATAAACTATGAATATGTATATATCTTTATGTACAAAACAAAACCCCCAAAAGATGATTCATAAAGTACTAGAATTGAGGCTGTATGTCAGTCACTCCTGCATTTCACTAGGTATGTCTTACAGTTTCAGCTTCAGTTGATTTTTCTTCTTTTCTTTCAGTAAACTTTCAATATTTTGAATTCAACAGCAGTGGGTGAACCAGGAATTGAACTAGGATGACTGCTTTGGAAAGTAGACTATTTAGCAATCATTCAATTTAATGAGAATAAAATAGTTTCTCAGTCTGTACCAAGCAATATAATGAACAATGAACTGCTGAACATTGTATTTTCCAACACCCAACCAACAGCTAAACTTGTTGGATACACTGAAAGTGGGCTGAAAGACATTGTTTTAGAGTCCTGCCTTAGATCTCTGCCAGCTTGACTGTGGCGTTTAAGGGCTGTCATAGAAAATATATTCTCAAGGAAAAAATTGCACTGCATAGAAACATTCCATTTTCGATAGTGGGATAGACTTTTTCTCACTCAGTTGAGACTCAAAACAGAAGACATGGAAACTTTGTAGGTCATGAAAAATAGATGAAATTTTCACAGTTCTGAATACAGAAGAACGAAACAATTATTCAGGCACACTGCCAAGTATTTTTCAATTCAGTATTCAGCCACACCTTTCTTCCTTAGTAAGATGACCACTATACATCTTTTAGTGGTTTTCAGTTTCATTTCCATTTTCATTCCCATTTCTGAAATGTCAACAAATCAATGAAATTAACACTATTTGAACTAAATGAGAAACGAACCTGAAGAAACCACAGCTGCATCACTGTTGTGCTTCTTTTCTGTATGAGAATTTTCTCCTTGTTTTTTTCTTTCTTTCTTTGTAATTACCTTACAGAAATATATTTCTTTCACTGTCCATGCTTTTCAGTATGACCCTACACGCTAAAAAACAAAACAAACAAAAAAAAACAAGTCTGTTGCTCTGGCAGCAAAGGGGCAGTTGTGCTTTACTGCAGCCTCAGTGGCATTTCATTCAGGCACAGCAGTACAGATGACAGACTAGAGACCAAGCAGAGAGCAGTGAATAAAAACCACTACTGTATTTCAAGATGCCATCATTAAATGCCCTCAAGATGCCTTCTGTCTAGACTATGCTTTAGGTTAAGCCAGAGAAAATCTAGTTCCAAGTTGTAAAGTGCAAAATCAAATACAAAACCTGACATGACTCCCTGTGTTGCAGTGACGTAAGTCTTTCCTGCCCTATGAAGTGACCATACTGTAGCTGTTCAGGAAACCCGGAATATGAATGGCACCTGCTAGTCTTATCAACAGCTATATTGACTCATACACTGATTCATAGCTTCTTCCAAAAACTAAAGAGGCAGAGGAGTTTTGCAAAGAGGTGACTGCAATATTTACAGTATTGAGTTTTTGTTTTTATCTTGAACGAAACCCTCCTCAATTTTAAATTCAAATTTTTTACATTTTCAACCAACATTGTTCTTCTTTTTGGGAAGAACAATTAATAAGATCATTATTCTTTATATCTATCTACCATAAGCAAATATTTTATCGCACTTCAGTAAAGTTCATGAAGTGAACATAGACACTGACAGACAGCAATCTATGAAAATGAACACAGAATTAGTTAAAACTAGCAGAATTTTACTTCAGTTTGGGAAGTGCAACGAGGATCATAACCAATGGAAACTAGGAAGAAAGAGTAAAAGAATTGAATGAAAATGATTTTGAAATTTTGTAAAAAATCAAATCTAAGGGCACAACCTATTAATTCAGAGTCTTAATTAAGAGACTAAAATTACTGACAAACAGTAAAGATGATACTTTGCAAAGATGTCTCAAGAAAGGCAGACAAGTGTTACTTTACTCCAAAGATTCAGTTCTGGTTCTGTGCTCTGTCATTAGAATTAAGACTCTCTCACTTTTATGCAAATAGGGAATGACCTAATGAGCTTTGATGTACTTTAAGATTTGTTGTAGATAAATGCCTCTTGACACCATATGATGATTTTTCTGTCAAGCATTCTCAAACATTCAAAGAGAATTCAATTTAATGTTATGTGACAGATTATATACCAAATCAATCCAAGTATTTTATTAAAAGCACTTCATATGTTTATAACTTAAATGAACTCAATACGAAATTCAGGAAAATAAAAGCTAAACTTGCTAATTTTCTATAATTTTTCCAGTTCTGATTACATGCAAAGAATATACGTATTTGTAATGTTTTCATGGTTTTAAGGTACAAAGTAATGCAACGTATTTCATGATCTCTGACAAACAGAGACAACCTGTATTGGCTTACAAATCATTGGACCTTAACATAGAACTCCCAAAAAGTAATAGAATCATAGAAGGGTTTGGGTTGGAAGGGACTTTAAAGACCATGTTGTTCCAAACCCCCCACTACGGGCAGAGAAATCTTCCACTAGGCCAGGTTATTCACAGCTCCTTCCAATCTGGCCTTGAACACTTCCAGGGTTTTGTATATTCCATTATTTATGCAAATAACTCACATTATCCAATCTTTATCAAAATTTAGTCTACAAATAAAATAGAATGTGCCTGAGAAAAAAAATTCCATTAAAAAAAAAAAGCCCAACATTCAATCCATGCATATAACACTGAAAAGGACTGGTTTACTTTGTTTAGCATTACTATCTTAAAAACAATTTCATAACAAAGAACTTGTCATATTCTGTTTCTCAAAAAGTAGCCTTAAATGAATGCATTCTATGCTTAAACATATCATTAAGTGTAACTCATACACAGTTAGACTGGTCTAGTTAAAGTTATATTAAAAGACAATTTTTTGCCATTGTGAAATAACTTTTAGATAGATAAAAAGTGTTTGAGAATGTTATCTAAACAGCCAGAGAATTAAGTCATAATCATGTGTACTGTGTTTTGTCCTGTTGTACTACATGTGAACTGGACATTTATATAGGTGAAAACATTAATTTTCTTTTTTCCTTATAATACAAAGAGAGGTATTGCCTAAAGTTAGAAATACCATTAACAGCTTCATATGGTGATTCACTGTCAATTTTCAAACCATTTGACAGCAATTCATGTTTTTAATGCCGTTTCATTTCTGATCTGAAACTACATGAACAGACAATGAGTTATTTCTTTTTCATAACTGGTAACAAGCAGCTGTTGAAAACGTGTTATTTCCATGGCTTGAAGGGGCAGTACTTGCAGACAAAATACATTTGTCTTAAAATAAGAAACAATTTAAAAAATAAAAAAACAACCCAAACTCATACAACCTCTTCCCCTGGCAAACTATTAATGATTTTCTTCACTAAATGAAAGATTTATGTTGCACTGGAAATTCACAGAATTGATGTATTACCAAGTAGTACCAAGATGCTAGAAAAATGCAAATCAAGAGATCTAAATGGATGATGTCTGACAAAACTGTAGTAACTTTTTGTTGCTTCTGCATTGGCCATCACATCTTCTAGATTTCTAAATTACAATTTAGCTAATTTTTAATAGTTAACATTCTTAAAGAATTCTATTCCTACAATCTACACCAGAATATTTTTAAGACCAATTCCATTTTCAACCTTCAGGCAAGTGACAACTCAAAAAAACTCTTTAATCTGTTGCCAGTCCTTTGACTCACTGTGGATCTCCAGGGTTGTGTCAGTGGCAAGATCTTATGGCAATGTTGCTCAGATTTTATAAGAATATTTTTAAAATTTGTTTCTTTCCCCAAATTCCTCACCTAGGCAATAAGCAACTCACATCTCTTTCCAGCTCTACCAGAAGTTCCAAGCCTGAAATCTCACTGGCAGCTGTCAAAAAGACTTCCAGATGCTTCTGGTAAAGCACTGAGGTGATATCAGAATGAACTGATTTACATTATTGTTTGTAAAGTACTCCCCATTGTTTTCATCTTTTCTTTTTTTCCCCCAACTAAAAATATGCTTGTCAGCATTTTGAATGAGATACTTTGATTATTAATGAGCACCGTTATAAGCTTGCTTTCTCTGTTTTGTTTCATTTTTTTGTCTTTCAATATAAAATTCTAAATTCCAGTATAAAAATTTTTAGTGAGTGCAGATTTAACTCTTTCAAAGATCTGAGATTAACTTTGTTTTAATACTACATTTCTTTAATTTGACAATAAAGTAAAGCGTACCACTTATAGTGTTACACTATACTCTCAGCATATGTAGTATTGCTGTGCAAAGATGTACTCAGTGGATTCAGTCTTCACTTTATTTGCATAGAAAATGAACTAAATGAGTAATGCATCTTAAATAAGGGGTAGATTATCATCCTATTTGGACATAGTGAAGGTAGCTGGTGTTCACTTGTGACCTATGATAAATGCACTTTGACACACATGGGATAGTCCTCTTCTTGTCCTTTCCACTCTCCCTCCTGTTCTATTGCCTTTTCTTTGTAAGTTAATTCCTTTAACAGGGGGAGAATAACAAAAGAATAAAAAATACTTAAACAGACATTTACAGCAGTCATTTTTAGGAAAAAAAATAGCACTGAGCCTAAACTTAGTTGATTTTGCACTTCAGAGCTTCTGTCTAGGATTTATTAGCATAGCATAAGATCAGGAATTCTGTTTTCCTCCTTGTTTTGCTTGAAACTTCAGCCTCATTTTCTGCACTGAAGAGCAACAGGATTATCTGTGACCCTTTGGTCCGATTTAGTCCAATTTGCACAGCACTAAAACATTAGTTTTTAGACTTCAGTTGTCTAGCTAAAGTTGACAACTAGCACACTTTACCCTCTTTTATTATATGAACAGATATCTACTGCCTACCTGTTGGTAATATTAATATAGAAAATTGCACAATTATGTGACGCATTACCTTCTTCACATCTACTGCCATTTGTGCAAATTCCATATGACATTAAATATGTCGGCTATTTTTTAAAAGCATTTTAAAACTTCTTCTCTCTGTTGCCATATATTAGCTTCCAAATGACTATGGTTCCTTACAAACCGTAAATACTAGTGATGGTAGTAATGTATTTACTCATTTATACATATACATATATACATCCTGTCTAAAGCATGAAAAATCAGTAGATTATGACTCATTAAGGATTAAAACAGAAGGTTTATTTCAGTGGGAAAAAAAGCTCTCTCTTTCACAAGGACAGAGAGATAACATACACAGTTTGTATGCAGAGCATTTTATGATTCAAAGGTTTAATAAGAGCCTATAGAATATGGAAAATCGTTATCATCATTCATGTTCACTTACAAGTAGAGCCAGGAGGAGGATGTGGGGAACTACAGGTTTTTAGATCTAAAGTGTTACTTCTAAGAGCCTTACTTTGGTGATGAGAAAGATTATGGTGCAGATCATCCTGAGTGCCTTCACATGGTATATGCAGAACAACCAGCACTGGCTTATGAAAGGCAGGTCCTGCTTGACCCACCTGGTCTCCTATGACAAGGTGACCCACTTAGTGGATGAGGAAAAGGGTGTAGATGTTATGGAGGTTGTAACAAGATGGGTTTCTTTTTCCAAGGACAATTAATACAAGAGGAAACAGCCTCAGGTTGAGCCAGGGGAGGTTTAGACTGCATAGTATGAAAAAAATTCTTCACCAAAAGGATTTTTAAGTGTTGGAATAGGTTATCCAGAGAAGTAACTGACTCACCATCCCCGGAGGTACTTAAAAAACATGTAGATGTCATGCTTAAGGACATTTTATACTTGTTGGATTTGACAGTGGTAGGTTTACAGTTGGATTGACTATCTTAAGGGTGTTTTCCAACCTAGATGATTCTGTGATTTGCTCCCTCATTCAGAGAATCTGTACTGTGACTGCATAGGGCTTCAAGACCTAGAAATTTTGTATTCATACAGACAGAAAAGCATCTTGAAAAGCTCTTTTTTTTTAACCATGGTTTTCACTTTGGATTTGGACTGTAACAGTCAAACACTGCAACAATGAAAGCCACAGCAAATGGCAGTGTTTGGTTTCAAACCCCAACACACAAGCCTAGAAGGACAAAACTATTCTCTTCGCATTCACAGGTCATGCGTTAGTCATGTTTTAGTTCAACAGTAATCAGTAATGGAAGGATATAGCACCTAAACATGTTCGTATGTATGTATGTGAGTAACGTTTATGTTTCTCTTAACTTTTTCAGAATTAAAACTTGTTAGATTGGAGTTTATTTCAAATAAATGCAAACCAAACTATTTCTTATCACTCGATGAACTTTAGCCAGTTAATAGGAACATTTAACCATAGAATAAAATTGCACTGTTCCATATTCCAAGGGAAATCAGAGACAGGGGGAAATGAGGTGGGGAATGTGAACCTTTACATACATTTTAATGCTTTCAGAAACTTTTACTAAATTTTTCAAGATTTTAAGCTATATCTCTGTGGTTGAGCAACACCTCTGGTAAAGATAAAATTTTGCAAATCCATCTGTTTCTTAAAAAAGTATTTATCTAACCACTCACTGCAAATATCTATGAAATGCTAAGCTGTCTCTGCTCCCTTCCATGAAAATGAAGGATACACAGCACCTCAGAGAATGAGCCTCAAGCTAGTACAATTGATCAGCCATTTCTGCTTACATTTCAATGCAATTCTTTAGATAAAATAGAAAGAAAATCTTTAAGAAAACATTGAGTTCATGGTCTATTGCAAATATTTATATTAAGTATTTCATTTATTCAAATATAAATATACCTCACTTGCTCTTATTTCAAAAAGACTGCAGTTAATTCATGATTTTGCTTATAGCTTTCCAAATTACATTCATGTTTATAAAATCAAGAATTACCTGGAAGAAGTAGGAAAGCTCAGCATCAAACTTAAGCCTTTTCATATCCAGTAATTTATTCATCCAAGTGTCGTGTTTTCCAGTTTCATTATAAAAAAACAAACAAACAAGAGAAAAAAGTATAGCTATAATTATGCAGAAAAGAAGGCTTGACAGAATTTTTTAAATCAATAGCTGAAATCTAGGGACAGCAGAGAGTAATATTTAAAATGAGCTCAAAGTAGTCTCAGAGTTATTGATTTGATTCCACTACAGCACATTTCCAGCACAGCCGCTCTCTGTGAGTCTTATGGGTATAATTATTCTGTCCTTCAGGAACTATACTGGTTAAAGCAAAAATGACAAAACTAAATAAATTTTATTGTTTTGGTTTTTGTTTTTTTTTTTTTTTTAAGTACCATATTGCCCTTTAATACGGTGTAGGAAGGATTTTCTTACTGTCATTTGTTATATACTTAAGAAAGAAGGAATGATTGAAAGTGGGTAGCTCTTGACAATTTTAAGGTAGGCTTATTCTTTCATAAGCTGCATATCCAATATTCTTACATAAACCTAGTAAGATTTCTGTTGTCAGGGCATCCCCAAAAATAAGATAGGAATGACTTCATTTTCTCCTGTCAGTTTTTTTTTACTTCTAAGGGAGGTTAAAAATTATGTCTACTAGCTAACAAACCTACCACACAAGATGCATGGGAGGATGAACTTGTTGACAAGCTACATTCTGGAAGTCTAGTAAAGATCCAACATCTATTCAAATGTGCAATGCATGTGGATTTCTATAACATTTTATACATGTCAGACGTCCTTAGTTATTTTTTGAAAATAAATTGCTCGAAGTTGAAATTCTCTATCTTTGCTACACACAAAAGTAGAGACTTGCATTTCGTAGCAGTTGAGCAGCTGTGAAAATCAGGACACCCTGGGAGTGTGCAAGTCTGCTGCTCTGTGCAATAGCAGCATACATTCACAGAATGCACAATAGCTGCCAGGACATTGCTTATTATACTGCAGATGGAGAAGAGTGTGCTGGAAATTATATTACTTCATGTATAGGATACTCATCCAGGGGTCAGAAGAATGGGTCTAATTCTTTTCTTAGACTGAACAGTATCCAGCTCACGTATTTTATTTTGTTTGCAGATGCTCTAACCGCAAGAGTTTATGAAAGATGCTCTCCTCCTGCTTTAGTTAATACACTTTCCTATAAGGATATAAGACTAACCAGGCTAGTGACAGAAATAGCAAGACAGCTTATTACTGTATTGCCTCTTAAAGACCTACACAGAAGTCCTAATTAGTACTTAAAAAATATTCCCAGTGGAACTTTAGATTCCCTTGAGATGTACTGTGTGTTTGAGAAACACAAAGTAGAAACATGAAGCATGTGTACAGTGTAACATCAACAATTTTATATATTGGAAGTTCTCAGGGTTCTAAAGGCTTGTTCCTTGTTGTACCCCCTGTTGCTGCTTACGGAATTCTTTGCACTTTATGATGTGTTGCATGCTACATTTATAAGTATTAAGGCATGCAATGCACTAGATTAACGCAAAAAACTTGGATATGTCCTATTTGCAGTTTTTACCAGGGTCTAAGTAAACTGAAATCTTTATGTGAACCATCTTTAAAAACCTTGTCTAGAATTTTATTCATCTTGTCTGAATGAAATTGCAAAGGATTTTCAAAACAATGTAGTGGAAGTGCAGAATCCAGTCTCTGTAAGAAAATGGTGAATACCTTCACCAAAGTAGAGCAATCAAACCTAAGTCACTATGCAAGATTTTGTAGGGAAAAAAAACCCACAACAGTTATTTTCTACGTATGTGCCAAGATTGCATGAATCTTGATATGCACAAATTCGTAAACACATAGACATACATATATTACAATACTTAAAAATCTCACAAAGACTAAAGTAGAATACCATCAGACAGGGAACTAGAGCATGGTACTACCAATGCCAGGGTTGTGAGTTGGATCCCCATATGTGCCATTCATAATATATTCTGTGATTCCATGACTCAAAAAGGGATTGAGATACAGTGACTATTTAATCCACATATAAATATATTCCAGTTTCCAGATTGTAATGTTTCTTCTCAGTATGTCATGATTTTATATTCTGATCCATTAAAAAATTGGGTCAGTCTGTAAAATGTGTTAAATGTATTTTAGTTTCACATTTGTAATTATACATGTAAGTTTATCACTGATAGTAAGACTGTTCAAGCTGCCTCTGCCAGCTCAGCTCATTTATGGCATACATCCCCACTATGTTAGTCCCCAATAATGGAAATGTATGACTCTGATTTGCTATTTATATTTGATACCAATAAATGTCATTCATCCATCTTGGGAAATACTGATATTTTAAATGCCTTCATTTGCTCAGAAGATCAACTAAGCAACATTGTTTATTATATTATCTTCCTATTATCCCCATTGTCCAATCCCCATTCCACCCTAGCTTTCTCAAAAATAATTAATCAGTATTTCAAGCAGGTTTTATTGAGACGCATCTATCCACTGGAAAGCTTCAGTTTCTAAATGTTGCAAGTGTCTACACACTTGCATCTCCTGATTAGGAAAGAACCCAGCTCTGCCGTACCTGATAAGGTATATAAAATGATTCCACTAGCAGCTCAAATCAGTTTCAGTAAAAATCATAAATCACAGGAATCAACTCCCTTTTCTTATTTACTCCACTCAATTATAAAGTCAGTAAATTTTAGTGGCCTGAAATGAGAATTTGGCCTGGCTTTTTAAAGATGGTTGAATAGTGGGGGGAAGTCTCTTTAGTTTAGGTGCTAATGCAAACTCTATGATTATACAGAGAACTTCAGAAGAAATAACAATCTTACACTGCTGATATCCAATACTGTAATATTTTGGTATTTCCAGCTTTTGTTAAATGTGTATGTTTGTGCATCTTAGATGTAAGGCTTCAAGACAAATGAGGGTTCCTTCTTTGAATGCACCATAAAAAACATAAACTCATTTTTAGGCTCATCCTTTCAAAATTAATATGAATATTATATTTCAAAAAATTATTGCTGTAATATCTAAAGACTTGAAACCTAGTATTTGACATTCATATTTTACAGTATTCTCCTAACAAAGATACATATATCACAACATTCTTTTAATAAAAATGCTTTAAAGTTTAGAAGGAATATAAACTTTTAACAGAAATTGCATATCACAGTACAGGAATTAATTTTTTATCCAATATCCCATGAAGACAATGCAATATTTACATCTATAATGCACTTGTGGTGGATATTTGAGTATGAAAGACTGAATAAAACTTTATTCCTAAATTGGTTTAGATTTGCTACAAATAAATAGAAAGTAGCTGAGACTATTGTGAAAGAGAACATAATTAACAGTTTTATCAAACTTCATCTCTTTTAGAAGTTAAATAAATTGGATAAACAGATTTTATCTGAAGTCATTAAAAATGTGTATGAGACAAAAGAGAACCATGTAGGAAACATCAAGGAAATTACAGTTCAGAACAAGAAAATTAAACACTAAGAATTTGAGGACTGTTTTCATTGCAAGAACAAAAGTTCTTTTGTATGCTTTTTCTAATATAAGCTTATGAACTGAACATTTAGGTTCTAACCCTCCTCTCAGGCTAATAGGAAATAATAATATATAAATATGGTTAAACTGGCAGCATGTTTTATCATTTGCCTATGTGTGCCTCTCCATCTCTGTGTCTTTCTTATGTTTAGAAACAATAAAAAACACCAACGTAGGTGGCCTTAACTACCTCCTCCCATTACCGCTGAAATGGTTGAAGCCAATAGATGTGCAGAGGGCCTCATTTCCAGGAAGCAGATGGAGATCTGCCTGCTGATGGTAAGTAGTGAATCAATTCCTTATTTTGCTTCACTGGCACACACAGTTTTTGCTTTTCTTATCAAAGTGTCATTGCCTCAACTCACAATTCTTTTTGCCTTCCTCAATTTTTTTTTCTTCCCATCTCCTGAGATAGAGGAGTGAAAAGGCAGGGTGGGAGTTTAGCTGTTTACAAGGGACAACCCACCACAGAGTCTGCTGTTTATCCGATGTGCATCTGTGTCATTTATTGATGCAAATTTATCTTCTGTTTCTATATGAGTTACTCCCAGGTGTCCCAGTCTTGCTTTTATTGTCCAAAAAAACTTCTGAGTTTTCCTCAAGGATGCCTATTTGAACACAGCTAAAATAATTCTCTGACTCCTCCCTTCCTTGAAACATTACTGATCACCTTGATAATTCTGAATACCTGCAATATTGTGCCTGTCTTTCAGGTCCATAAAAATAACAACTTTGGGTCTCTGAAGTACTTCACAGATAAAAATATGCCAAAATCCTGGGGTTTTTTTGTTTTTAATTTTTTTTTTTGTAAGGGCGGTAAAATAAGCCCCTTATTTGTCTGTTATAGCATCCATCCATTTCATTATATCCATTTGATTACATTTCAGCTACCATCACATCCTTTCTCTAGACAAATTCTGTCTTGACCCAGTTGTATCCATACTTAGATCATTTTCCAAGAAAATTTAGTGTGCACTGTTTAAACACATTACTCTAACCTATACAAAAATTAGGCAGATTATCACAACTATAATAGATGTGCATTTAAACATTCATTCAGCAAAGTTCATAAAGTCAGAAAAGTATTTAAGCATATGCTTAAACAGACAGCAAGATAGCAATTAATGAACTACTGAACTGTAAGCAAGGCCTAATGAGAGAATATTGTCCTGTCATTGCTTCAACTGTCTTCAATGCACACATTCACAAATAATGAATCAGACAGCTGTTATAAATCATAACGATTTTCTGAAAGGGTTGCATTATTTAAAAAAAATGTCTTGCATCTTCTTCATGTTTCATTTTGATGTGGGAGCACTAAATATCAATCTAGTAAGTTATGTGTTATGTGCAGAGAGATCGATCAAGCAGCATATTCAGCATGATGAGTACATGAAAGCACCGCAGATAACTTTGGCAGGGAGACTGATTTCTAGAGCTGATTGAACACTGTAAAATATAGTCTATGTATATATATATATATATATAATACTGAATTGCTATCTGGTTCAGCCATATGCCTTCTTATTAAATCTCATTCATGAACATTTGTACAGGGAAGTTTTAATTCTCAAATTTTGATGAAAGGTTGTCCAGTATATAAGGTTATGTTGTATTCATATATATTATATTCATAGGTGACCAAAAGCATCTGAGGAAAAAAAAATTTTTGATTATTAAAAGTACTCAGTTATCTGCACAGTCAACAATCACAGTATAACAATCAACTAGGAGAAGGTGCAGGAAAAAGCCCACAATCTTTAAATAGCATTTCTAGAGAAGAACATATGTCACACATCTAGGTTCCAGATAACAGATGATATGAATGTCCACCTACTTATAGTTTGAAGATACTTCCAGACACATAGAAGTGCCAGGAGACAGCTTACCATGGAAATAATTTATATCTCAAATTTGGCCTCCTTTCTGTACAAGAGCAAATTGCTATGTCAACTAAAACTAGTGAATAAATATGTTCTCAAAGAAGAAGTGCTCAATTCATATTGAATATTCACTATGGCTATTTAGTTAGCTTCTGTCTAAAACATATTGATCTGACCCCTTTGCAATATCAACCACTTGGTCTTCTATTGCAAGTCCTTAATGGAATCACACCTCAAACAATAATGGAAAAAGCAAGCTCATATATAATATGACACATGTAGTCAACACTAGGAATCTTTCCTGACAGCAGTGAATTTCCATCGTTGTTAAATACCATTCATGCACAGTAAGATGGAAGATACTTAGCACTTTTATGATTCAAAGGAAGAGAAAAGGGAAAGAATGGATTACCTGTAAGAGTCTTAATTTGATTTTTTTCACATTATGTTTGTTTTACTTTAGATATGTAAATGACTCACAATCAGTAGGAATTATATCTGTGCCTTGAGAGAGAAGAATAGGCTCGTACTGTTTATAATTGATTCATTAACAATGTGCCCAACATTGTTATTTGCATTAGGTTCCGATGAGAGTTTGTGTTCCATTTCTCACAGTGTTTACACATTTTTCAATTTTTACAATTTATGATGAGCTTAGGTGTGCATTATGTGCCTCCGGAAGGACATTTCAGGCTCAGAAGGACATTCTCTCTTGTCACATCAAACTAGAATACAAACGACATTGCCTTCCTATTTCTCATCTGCCTTGTCCTGTTGAGGTACTCACACTTCCAAGGTGAGCCCTCAGGATCCTCACATAATGCATGGAGTGACTTAACTAAAAAAAAATAAAAATAAATAAATTCTACAAGCCAGGAAGTCACAGGAATATTTCACTAGCACAAATACCAACAAAAAGGACAGTGCTTTGCCTCAATTTCTCAGCCTCTGAGGAACTTTCTGCCACTTATTACTCATGGTCATGGTTTTTTTACTGGAGCTAGAAATCTAAACTATATATAGACTATAAAGGAACAGCAATACTGCTGCTTCCTAAATGCTCAGCTAGGTCAGAACATTAGAAGATATAAGCCTTTACACTAACTGAGAAGTGTCACTTCCATTGAAACTCTCCTACTTTCTAGAAAATATTTAAATAATCATTGAGCCAAGGAGAATGGGATAATGACTTCTTAGCCAATGAAGCAGCATACTTGGATGACTTTCAGTCTTCTCCCTACATCACTGAGTATAACATAATCCCTGTGCTGTTTGAAAATTGGTGGGTTTTTTCACAGATGAGCTTTTACTACAATTAAAAATTTTCTTTTGCTCATTTACAACAAAAATGGGCTATCCCAGGCCTTTTCCATTTATTTCTGGTAAGCACAAAACTCATCAGGATTGTTTGTGTTACTCAACAGCTTTTCAGTATAATAAACACAGTGCAAGGTATTTCTATGACAAAACTAAACTTTATTAGTTATCTTTTACAGAATAATTTTCCAGATGTTAAGAAGACCACAATCCTATACTAAACACCTACTACAGAACATTCAAAGGTCTGTTATAAGTCCCAAATCAGGTATTTATCATTAATGTACATCAGTTTTCTAAACTGTGTCACATGAAGCTACCAGGGATCTGAAGGAGAAATATATAGAGATTCAAAAAGTCCACATTTTAATTTCAGAAAATCAGATGAGATAGCAATGAAAAATAAATCCTTGAACAGCTTTTGCCTATTTTTTTCTTAATATGAAAACTCATTTTACTGAAGAAACAGTTTTGTGTGACAAGAAATTAGAAAAAAAACCAGAATCTGTCCACATGTTTTCACCTACTGTATAAGAATCAGAAACACTAACAAATAACATACAGGAGGATGTTACCTATGTGTGGTCATGCACGGTTTTGGTGCCTGAGACAGGAAAGTAACCTATGCCTTCTGAAATTTAGTGTATCAATCTTCTAACCTCATACCAGAGAGTTTCTTCCATCTTCTTTTCCTAGCTCATGGATGCTAGATGCAGCTTTTCCCAAGATCTTTTAACAGGACAGATGCTAATGGCAAAGAGGTCTAGCATTGAGAAATGGTGGTCTAATCATTGATGCTTATATTAAATATGTAAGATACCGGACAGTGAGATGAATGATCCAGAACTACTTGGTTCTATGTCACCTTCGAAGATCTGGGTGGTTTTCAAAGAGCAAGGATTGTTTTCTTTCAAAAATACCTGGGCAAGACTTAATCTGAACTTCAGCCATGGCATATTCAGAAAGAACAGTGCTTTCTCCTATGTTAGGAAGAAGGTCATTTTCATACAAAGTTAGCACAAAACAAATTCCACTCATACATTACAGTGATATTTTCAGGCAGACATCATTATTTATTATTACCTGTTAAACTTCTGAATAACATTGATTCTAATATTTTCTCAGGGTACACAGATTTATAGTTTGCTCTTCTCTAGAGTTCCAGACTGACTTTCTTTCCTTTGGTGTTGAGGAATGTTTTGTCTTGCTTCAAATTGAAACACATCACTATAATTNGCAGCTGTCTGGAGTCCCACCCGACAAGTGGCGGAAGCTACTGAAGGAGAAGGTGAATCAAGTCAATTTGCATAGCTCAAAGCCGTCCAATTGGCCCTGGACATTGCTGAACGTGAGAAGTGGCCAAGGCTTTACCTCTATACTGACTCCTGGATGATAGCCAATGCTCTGTGGGGATGGTTGGACCGATGGAAGAAGATGAATTGGAAGCGTAGAGGAAAACCCATTTGGGCTGCTGATTTGTGGCAAGACATCGCCACCCGAGTCTATAAAATGAAATATTTGTGTTTGTCATTTCATACAGCCATCAACAAACACATGAAGAAGCAGAAAATTTTGTGTTTCCTGCATAAACGTATCATAAATGGGGAAAAGAGGAACTATCATGACAACTCAATGCCCCCAAAATCTACTGTTTTTCCTTTGAGAAGAAACTCATGATTCTTTGACTTCCTGTGAGGTGTTTTGGGGGACTGAAGAAGCAATATTACAGTCTACTACATTCTGGGCATCAGACCCAAGATGAGATTTGAAGATGTTCTTTTTCACAAAATACTCCAAAAGAGATTACTTTTGACTTAGATAAATCTGGAGATGCTATCTACAAAAGGCTTTGCCAACATGACTTGACAAATATCTTAAGGTTTCAAATGCTAATAGCATAAAAATATTGAAAAGAATTATTACTGAAGGAAGAAATTTCAATTATTTGGGTCATTGATGGCTTTTTGTGACACCAAAGTCACATAAGAATATTGATTTTACAGAAATAAAAATCTGATAACAGGAATATAAATTAATATTCCTGATGAGGAAGTATAAAATAGCCCTGATAGGTAGATCCATCTAATTGAACTGTTTCTATGACTGATGTTATTTCTTAACAAGTGCACAATTTCTAAAACACAAATTCCTGGCAGAATATTAAAATAAAAATTAAATTTAAAAAAAGTTAAATTGCTTCTCTGTTTCTGAAGAACAAATATGCTGTTAAATAGTATTAAAGCAGGCAACTTTCAAGATCTTTAATTGTTTTGAGTGTTGTAAGTATGAGATAAAAACACAGAAAAAGATCATTTAGAATGTCTAGTCCACTTGCAGTAGTCATTCCTAAGAGAAATATTAAGGCCAAAATTCAGGCTTTAAGAAAAGATTAAAGTTGAAGGCTTATATAGTTGATAATACAATTTTTAGAAGGAAAGGGGGACAGTGAGAGTGTGAGAGATCAATTTTCAAGGCAATAGTGTTTAATTCTACCTAAAATCCAGGCTTCAGTTTTATATATATTTTATACCCTTACAAAAAGTGGAAATTAAACATCCTGGAAATTAAATACAATTTAGGCATGGTGTAGAAAGCCATTGGCTCAGCTGGTTAGATCATGGTGCTTATAATGCCAAAGTTGTGGCTCCAGTCCACACACCTGCCATTCACTTAAGAGTTGGACTTGATGATCTTTGTGGGTCCCTTCCAATGCAGAATATTCTGTGAGTTATTAGATACTTCGTTCTGATTGCTTTGACATTATCTTAGATAAATAGAAAATAACTTCCTAATACTTTCCAAAATTCAAAATTCTCTGTAACTGTTCATGTGCA
>VWZG01004507.1:154009-184313 GCA_013396735.1 Grallaria varia | reverse complement strand
AGAAATTTCATATTATGGGGAAAAATGTTTACTTTTCATATCAGTCTGTCAAATACCCTCATCTGAAGATGATGAAAGGAGAAATAGAACAAGCTGTTTCAATCAGTAAGTGGCAATCAGGTTATGTGACATTTGCCAGATATCAAACAGTTCTTCATAATATAAAAACAGAGAATTGTCTCTCTTTATCAATTCAGCAGGAAATTTCTAGGGTCCCATTCCTAGTGCAATTGCACTTATTCTGCTAAGATAGGGGAGTTTTCAGCATCCTGGAGAAGAAATCAAAGAAGCTTACTCTAAGTACCACATTATTTTCTCTCTCTACTAAAACCAAACCACAAATGAATAGCCACCAAATACCCAATCCTTACAGCTAGATTGTAATAGCTGAAGTTCACATCCAATCAATGTAAATGTTATTACGTCATGTGTTACATTTTGCCTGTTCTAGTTGACTGGATTTTTGAGTTAGTGCACAGAAAAACAATGCACTTTGATTTGCTTTCAACAACCATGGACTACCAAGCAACAGAGTCATTAAAACAATTGCTAAGGAGAAAAAAATACAATTGACACTACCATTGATCTTGAAAAACCCCCATAAAATTAAGTTGGCCAGAGGCACTGACTGCATGTTTTTGTAAAAATCATCAGGAATAGTTCTTGGACTATTTAAAAATCACCCAGATGGGAAGGAAGGCAAGAAAAGAAAATGTTTGGGTGAATGATGGACTGCTAAAGAGCACATACTGTATTTGAGTAGAGGATAAATCTACTGTGGAATAGTTGTGCTATTCATATGGGGGCCAATCATAATGGGAAGGGAAAGAGCAGCAATTCCAACTTTTTTGCAGAGGGGAACAAAAAATGTTTTATAAGGTAAGATTATAGGACTGAAAGAGAAAATTTCAAAATTTCAAATCTGTCATTTGCCTATTGGTTTTCTTTGATCCTATGAAGCTCTATAGAATTTTCTTTCTGATGAATTTACCGTAGTCCCTTACTAAGGAACATCACTACTAACAGTATGTGCAGTGCCTGAAAATAGACAATCCTTATGTCAACCCCTATGGGATCCTGACAGTGCAACCATCATAATGAAATAGAAATAGCTGCTATTTAAAATTTAAATGAGACTTGTGGACAATCACTAAAAAGAATATTTTAAATGGTACCTTTCTCTTCCACTCCAAGATCATACTGGGGATAATGCAAAGTTTGAAGACAATTTTCTTTTGAATAAAAAGTTAACAATGAAATATTGCATATAACCAGACAGTAAAAATGCCTGTGGAAAAAAATTATCCACCAATAATCCAATTACTTGTTGCTTGCAGTACGTCAATCTGTTAATTATCTCCATTCATTCCACATAACTTCTCCATTACTGAAATTCATTAAAGGTCCATTCAGGTCTCTGAAACTATTTAACATCTTTTGTGTCCAAAAGTACAGCACCATCAAGCTTTCAGACCTCAAAGGTAGGGTTTTGTCCTTGGATATATTTATGCATTTCCTAATACAGTCAAAGAAGTTGGAACACAATAGCTGATTCAACAGGGTTTTACTGTTTTATCGCTGTTTAAAAGATTCTTCATATATTTTTATGATTTCTAATATCATCTGGGGATTAGGGACATTTTGATGCCTGTCTAACTAAATACCTGAAAAAAATCAAATCTAGTACCCACATAAAATCAGAGCTTTTTGATTTCATTACATTGGCCCCTCAATATGTTCAATACATACTAAGAACTGTTCTGTTTTCACAATAGATATTTTTGAGAATGTGTATCCATGTAACCATGTAAAGATTCAGTTTTGAGTGGAAGCATTCTAACAGAGACCCAGTATGAAAACTGGGCTCCCAAGACTAAAATCTTAAACTTTATCACAATGTAAATTTTAGCTATTGAATGTTCAGGGAAGTACAAGAATTTTAATAGAAACACAATAATTAGGAGTAACAATCAGGCATAAAGTAAATAAAACATCCATTCCCTTAAAAGAGCAAACTGATCAGCTTTGTAGGAAATAATAAGTTTTGGCATATGCCCAGGTCTATCCTGCCAAAAGCACTGAGAATCTGCAACTGACACTAGAAGAAGATCCTATACATACTTGGAGTTCACAAGAGCTGAAACAAAATCAATTGTTCTGACTTTGATTAGAGGGGTGGAAACAAGTGTACTTAATTTTTTAAATATTTAACACAGTCATCAGGGATGAAGAAAATCAGGGTATTTATATAGTAAACTTGTAAGCCAATGGTCAGTGACAAATTAAATATGAGTCAGCAGTGTGTCCTGTGAGCCAGGATGGCCAACCATATCCTGGGGTGCATTAGGCACAGCATCATCAGCCAGTCAAGGGAGGCTCTGCTCTGCACTGGTGTGTCCTCAGCTCAAGTCCTCTGTACAGTTTTGGGAGCCACAACATAAGAAAGAGACAACGCTGTTAGAGTGTCCAAAGAAGAGCTGTGAAGATGGTGAAGGGTCTAGAGGGGAAACCCTATAAGGAGCATCCAAGGTCACTTGGGTTTTTGAGCCTGGAGAAGAAGAAACTGAGGGGAGACCTCACAGCACCCTACAGCTACCTCACAAGGGGAAGCAAAGTGGTGAGCACTGATCCCTCTGGTGACCAATAATAGGACCAAAGGGAACGCCATGAAGCTCTGTCAGGGGAGGTTTAGGTTGGATATTAGCAAAAAACTCTTCACCCAGGGGATGGTTGGGCACTAGAACAGGCTCCCCAAAGAAGTGGTCACAGCACCAAGCCTTACAGAATTCAAGAAATATTTGGACAATACCTTCAGGCACATGGTGTGATTCTTGGGGTTCTCCTGTGCAGGGTCAGGAAGTGAACTTCGATGATCCTTTTGGTTCCTTCCAACTCAGGATATTCTACGATTTCATGATTATATGTGTATATCATATGCATTTTATTATCAAAGCCTGTATGAATCCCTTTTCCATGTTTCTGAAACACATGCAAATCGATGTATCCTTCAAGGTGGCTCTAGATACTAAATATTCTGAATTCTGTGTGGAAACTTGTCACCAGGTTCATCTTACACCAGTAAGCACTGAAAAGAACCCATTATCACCCAGTTGTTGGCATGGTTTTGTGAGAAGTGTAATGTTATAATCAAATTTCTCTCTGTACAAAAAGGCAGATCTGAAATTCATTTGTTCATAACCCTCACATCTACTCTAAACACTGGGATGAATGTCACATGGAAAGGCAGGTACCAACTACTTCATCTTCATCTGTGTGTTCTAAGAACACTCTTCTTTTGAAAAGATAGGTTCAGCAAAATCCTTTTAGTATCCTAGGTCCTCACTAAAGCTAAAAAAACCTTCTGCCACAAAGACCTGGAGAAATTTTATTCACTACAATAATGAAAATTTCTCTGCACATTTTAATAATCAACATATTCATATACTCTATCATCTGTACATTTGGAATTGTGTAAGCACTATAACCTGCTCTGCAGTTAGTAACAACAACAGTAATATGGTTATTTTCTAACAAAGTAACTTAGAAAACAATGATGTAGGCAAAACAGACTTCTGCAGTACTCGTAATTGTCTTACATACAAGCCTTTAAAAACACTGATCCTGATATTTCAGAGATGCCTGGATGTTTTTTTTTAGCTAACTTATTTCATCTACTCTAGTCTGTATTTGAAATAAAGCCAAACTACCATACTCAGTATCTTACTAATATCTATCACTGTGTTACAGGTTAAATGAAGCTAAAATGACTAAGACATGTTTTGCTTTCAGAAATGCACAGAAGAAATGTGGAATTTCTCTTTTTTGCCAGTTTATCTGCTTTCTTAACTGACACCAGGTAAGTGGCTCTGCAATGCCCTCTGTATTTCGGTGTCAACTTTCACGAAAAACTTGTTTTGATAGCTTGATCACAATCCTTGTTTTGACAGGTTGCTATATTGTTTTAAGAGGCTAATGGGGAAACCCACTGAACATTTTGGAGCTCAGACGAGAAGAATTTCTGTGTGAATTTTTGCTTCATTACCAAAAAGACATTTTAGAAGAATGTTTCCATCTATGCATTCAATATTACATTGCCTGATTATTCCAAGATCAGAATTGAAGGCTTTAGATTTAGTACCTTAGATTCATCAAACATCCATTCTTCTAGAGGAATACTATTTTGCACCTATTTTCATGTGAATTTAAGTTTTGAGAAAAGTATTTGTTTGACTGTTTAGAGATCAAAGCCTTTTTTTCCCAATAGACAAGAGGAATTATATAAGTAACAGCAGTTTGAAACACCTCATGCTTAATACTCCTCATCAATATTACTGCAGTCTATAAAGGACATTTGTGACTTCTCCCCACTTCCAGGAGAATAGCAAGATTTGCACATCATGGAAACAGAATTTGCTCACTGAATCTTTACAACTAATGTGTGTGAAACACAAAATATTCAGTATGACTAGCAGACCACAAATTGCATTTTTTAGACTTAAGAACAAAAACCCAACCATAATTACTCAAGAACTAAACTAAACGAACAGCAGATCCCTTCTTCCCTAAATATTCTTTTACTTACAAATTGAAGATGTTTGATCTGCAAGCTGTGGAACATATTGAAAAATCCCCTATGACCCCAGTAGCTGTTTTAGCCTTTTAGAATTACTCTTCCTTGGCATGCAAAACTACTGATTACCTCTGACACTGATTTCCACAAGAACCTGAGAAAACATCCAACGAAATATGGACTTGGTCTTTCCTGCAATGTTGTCACATAAAATGCTGGAGAGTTATAAAAGAATTTAGCTGCCCCAGAGATACATTCACACTGCACTGACAGCCACAAAGATGCTTTTCCAGGTCTCTCTTGCTACAGTAAGTAAGGAGGCAGAGCTTACATTTTTCACCTACACTATGGTTTGACAGATATGATAATGGATCTTATTCCAGTGTTTATGAAAAACCTGCAACATGCCAAGGGTGTCTTACAGCTTTGGTTGCATAACAGGCACCTATGAGCTGTAAGGGTGAACTATACAGAAAACTGTCATGGAGTTAGAAGGCTTATTTTAAAAATTAAAGTCTTTATATATAGGAAATACGCCTTTAAGATCGAGTAACTGCCAATGCCAAGATGAAAAAATGTTTGCAGGGGCAAATGCATTATATTGATATGAGACCAATTTTCTAAACTTAGCTCCTTGAAAAGGATGTCATGCCCAATAGTGATCAAATAAAATCTATTTCAAGATATAATAGTCAGCCTTCTTGGAAGCCTATAATTACTGAATCATTAGTTGGGTTGTCATATGCAAAATCTGATGCTAGATAGTTTGTATTTCTCACATTCACTTTTTTCCTAAGTCATGCTAGGGAACACAAAATGAAATGAAGCAGTGTATATGAAATAAAAGGCTCACTAAAGTTTCAGCTCATTATTTTCAGTGCCAAGAGACAAAACCACAGAGGGTGTAACTTCCAAATGGACATATGTATATCTATTTAGGAAGAAGGAGGTGAATTCACAGGGTGGCAGTATCAGCCAATAAAACATAGGAAGAAAACCCTATTTATCATCTTCCAGTTCTACCACCGTCCCAGATTCTTTGAGTCATCTACTTCAGTGTGCACAGCTAATAGCTGCAGAACAGAGATCTGATGTTAAAATCACTGCAGGTTAAATGGTGGCTATTAGTTTAAGGTGAACATAAAAAAAGAGGGCAATGCAAGGTGTGTAAGGAAAGTTATTGTTGAAAAAGGGTCAATGTGAATTTGTTTAAATTCTATAACCTCAAAGAATGTCAGTCTGAACTTTTGTCATTTGTGTGGTTGTCTTTGATAAATCCAGTGAGGAAGCCTGACAGCCTCATGCCAAGTTACTGGGCTGAAGCTGTCCACTAAAGAGAGCATAAATGAAAAGAGAAAGCAAAGTAAGAACTCCAAATAAAGAATAATGAATTCCTCAACTGTAAGTTAAAAAAAAACTCTCTCTGGGAATCAATCAAACATTGCATGTTCAGTTTTAGATTCCTGCCAGAGCATATTATCCTTGTCAATTTATTATTAAGATCACAGCACCAAAGTAATATTAAATATTAAAAAAGATTTAAAGATTCTGTTATTACAATTGCAACTTCTAAACTTATGTGGAAATGACATATTGGTTGGGCATTTCATAAACTGCTAGGCTCATATCAGTGAAAAGCATTCATATATGTGTTCTTAACCTCGGGTACACCGGCAGCCTCTGCCTGCGCTCAGTTTCAAAAATCCATTGTCCTTCAAGTTACATTTATGAGTATGCAAAGAAAGGTTCCAAGCTAAGTAGCTCACACCTAAAGCTAGGAAGGTCACACATACTTATTTGTAAGTAAATGATCATTCCCAAGAAATGTTTGACCTTGTTAGCACAGATCAAACTCCACTCAGAGAACATGTTAAGACCACCTCCCGACTGGCACTTTGCATAGCAGAAACATCATTTTGAGAACAACAAGTTTAAGAATGTAGACAAGATGACCCATGCCATTGGACTCAGGGCTGGCAAACACTTTCTGGAGGAAGTTCAAGAAGCACCTTCAAATCTAGAGTCTAGTGATTACGATTAGCTTCTAGAAGACAAATGTTAGTTCCATTAGGCTGAGAGTGAATTTTGACTTTTTTGTCTAACAACTGTTACAATTACTATTATAGTAAGAAAGGTAAGAGAACATCATCCCCACCTAGAACAGCTTGTATCTAGGTATAAATGTTTTCTGCACACCGGAAGCAGAGTAGCATTTTCTTGCAAATTCCTGGGATCTGGGGCACAAGTAAAAGGGGAGGTTTAATAGGTTCAAAGGGTTATGAGACATCTTGCTCAAATTTGGGTTTTAGTACCAGTATATACACAGGCACTTAAATGTCTCCATGTACTGTACCGGGAGTAGAGTGCTATACTGTAATACCTTGTACTCAAGGAACTAGAAGACAGTAGGCCTGAGTACTGTTTCACTGAGATTCTAGTAAAAAGTATTGCAAATGCATCGAATATTTACTAAATACTGGGTTAGCTTTGAATTTTAATGCGTAGGAATTGATTTATTCAAATTCACTCATTTTGCAGCCAGTATAATTATTCTATTAATTAATTAATTGATTGATAGATTGATTGATTAATTAATTAATACAACATGAAATCTATATATTTAGCAGGGGAAAAATGAATAACATACTTTGAGGTTTTCATTAATATTAGTCTAATCTTATAGAGTGGCAGAAATATAATTTTAGATTTATAGAAGGCACACTGACATAATTTACTTAACTGAGAAACAAACATAGTATAAAGACCCCTCTAAGCCTTGTTCTTTCATTATGTTACCTTTGTTATTGGAATAAAATGGAAAAGATATGTAAGACTTACAGTACGTATTGAATGTAAGGATTAAGATACTCAGTCTTCCTTGGACCGACTAGAAAAATTAATTCCAGCGTTAGTGACTCTAAAGCAAGGTACTTACCAATTTCACATACTTTCTCAGGATTAACTCAGAGATTCATGCTGTCATCATGAAGGAAAGAAGCAAATAAATTATGCTTCAGTGAAATTGGGATGGCATAAGCAAAACACGAGAAAGAGCCAGAATATACCTTGTTTTCCACTTCAAGACTATGAACCTCAAACTTCGCAGTCCATGGAATATCTTTCTGCATTATCTGTATCTCTGCAGTAGCTGTCCCTAGAGATGCTTGTAAACGTGATATATGAGCTCATAAGGCGGTTGCCTCAGACCCTGTGCAGTTTAGGACCAGTGGAAATGTGTAAAGCAGACAGCAAGAATTTGGCAGTCACCTGCATGTGAATAATTTTTAAAATGAGGATCAGAGGTGTAAAGTAAAACAAAGTTATCAGATCATAGTCTCCAACTTAGTGAGTTCTCTGTCCCCGCAACCTTCAGTACTCAGATTGCTGAGCTGCATGAAGAACAGTGTTGCTATAAGCCAAACCAAAATCTTTTAATACAAATACAATACATGCAAGATGTTTCAGCATAACTAAATTTAACACAACAGGGAATGTTGGCAAACACAGTGTACCAGCTGTCAGCACTCAGAGCTGACATGGTTATTCTTTGTTCAGTTAATTATCTAGGTTGGTTTATTGCTATGTTGCAGACTAATTATAACAGAAGTATGATCACTTCTTTCATTGATCCTTTGGCTCTACGGAACAAATCCTGGTTTCAAAACCAAAATTCTCTCATTTATATAAATTTGGAGCCCTAGTTTACAGAGATAAGCACTGGGATTAAATTTCTCATTCTTGTTCATAATCGTAATTTTTAGGTATTACATCCTTAAGTCTGTCTCTTGGTTTCAGGTCAACAATGTTCTGTGTGGTACAAGTGAAAATTACGCCTTAGACTGTCTCCTAGATCTTCAAATGCTCTGAAATACTTAGGTCCTGGAAAGAGACATATTTTGAAATTGCCTTAAGTGTAGGATCTATGTAGCTCCACACACAGAAATCTTAAAAGGGACAAGCTCAAACAGTTCTATTTAAGAGGGTTTTTTTCACAACTGGAATAGTATGTAACAGGGTTTTGAAATTTGACAGGGATAGGAAAGTTTTGAGTCACTAGGCTCAGTGCAGTTTTGTGCTTATCAATAGGCAACCCAAGCAACACATCCCTGTTCTAATTGAGAAGCAATAGAAATTTCACAAGAGACTCTACTACTGAAGCAAGATAATAGTGAGTGCTATTCCAGAATAAAAAACAAGTACTCACAAAAGCCAACTATATCCATATACTTTGTGTGGAAAATTCCATCATACAGGTGATCATGTGGAGCCATTAAACTGAAAGACACAGATTTTTCTTAGATTCTTTGGGCTTTAAGTAATCGCTTTTCACCTTCAGATTTCTGTAATTGTATATATATTCCAAAACAGTACCGATTGTGTTATCTAGTCTGAGAAGTGCTGGGAAGAAAAATTAATGTGGCTATACTGTGCAACTACTCTTAAGAAAAGTACTTACAAGGCATTTTCTAAAAGTATTATGAAAATCTGAATGTTTAACAAAAAGGTAACTGCTTGCATCTGTGTTTGCACATGCAAAGGAATGCTACTAAGGCACATTAATGAACTAAGAAAAGGCTTTACTATATATGCTTGTACTGAACTTCTCTCTAATGTGGCACTGCATCACTCATCAAGATTTTATCTCTTCAATTCATAATATAGAAGTCCATTTATAGCACATAATAATGGGCATATTTTATTTCCAATTAAGATTACTCATCTGTTCACACCCACTAAGATTTCTACTGTGCTTTTAATTTATCATTGCTGACTTTAATGTAGCCGGTCTAATCGCAGTAGCATCAAGAATCATATCATTATAACCAGAGCTGTACTGAACTAATCTAATCTTCTTGGGGGTGAAAAAATAGTGAGTCAATATTTTAGATTCAAAGTACTTGGGCTTTTCTTTTTATAACTTTACCATCTCATTTCTTATTTCAAAATTGCTTAAAATGATGAGTCCGGCACACCAGTTGGACTATCCTGACTCCAAGACAAATGTCAGCTCTCTATCCAGAACCATAAAACATTGAGACAGATATTGTAAAGAGAAAGGGTTGATTTGATGCAACACTCATTATCAACTACAACAAAAAGACGGTGCCCTTTTAAGTCTTAGATTTAAATTTTAGTTTGTTAAATTCCTTAGAATGTTGATATTTTCTGTCACACTTTTGCGCATTTCAAAAACACCATAGACATTTTTCAAGTTCTATGTATTTCTGTGCGAAGAAGACCCAGATCCAGGGAATAGGGAACATCAGGATCAAGGTGTTCTGACAAAGCTGTGTCAGGAGTATAGGAAAGTTATTTTAGAAATTTGTCCAAGCCAAGATAAAAATGTTATGTTGAAATAGTAGAGAACTACAGATAAGAATTACTACTGCTCGTGGTACACAGGAGAGGTGAAGGAGTGTGAGTCCCAACACTGCAAATACATGCAGGGTTAGGACTGCAGTGAATCACAGTAACAGCTAAAGGACCCTCCTCCCAATTTTCTGCTACAAAGGCTTTTCCAGGACTGGAGTGTCATGGTTGAAAGATACCGTTTTAGAAGTAAACACTACTTAGGGTTAAAACTTTGTTGCTTGCTCAATTAATTCCAAATCTTTCACTCAAGGAAACAAAGGAGACAGGCTTGTTTTCTTGGTAAAAGTTATTTTGCACCATATAGTAAAGATTTATTCATACTGGCTGCAAATGCTAGAGGCATTTTCAGCTGTACAATGCAGCTCAACAATTAAAGATTTTTAAGCTAGTAAATATATTTATTCTTGTTCCTAGGGAAAAACCCCACAAAACACACCAAACCAAAAACAACAACAACAAACAACAAAAAAACACCAGACATCATCACTGGGATGGGATGGTATGTGGACCTCCAGCAGTAGTGAAACTGTTTCGGAAACCCTAATACCTATACCAGCTTTACTTATATGCATCTCTGTTGAAGAAAGTCCTAGCTGAGAAAGAAATAATGTGAAGGTGCCACATGCTTCAGCAACACGTCTCAAAGGCTCAGAAATAAAATTTCAGAATATGTTTCAAGTCAACAACAAAAGCCAGTGTTAGAAGAAGAGTTGAATACAAAAAAACCCCTAAGATATGCCTTAAATGTGGCATACTTAAAATACTTTCAAAAGCCAGAGATAAATCAATGGGCACACCACTGCAGCTCATGTCATGAAATAGGAAACAAGTGCACATAAGCAATTTTCATTAGAAGAAATTGCACTAGTTTTTTCTTACAGGCTTTGTGGCAATAGTTGCTTGCTATACATCAGCTTATTGCTGTACTGGCAATGAAGCTTTTCCTATCAAACCCAGTCAGCCTTCATTACTTATGGTAATGAATGACTTAGTTTTATCATTTGTCTCTTCTTAATTTCAAATTCTACTGTATAGGAAGTGATATGCTTCTTTCTGTAAAGCAGCTGTAATTTTCATCCCAGCTTGAAATACTTTTTCATGTTCTTTTGAAGTAGATGAAACTAATCTTATATTTTTTTCTTGCAGGTGTTTTACAAATAGCATTCTATTTACATGTAAAAGGTATTGTAGGTATATAGACACAGAAATAGTTAACATTAGCAATACATGAAATATCCCTACAAATCCTCAGATTATTTGAGCATAGATTTTGCAAGATTCCAGGGAACCATACACAGGATATTCAGGTGAATGCACTTCCAAGTATTTTATGAAAATATGCCCACCTTTTTAGTAAATGCATGTTAAAAGAGATTTTTTTAAGCCTTCTTTCCAATGAAGAAGATAGAGCCATCATGGTCTTTTCTATCTTATATGCACTGCAAGGGTTGAGTAGTACTTTCCTGCACTCCAAGATCAACATCGTTCTTACAAAGAATTTGAGACTTGAAGCTTCCACAGATGCTGTGGAAAGGCAAAGCCTACCCAAATACAACAGGACAGGACTTTGGAAGAAAGAAAAAAGAACTAGAAAATAAGAAGAATGTTAGTCGTATGAATTTGAATAATTAAATACAAGAAAATTCAGGGTGCTGCAATAAATTGATCTTTCTACATTAATTCTGCTTGAGAGTGGAGCACATGTAAGCATAAGGGAGTTATGGGTACCAGGTGGGAGGTCAGTTCAATGCTGAGCAGTGCTATGAACAAAGAGAATTTGATTTTGCAGAATTGTCAATCTGGCCTTTTCACAGAACATGAAACTAATTAAATAACAAGACCAAAGTATTTCTCTGCCTGAATTTCTCCATTTTTCCTTGAAAGCGATAGAATATAATTATGCTCACATATGTAGAAAGTTTCTGTAAAAAGCAAAATCTACTAATCAGTTAATCAGGCCACACTTCAATAGAACCTTTAATGCTGCTCATTCAGAGGTGCTGCACCAAAAGGCAAATTAGAAACTCAATTAATTATGAATTATTTTAATAAGTTACTTGCAGGCCTGGATTTAAAGAAGATATACATATGCCAGCATACCAAATAATCATGGATATGAAATCCCAAATCTAGGATAAGCTGCAGCTGGAAATATCATAAATAGAGGAGACTAAAAGTTGGTTTAATCTGAACCTAGGAAAAATCTGAAAACTAATGAATTTTGAAGGTACTAATAGAAATCTAATCCTGCAGGTCAAAGAAAAGAAAGAAGGTATAACATATTAACCATGTAAACTTCCAAGTGGTTAGCAGCCTTCCAGATACTTTAAAAGTTTCAAAACCTATAATAAAATAAACAAAACTTTGGTTTAATAGATTTCCATAAGAAAAGCATACTAAAGAATTGAATCTAAGTAGGTTGCTTCATATTTTCTCTGATACAAACATAGGCTGAAGTCAGATACATGAGTGAACACCCAAACCCCCCTGCATTTTCCTTTTCCAGGTACCTAATAATGTGGCATTAATAACTGGCATACTCAAAATATGAAGTTGCTGCAGTACCACATTATTGTGCAGGAGTAATTCAGAGGTTTTAGTGATGCCTAAAGAATTAAGAGCAATTTGTTTTTATGTAAACATACTGTGTTTTCTTGAATATAATTTAAATAACTAATTTTAGCCTTTTTATTGCTTGAATACTTATAGTTTCCTGGGAGCTCTGTTCAGCTTATATGAAGAGAAAAGAAAATTTTTGCTTCCTAATTCCCTGAAGTACTCAAGAGATCTGTACAGCCAAAGCAATAAAATGTTTTACAATATCATTACTTGTATGAGAAAGAGAATAATTCTACTATCTGTGGTACTTGACTATCATCAATTTTCTGTCTTTTGGTTATATTGACAACCTCAACACCACACAGCTTCTCTCCTGTCAGTCCTGTTTCTAGCCCTCAATGTCTTTTTACCTTTTCCAAGACAGTGTGTACTTATAAACAGCTCTGACAGTTTCCCATTGCTCTACTTTGTCTGATAAGGTGATGAAACTTGCCCCAGGAATGTGACCAGACTTTCAGGACACAGAGAAAGGATGACTCAGGAGATGTAACACCACCTTTGATGCGAAAAAATATAGAATGGAGAAGAAAGGAATGTGAGCAAAAACTGGGGCAACTTAATATTTAGCTGGATGTCCAGACATAGAGCCCACTACTCATCTAAAAGATTTTCAAGGGGAATTTTCTTACAGCAGCTTACACGAAAATATCAGTCTATCATCTTCTCCATAGACTCAAGTGAAAAATCATATATTGTCCCACAATTGTTCCATTGTTTGTGGAGAATCTTTTTCCCAAATGTAACTACTTTTTCTTGTCTATGTAGCTTCATATCACGATATAGTACTGTGCACAACTGAAAGATTTCAAATAATTATCAAAGTTGTTTTCTTATCATTGTAAGTCTACTACCCATGGGTTGCATGTGAAATACATTTTCTTCTTCTACTTGCATTCATCTAATATGGTTTAGTTTTTATTGAGTACCTTACCAAAGATACTTAAACTCCACTTTCCTCATACTTAAGATTTTTATCATGAAAATTGCTCTTGGAATACAAATTGGAAATGTTGAGTGGCTTGTGACCAAAAATCAGAAATAAGTAGCAGGTTTTGTTCAAACAAACAGTAGTTGTAGTAGTCATGGTGTATTGGTGCCAGACAGAGAATTATTGCACTGCTGGAACAACTCAAGGACTCAAGGATAAGAAGAGAAAATAAACAATGTTACAGAGTGTAGAAAGAAAATAGACTTGGAGAAATCAGAAAGCAAGTTACATTTGGAAGTTATCATACTCAGCTGGAAGAGGCTAAAAAAGAACCTAAGAAGTCCTGAAAATTTCCACAACTTCATTTACAGGGCCATTAAAGGTTCAATTTTCCTCAGGCAATGCTTTTTTCAAATTGTAAATTAAAACAAGGCACTGATATTTTAAATTTTATCAGAGTGCTTTGCACTCATCAAAGGTGGTATTATATCTCCTGGGTCCTTTACATGATACAAATGCCACCATTTTCACAGACTACTTTTCAGCAACATACACATTACTTCTGGTTTCACCTGAGGATATGAAAGACATGAGGATTTATAATACCGCATGTAAACACAAAGCCGGTTGTCATGCAAATGTGAGTCTAGCCCCAAAATCTGTAGTAAGACTGGTCATCCACCACTTTAGGCATTCAAACCTGGAGCCAAGATCCAGACTTCACAGGATATGTGTGATACCAAAGCACAAAGATCTTCCACAGTATCGCCCAAAATCAAGAGCTGGTCAAGATTGCTCTTTCAAAGGCTTCTTCTGCCTGAGTTTCAACACCTGATAAACTGTGGTAAACAAAGCATTCCTAATGGAATATGCAAAAATACTCTGATCTCTCATCAATCCACTATTAATTCTCTAATTTACTGTTCTAGTTCATAAATGACATAATCAGGAGTTGCTAAACTGCAGTTCTAATAAGTCACCAGTGTTTGCAGCAAATTTTATGCCAGGCATTACATAATTTGGTGGCATCCAGTAGTTTCATTATTTATAATTAATATTCATTTATTAGTAGTAATATTTATTCCACCTTAATCATGTTGTCAGGAGATAAAGCTTAAGTCCAAGGCAATTATATGAGCACAGGTCCTAGTTTTAAATACAGTTCTGTACATAAACACATGCCTTTCCACCACCATATTTATCTTGAAGGCCATTTTTTGTCTAGAAGCACTCAAAATCCTTCAACCTTTTAAATTCCCATCACTGAGGTCTCCAGACACTCAGATCCATGCTGGAAAAGTGAACTAAGACAGGACACTGGAACATGGTCATATGGTAAAATGTTTTCTGAGACTGTTTTCTCATGCGCTTTTTAGCCCAACTAGCACTCTCCCAAACAACAAGCTCTAGTCAAGTTCTTTTGCTCCCTGGTGCAAAATGGAGTGATGTACTTCACCCATAGGACAGAAGTACCAATATACCTTATTGACACAAAACAGCAAGTTAACAAAATTTAATGATAACTGTGACAGCGGTTTACAAGATTCAGTGGCAAAGCACATTTGAGTATTTACTGCCCAGATGACAGGGTCAGATAATGTTGTCAGGGAGACCATCCTATTCAGTGGCAAAGTTCAGAAAGTACACCCTTGCTTTATAACCTCCTCCTCAGAGAGGAATCTGAGTCCAGATGGATCCAGCCCTAGCCCAAACTTGGTAAACAGTTTATGTGGAAAGGATTATATGTGCACAATCAACTCCTTCAATTATATCCCTTAGTTATGATTTCAAAGTTTAGCATGCCACCAATGACTTACTGAGGATCTGTTGCAGCAAGGAATCTCTCAGCCTCAAGGAGTAACCCTGAGAGGTGCCCCTACTCAAGGGGAGATCCTGGTGTGCATCCCACTGCTGTGAAGGACACCTCAGAAGGCCTTGAGGTGTCCACTATTTATAAAGTAAGATGATTCACTTATATTTGCAGACTGGGAAGACATCTGAGTCACTGGTCCAGACAGTGCTTGGCTACCATGATGCCATCTGTTCCTCTCAAAGTCCAGAGTAAGCTGGATGCAGCAATCACAACCTCCGCTCATGGTTATGGCTTAAGCAGGGCAGTGAAAGGCAGGGGAGGCACACCATTACTGCCCTCTTCCGGAAGCTGTTGCAAGGATGAATGGGGTAATTAAAATTTCACTGTCTAACTGAGACTCAGCAAATGAGAGATGATGAATGTCCAGGCCTATACCTGAGGAACAAGGAACTCTCACAAGAGTGGGAAGGTCTGAACTTCTTACTTTAATCAATCTTTCTTATAAAACAGTTTGATAGCTATTGGAGAAATATCCAGAATTTGTCTGCTGTTGAGACCCAGGGAAAACAGCAATACAGAAATACAGAGTCATGGTTTAGCCCCACCCAGCAACTGAGCACCGTTCAGCCTCTCACCCATTCCTGCCCCTTTCCAGTGTAATGAAGGAGAGAATTGGAAGAGTAAAAGTAAGAAAATGCATGGATTGAGATAAAACCAGTTTAATAGGTAAAGGAAAAGCCACATGTAAAGGCAAAGAAATACAAGGAATTCACTCACCACTTCCCATGGGTGGGCAGGTGTTCAGCCATCCCCAGGAAAGCAGGGCTCCATCACACATGACAGTCACTGGGGAAGACAAAGACAGAGTATTACACCCTGTTGATCCAAGTCCACAAACACACTTCATGATGACAAACTGAAAAATACATAAAAATAAGATGATTTTTTCTTGTTTGTTTTTGATATGCTTTGAGTTTTTGTCTCATACTATAATCGTGAATACCATAAATACATTTGCTTCACACAAATAATGATAGATTAATTTAAAAAAAAGGCATTTAAAAATTAGGTTCAGAAGTTATGTACAGTGCTAATGATACTTCTAAATAGACATCCACTGGGCTGATTACATGACCAATGTGCCTGTCCTTGACCAGGAAGCGGTCACCAGTATTGAGGCCATGCTGCTGAGAACGCAGCTGCGCTGGGCAGGGCACGTCTCCAGGATGGAGGATCACCGCCTCCCTAAGATCGTGCTCTATGGTGAACTTGCCACTGGCTGCCGCAAGAGAGGAGCCCCAAAGAGGAGATACTGAAAGGACTCCCTGAAACAATACCTCAGCCTTGGCCATATTGACTCTACCATCAATGGTCCACCCTGGCCTCCAGTCGGGAGGCATGGAGACACACCGCAGCTGCGCTGGGCAGGGCACGTCTCCAGGATCCCTAAGATCGTGCTCTATGGTGAACTTGCCACCGGCTGCCGCAGAGAGGAGCCCCGAAGAGGAGATACAAGGACTCCCTGAAACAATACCTCAGCCTTGGCCATATTGACTCTACCATCAATGGTCCACCCTGGCCTCCAGTCGGGAGGCATGGAGACACACCATCCATAACGCTGCTGCTTCCTTTGAGAACACACTCAGAATCAGTCTGGAGGAGAAAAGACAACACAGAAAGAACCGTGCCTCACCAACACCGCCTATGGAGACTTTCTGCTGTGCCTTTTGCAACCGGCCTTGCCTATCTCGCATCGGCCTCTTTAGCCATCAGCGCGCTTGCAGCAAGCGTGGGTAGAGCCCTTCCCAAATCTTCGTGGGCGAAGCCTGGCCATGATGATGGTATTTTTACTAAATGGAGTAATTTTCAGGATCCCTTCGCATGCATTGGCAAAATTAAAACAATGAGAAAATGCTTAAGTGGTCTAAGATCATACTTGCTTTCTATTTTACTATAGGGTTAAAGAGAACAATTTTTGTGCAATATGAATATTTACCTGAGTAAACTGCATAGTAGTTCTTTCCACCTTTCATCTTAGCTATGGTACAGTTTGGCAAATGGTGACATGTTCTTATCTCTGCAGAAAACAGGAAGTCAAAGCTGCAAAAATGTCTTCAAGACTGTAGAAAATGCAAACATTTAAATATAAAATTAAAACAAACCAACCAAAACATAAAAAAAACCCAAACTGGTTTTTTTCTTTTATTATTATTTCAATTGCACAAGATTAAGCTGTGTTACTTATTAACAGTGGGAAGCTCTGAGGTCAAATATGACAGACTGGGTGTTTAAAAAAAAAAATCCATGTTATCCTGAACTATAGGAATCAACTTTCTAAAATTTGGAAAGAGGATTAAACTTCAGGATTATCTCTGATTTAAGAAATCTTCCACTGCTAAAAACAAAGACAAAAATGGATGTTCCGTCTTTATCTGAAACATTAGATATTGGACATTATCATACTTTTTTGTCATTACCTACATACAGACACTCTCATGCAAATAGAACTTGAGTCTGGTTCACCACAAGAAAAAAATGTTGGTTTCTTTTCACCTGAAATGAAAAAAGTTTCTTACATTCACTTTATATAATACTTGAAGAGAATTTGAGACTATTTACAAGCAAAATAGGAATTGAATGACTAAGGCTATTGTATCAAATACATATTTTTAATTTTCTGTAGTTCTATTTTTCCCATCCTATGTGAGACACATATGGTTGCTGCAAACATGGAAAATGACTTCCGCATCAGTGCTCCACTGTAAAGCACAAAGATTTCTAATTTAAATTCATTACATTAAAATTTTTCCTTAACACCATGTAATAATAAAATAAATTCCTAACTCCTAACTCGATGAAGAATGCCAAAAATTATGATTATTAGATACAGAAACACTTGTGTAAAACTGAAAGTGGAATTTCAGACATTTTTCTTAGATGCCTTGTACTTTCTATGTGTTTTTAAGTAGAGTATGAGAATAGAAGGATGTTGCTAAAATAAGTTGATTTTGGTGGGTTTTTTAAAAATCTTGAAATCCTGAGAGAGAAGTTGATAAAGAAGACAAAGGGATCATTGAGCCTTGCCACATCATATGAATTTTATTTATTTATTTTTAACATGTATGTTTCCTCCTTAGTTCTATAATTGCTGGTGGTGCTGTGAGGAACTTGAAGAAACTGCTATAAGCAGGTACTGGTCAAACTGAGCCACTCCTGGGTGATCAGCTGAGCTCCTAACTCTGAATAAAGGGTGATGTTTCTTCATAAAATATAGGATCTATTATTTCACAAAGAATAACTTCAAAACCAGTTTTTCTCTACATATCTACTTGTTGTCATAACTATTTTAATATAAAAACTGGGTGATATTAGGTCTCTTGAAACCATTATTTTTCCTCCCATTTTTTCCCCAAGTGAAGTATAATTAATAGTTCTAAAGCAAAACAATTTAAAACTCTTGACTGATATTAAAGCATTAAAGATATAAAATAATTCAGTAATGACTCAGTATTCTTTATTGCTTTATTTCTAGAAGAAAAAATACAGGAACTGATTTTCTTTTTCTACTGGAGATATGTTTTCCTCTTCTGCCACAGAAAAAACAGGGGTCTCACTTGTCATGTATCAGCTTACACATCCATTTAACTCCCATCCCAGCATGCGAGAGTTAAAGGAATTTACATTCACACTGATATCTAACCATGGCAAGCAGAAGCCTTCACTTCAGATTTCCTTCTATGAACAATACTAGACATCAACTAATGTCTCAGAACATTAAGCACATTTTGCAATGAGTTAGGAACACACACGCATGTAAGAATGCACCTATAATGTTGAAACAGAGGAAGACAATCAGATAGTTTTAGGACGCTGAAGGACCAAATTTCAGTTGTCTCTTTTTAAAAGCTAATTGGTAAACATCAGAGAACTACTGGGAAATAAAAGCATCAGACGTTACCTTTAGAATGACATACAGAATAAGCCTGTGTAGCAGACACCAAAGGAGACAGAAATAATACATAAAAATATGTCCCCCAAAGTAATTTCAAATAAATAAATTTTAAGTTTAGGTAATATGTCACATGCAATTGAATCACACCACCTGCAATATCATATGAATAAATAGCAATGAATAGAAAATTGTGCTTGAAGCCATCTAACGTGCACACATCATAAAGTCATTGCTCTAAAAAATAATCAGAAAATTTTTTTTGCCTCCCAAAGTGTCAAAATTAAAGGTATTTTGATTGTTTTTTACTTCCAAAGCTCTATTTATAAGCAAAGTAAACAAAGATTAGTAGAATACAGTCAGTAGGTACTTTCATACTCAGAAACACCTTAAAGAATAACGCTGCTGCATCATTGATATAATTTCCATCAAGAATCTCCTTCATTTGCTTCAAGAATTTTATTTCCTCTCATTCAGCTATGGAAATTGTTCATCTTGCTTGTCAAGAGATTCAGTGAGTTCAGTGCTTGGCCTTAGAAAGGATTAATACAAATGGAAACTATGAGTATAATCTAGTAGTTATACATGAAATACAGAAACAAACATCCTTGATTCTGCCTTGTCCATGATACTTTCAAAACAGATACCTTTCCCTCAAGGCAAAAATTAATACTTGTAATGAACAGTGTCAATAATTCTGTGAGAATAACTCCGTTTTATTCCGCCTACAGTTTATGTGTGTGGAAAAAAATACTTCAGAAGGGCAAAACTAGTATAAAATCAATGAACTATAAAGCTGGATTTGTTTTTGTGGTCTATCAATGAATGTGAGAACACACGTTGGCAGCTTATTTTTAATTTGGCAGGCATGAAGTCCTTGACAATCAACAAGAAATTATTGGAAATTGCCCAACTTTTAACAACTACATTAGCTTGTAAGACTAAACTTACTTCAATATTCAGTGAACATGAAAGTCAATTACTTGATTTTTTTTTTTTTTAAAATTACTAAAACCCCACAACTTTCTAATGGGAAATAATTCAATCCATACAAGTCTCCACTACCACTTCAGGGCAAATGGTATCTAATCTTTTGGTTGACTATATTTTTCTAGCTTTCAGCTAACTGGTCCTTCCAATGTGTTTTCTGCCCCACTAGAAGCAAAATAAGGAAATTTTCACATGTGATCTTAATATAATGGTTAAAATGAAAGGAGGCACACGTGGAATGCACTTTAAATATCTATCGTAAAAAGGTAAGGTAAAGCTGAGAAAGGATCTCTCCAACCACAGATTATTATACAGCTTCTTTTTCAGAAGTTTGATCTTATGATGTAGACTTTCCAGGAGGAAAAACACTGGGGGAAGTAACTTCATATCCAAAAAATAGTGTTTGATTACCAATGATAATGCACATTTATGAAAACTAGATCTTTTTAAAATCAGTAGTGTGCTGGTTTTACCACCAGGAGGGAACTAAACTCCAAATAAGCCACTTCCTTTTCCCTTGCCCTTTCAGGCATTTGAGGGACAATAAAGGAGAAATTGTAGGTTGACATAACAATTTACTGAAAGAACAAAGCAATGGAATAAGACATATACAATAACAAGAGCAGTATTAATAGCAAAAGCACCCAAAGGAGAAGGTGTTTTACCCACAAAAGGATATTCACCACCAGGAACAAAAAAAACACAAAATGGTTGGCACTTCCCAAAGATCACGCCCGCATGGTCTCCGGACGAAAGGTAACATGGGGACGGTTTCCAGGCCCGCACCACACGTTATCCGGGACACGAAGGCAATATGGCGAGGAAAGCTCCTGCAGCTAATATCTGACTCCCTCCTCAGGCCGAAAACAATGAAGAGCAGGGACAAACGCCCAGGAGCCAGGTCTCAGCTCTCAGCTGTTGCCTGCGCTGCTGTTTGGAGGGAGAGGAATCGTCCCTGCTGGAGTGCCGGCTCTGCGCTGCCCAGCCCTGGTGGTTCAGCCACCCCTTCGAGCTGTCCCTTCAGCTGTCCCTTCAGCACAGGTCCCTGCTGGCATTCCAGAGACAATGGGAGGGGGGACTGGCGAGAGGCACAGGGACCAGGTGTGCAGGGTTAATGGTGACACTACCTCTCCTGAAGTCAGACAGGCAAGATGGAGAACTTTCAGTTCCAGTCCTCCAACTTTTCCCGCTGAAACCACACACCAGCAGTGATGTGGGTGGTATGGATAAAACAATTCTATCACACCCACAACAGCACTAAACTCCACCCTCTTTCTCCGTAACCAGGACAAGTAGTCAAAAAGTCAGTTGAGTTGAACTCCAATTTGTGTCTGAGCAGTATAGCCCTGATTACTTAATGCCTTAATTACTTAATTCAATGAACTTTTACATAATTTTTCACTGACCTAAGATGTATTGTACTTACATAAGGGACTTTGAAACACATTTCACTTTTGACTTTACTGGTATAAATCAAGATCAGCTTTAGTGAATTCAGTACCGAGATCAACTTCAGAAAAGTCAGCACTGAATTTATGAAGTTGTTATTAAAAGCATATTCCTTTACATTTTATGTCATCATTCCCTATTTAATGTTTTGATGCAGTTTATTTGCAGAGCTGAGATGTTAAGAAGATGTCCATCACCCTTTTTTTATTATTATGTACTTAATAACTTTTGTTGAGGATTCCAGATAAATGTTGTGGCTGAATTAAATTTCTTTATAACGAGGTGGAAATGTTTAAGCTCCTAAAAAGTTCAATGTCATCTATAATTTAGTGTCAAAATACATGACACATATAAGTTCAATCATATTGTTTTCCAGGTTATATATAGCTTTCAGAATCTTTGTGAATTCTGTGTAAATCCTTTACTGCTTTATGGAGCTGCAAGTAATCTAGTGCAGATCTTTATAGAAAAAAGAGCATATTTACAAGGAAAATTCTGCTGAGATCAAGGCTGTCCTTATCCCCTAAAATATGAAGATGGAAAATTGAAGGTCTCTGGGTGGTCATTTGATTTGGGCTCCTTCTCTGAGTGTTGATTTTCTTGTGGGTTCTCAATCATAAATAATTTAAGTTGTATCTTTAAATCAGCTACATAACTTCTCTCCTTCTCCTTTTCAAACATGAGAAAGCCTCATTCTAACTTCCTTATGGGCTAAATTGTCTTCTCGTCAGTTTGCCTCCATTTATTCTAGTGCTTGAATTGTCCTTCAACTTAAGAAGCTTTCCTCATCTATGTTTGTCAACTGAGACATTCATAGTGACCAATCACCTCCCCTCTCAGACTTAGTTTTAGTACATTAAACATCACAGTCTTCTTGTCCATAAAACAGGTTTTCTGTTCTCTTGATTATTTTATTTGCTCTTGTCTTTACCTGTTCTTTGAATTTAGCAGTCATGGAAATTTGCTCTGGATGCATTCTTACTGGTGATTTGTACAGTGGTGCTAATACTTCTTTGGTGGTTCTGAAACTATTTTGCCTGCTACCGTCTGAAACTGATTTTTTGAAAGCTGCTTCACCTTGAAAGATTACAGTCTTTTCTAACTGCATTCGCCTATGTTGGAATACACTTTGTGGAACAATCTAATCTGACTGTGATTAAAAAGTATTAGGTCTGAAACTCTATTAGCATGCATTTAAACTCATGTAGTATATGAAATTGTTAAACAGATTCTTTTCAGTAGAACAATACCTAAATTAAGGTGTTTAATATTGCTGAGGAAAAATTTGCTCAACAGATTTGGCACAGCATGTAATGTCCAGACTCAGACAAAACTTTGAATGGATTTGTTTTACAACTTTCTGAACAAATATTTTATGATATTGCTCTTTTCTGTATAGTTTCAGCACTTCTGTTAGCTACAGTGCTTTGGATCAAAGTACTGCAACATTTTTTAATAATGAACTGTTAACTTTAAAGGAAACTTGGGAAATCCTGGTGATTTGAATTGTCTCAAGAATTGTTCATGTCAGAACATTTTTATCACTCTCTTTAGGTCAATTTAAAACTTTGTGTTAATGCTCTATTCTGTGTGATCTCGTTAGGGCTCTCAGGCTAAGCTGGAAAGAGGAGCAGGTTCTCTACAGCAAAATGCTTGGTGCTGAGGACCCAGCATACAGTGACATTACAAATGGGATTTACTCTGGACTGGCTCTAGCCTTGACCCAGGGATTGAGCATCCATCATCAGCTGGAGTTACTAGTTTCCTCCTGGACAACATATTTGGAATAAATGTAGTCAGAAATTGAGACTGACTGAGAAACTGTCTTCAATATCATGATACAAACCGAAATGACAAGGTTGACATACAATAAGCTAAGTCTGTATCTGAGACCTCCATGTAACAAAGGCACTACCTACTTCTACTAAAAGGGTCAAAGTATTGTCGAGATTACATTGCACAACAAATGATGAATATGCTCTTGTAAAGCATGCATAAAACAAGAGAGTTTGACACCTTGCAGATATATGTATCAAAAGCCAAAGAAAGAGCACAAGAGTTTACTGACAATACAATGAAAGCTGAAATTTCAGCTGGAATTTCACCGGCCTTCCTAAGGTAAAGGAAATTGCAAGGGCTAAGGAATTGGTTCCAGCATTCAAGTCAATCATATCTGCAGCAGCTAAAGATACAGATAACAAAATCTAAATCCTTCCTAAGCAGGAATTGTATGTATTTTCTTTACAATGTCAGGCATGCTACTGGTTTTAGCAATATAAATCCCTTGGTTTCCTGTAAGAAAATTCCAACAAGGATTGTTCCTACCTTATCTGTAGCTTCAAATCACATTATCTTAGGATACCTTTGAAAGAGAAGAACATACTCAAAAGAGCATGTAGTGCTGAAAAAGGCCTGCCACTCTCAGGACAGCTTTAATATTGTGTTGCCATAGGGATTAATGGGCAAACAAGAATGAAGTAATTTCAGAGAAGGGCTCTGGAGCCAAAGAGCACAGGGGAAGACCGTGGGGAGTTTTCTTAAAGAGCCGGACACAGCAGCGAGCGCCGAGAGTGGCCCTGGCTCCCCGCAGGGAGCACGAACCCCACAGCAGGGTAGCACTGGTGGGGCTGGGAGGGGCAGTGGCCACCCCCACACAAGCGGCTGCAGCCCTGGGAGCAGCAACCAGTTGGACAGGGTGCAGGTGGGGTGCAGGATGGGTGCTGTCCTGCTGCAGCAGCAGAGGTGAGTTTTGGCAGTGGTCAGCACCCTCTCAGAGGGAGCACAGCCCGGATATCCACTCAGCTGAAAGCCATATCCTCGGCACACACCAGAAAGGAGGTGGTGACCCAGTCAGAGCTCCCACAAAAACATATAACCGTTCAGGTCTGGCTGCAGGGAGGGCCAGGGCCCATCACGGATATGAGATGGCAGTTGACACAAGAGCTGCATGAGGTGTGACCAGGTGGACAATCTGCTCAGTCTGGTGGTGGAGATAAGAGAGAAAGTCAAAAGGTTGAGCATCAGTGAGTCTGAAAAGGAGATGAACTGGTAGAGCCACTCTCTACCATCCCTGCGACATATGAACCAGACAGCCACATCATGAGAAGAAAAAGGTCTCCTACATTCTTGCACCAGGCAGAAGGAGGGAACCTAAGAAACCAGGGCGATCCTTATCACTCTCTACATCTTCCTGAAAGAAGGTTTTCACAGGTGGAGATTCATTTTTTTTTTTTTTTTTTTTTTTTTTTTTTTTTTTTTGCTTAGTCAGACACAATAGGATAGAAGGAAATGGTTTCAGGTTGCACCAGGGGAGGTTTCTATTGGATATTAGGAAAGAATTGTTTCACTGAAAATGTGATGAGGCAGTGGAACATGCTGCCTAGGGAAGTGGCAGAATCACCACTCCTGGAGAAGTATTTAAAATACATGTAGATGTGGGACATGGTTTAGTGGTGAACATGATGGAATTGGGTTGGACTTCATGACCTTGGAGGTCTTTTCCAAACTTAATGATTCTACCATTCTATGACCTCAGTGAGCTGTATAGGAAAACCTGCAGTTTCTTCTTCATGACACAAGCTCCAATGAAACTTTGATGTTGAATAGTGGTGGATTGCAATAATTGTTAAAGCATCTACTGTATGCACTGCAGAAACATTTATATGACCTTCTTTGAATTGATTAAATATGCCACTGACTTAGATCAGGAGCCTTACAATTGCAGGATACAACAGACCTTCCTAGGGAACCATAAAGCAGGCAAGCCAGGAGACAGGCTTCCCCTTACAAAGCATTTACTTAATTTAAATCTGGGGTGAAAGTAAGGTTAATTATCACTATGCCAGGATTTTGTTTATGTGTACCTACACAAACAGATTGTGGCTTTTAATTGCACTGTACCTAATTTATTAAAAGATTATATAATGGAGGAACCTGAGAGTTTTCTTTGACATAAAATGGTTCTTATCTGAGGAAAGACTGCCTTATATATAGATTCATATATACATATTAAGGTGTGTGTGTACTTTTAGTATTTAGGTGTGTATATACTTTTAGTGCACGTGTGTGTTCCTATATGTGTGTGTGTTATATATATCTGTGTGTGTTGTATGTATATAAACACACACATCTGTATTGACAATGTTGAGGAACTTGCCATAATTTTTTTTTACCTTATTTCATCTTGAACTAAGAACACATTCTATCTAGTTACTGACTTACATTTCATTTCACCTTCCAAGTCTCAGTTTGTCTCTCTTTAAAATTGCTTTGCAGGTAGACATTGTCTTTCCACAACAAATTCTGGAGCACTAGAGATCTATTTTAGAATCTATGTATTACTACCTATAAACTTAGTATACGCATTTGAGGACATGCTTTTGGAGGCAATTTACAAATTTGGATTTATGCATCAACTGTAATAAAAATGTAACTGAGTAGTGAAATATTGTTACAGCATCCTAGTTTTAACACCTATTAAGAACAATCTCTGATGATTGCCAGAAAATACAGAGCAAAATAATGAAGTGCCACATGAAGCTTAAGCAATGGGACGCTGATTATTAGTGGGCTCAAGCAGCTGAAGGCAAAGTTTTTTTTAATAGTGTTGGCAAAAACAACACACTTTAAGACACTGTGTTAATACAGAATGAGTTTGCAGACTCCAATTATAGTGCAAATTATCACTGCTGGTATTCCTATGATAACTAAAAGATGCCAGCTATAAAAGAAATTCCAGCATTTTTCCAAGGCTTCATTCCCTCCCAGACAGACAGGGAAATTATTGCAAAACCTTAGTGCTCAATTAAGTGAACAAACTCTTACTTGGAGCATGGGAAGCAGGAAAACTGGCAGGTTTTGTTCAGGATGTAGCTTTCCATAGCATATCTCCTTCTGTGCTACACTGCGCCACTGACCCTAACTGTACCCCCACAGTGAAGTCTGTACATGTAAAAATGGGCTAGTTAATTAATCACAAATCTGATTAAAACATTCACAAGAAATAAAAGTTCTGTGCCACTTCTTAAAAGTATTAGACTGTGCCTGTTTTATTCTATTTTTCCCATCAATTAGGAAGCAGTCATTACATAAAGGTTTGGAATGAACTCACTTGTCCTACTTCCCATTTATCTCAGTGTGATGCAATTACTTTGGAAATTAATGGTTACAAACAGATAATCCCGAAACTATAAAATAAACTACTGTGGTTTTACTTATTCACATTTCTAGGTACCTGTTTCCTAATAATTTCCTCTTTCCTTGTGTATGAATTTCCTTATCAATTTGTAAGTGCATTTGGTATAATAAATCCCATTCATCTACACTGAATGTAGATTATACAAAATCTATTCAAATAGAAAAGTTGTGAGAGAAAAGAAAGGGAAAGAGAATTTTTATCAAACACAGATGGTGAAGGTTAGAAGACAAGTCCGTGCCTTATACAGTAGGATCTCTGAATTTACCCAAAGAAACCTTTGGGCTTTACAGAAACCATTCATAATAAAAAGACAATCAAATTGCTTACAGAAGTAGCTGCAAGACTGCATTATTTGTTTGATTTAATCTTCACCATTTACCCATACTATCAGTTACCAATTCTGATCTCATTGTCAGTTCCAATTTGCATTAACTCACATCAGCTTCAATGAGAATGTTTACTGCTCCTTGAATTTACAACTCTACTAACTGAAGGATGCCTGGCCAGTAGCATCAAGTTAGTTAACCCATCTTGTGCTTTACTAAGACATATGCTTGATTTTTCTTGGTTTCAAGCCTGGGCTGGAGGATAGTCATCCCATGGCACTGATTTCAGAAGCTGTGGGTAGTCACAGCAGCACTGTTTCTTGATATTTTATACTTCTTCAGATTAACATTTGTGAAGTGGAAGAAGATAATACTTCCCTGCCACAGACACTAGATGCTGTGATACCCTTGGTTATTATAATGATTTACACCAGAAAGATAGTTTGATATTAAGAAGCAGGCAGCTTCAGTACTCCAGTACTCTGGAGAATGGTGTCTAGAGCAGAAGGATTTCAGAATTCTGACATGAACCCTTTAAAAGCAGATAAAGAAGGAGAAATGCATAATGCATTTTAAGAGGTACTTACATGTTATGCAGTGGCATTATATTATTCTGAAACATAGCTTCAAATTTATAAATTCTTTGTATTTATATTTATAAAGTTTTTTGACCCTATTTTTCATAATTAAAACAATGCAGCTGAAATGTACATAATAGAAAGTGGCAGAACATGCCAACACACCTTTGGGAACATGATTGTGTGCTAGTTCTTGGAGTTTTGTTTAGTCTCAGAAAATTAATGCTAACTGGTAAGCAACACTCATAAATTCAGGTCAGATAGTGCTGCTTTGCCTCATTCGGAGAGTAAAAATCGTTTCAAAGACTTACTGTGCTGTGCTCAGAGGCTTGGATAACACCCAGGGCTCTCAGACTGTTGACAATAGGGTTTCATCAATAGATCATCAAATTAACCTTTATTTTAATGCTAATTTACATGTGTGCATGAAGTTGCAGTGAGAAATGTGTACAGTTTCACTTGACACTTTGGTATCTGTAAATAACAAATGTGTTTGTTTTTTGACAGCAGGATTAGTGACTTTTTCTTTTTTAATTTATTTATCTTCCTTTAGAACCTGGCTGGAAAAAAAAAAAACCTATAAATCTCTCATTTGTTTTCAGCTTTATAAGGAGCAGAGCTCATCTTTCAAGATAAATAAATTTTGAATTACCAATGGATTTGACTAGGTAAACTCCAGAGACTTGTAATAAGATACAGAGTATTTCACTCCTATGACATTGGTTTGAAATTAGCCCAGGTGAACAGAGAGCAGGAGTCATTTTCATCTTATGTCTGTTCTGCAGCCTACACAAAATGAGTTGCTGGGATTTAATGCATGCATCTCCTTGGGGTCACACAGCTGCTTTTTAGAAATCAACATTAATCAGGAGTCAGCCTGAATTATGAATATGCACAGATGAACTAGCAGTGTATATAAAGTAATCCACATGGAAAAGAAACCACTAGCTAAACACACACACAGTAACAGACTACAAAGGATCTGCTGCCATTCAGGAAAAAAATCTTGATATTAGCACAGGTAGTTCTTTGAAATCAGCAGTTCAATAGCAATCAGAAAGACAAACAGATGTGCAAGTTACTAGGAAATACACAGAGAGAACAGGAAGCACCATTGCACAAGTGATGTTAGATCCACACCTGGAGTATTATTTTCTTTTTTCATTGCCTCATCTTAAACATACTGCCAATTTGGAATGGTTCCTAAAAGCATTTCTAAAAAATACAAGAGAGCAAGGATAATCTGAAGCATGACACTGATAGAAAATAGAGAACAATTAATTAGACAGTGCCTCAGTTTGGAGGAGGGTCAATGAACAAGACATATGAAAAAACAGTGAAATGATAAATTGCATCAAAAGGGAGAATTGGCATATTTATTCTTTTTTTTCCTTATAAGAGAAAAACTAGGAAGCATTAGATTAAAAAATTAGGTGACAGGTATAAAATAAACAGATGCACTTTTTCATGCTATATGTAATTAAATTACGGAACACATTGCCACAGGGTGTTACAAAATCCAAATATGTTTAGAAAGTGGCTAGAGAGGTTCATGGAAGTAAGGCCCGCCGAGGATAACTAACACAATGCAGTTGCAGCCTCTTGTACTGGAATACCTAAGCTGCTGATTACAAGTAGTTTAGAATAAAAGCTTGGGGAAATGAATTTCTATGCTACCATTTTATTTTTATGGTTTCCAACAATATATTTCTCCCAGGCACCTACTATTAGCTCTGCCAAGAGAGGATACTAGGCTGAATGGTGTGGCTGTTTCTACAACAGTCTAAAAACTACGACGTATCTATTGATTTTGTGATTATATTGAAAGCAAAGAATGAATTTTTTATTATGGCAAATGTATTTAGAAAGTATCTGACATCTGATAAAAATGAGCATAGGAAACAAGTTATTCTTCAAGGGCAAAATACATTGTAGAGNNNTCCCCCCCCTTTTTTTTTTTTTTTTTTTTTTTTTTTTTTTTTTGCTAGTTGTGGTGTGGGTGCTAAATGCAGCTGCTTTTTCATCATGAATTCAGTGTTATGATCTCTGAATATGCAAACTGAGAAATATTTGGTGAATTTACTACAGCAATAACATAGAGTTCCAGGGAAAATCTGTTTAATACTTCAGGAAAAAAGGAAAACAATCTTCAGCACTTTTGTACTACATAGAAAAAATATTTGCTTCAAATTTAACTTTCTGAATGCTGATATCTTATAAAATCCTAAAGAATGTAAGGACTTGTTTCAAATTTTCTCTTACCACAGGAGTATATTGTAGTTTNGATACTAGGCTGAATGGTGTGGCTGTTTCTACAACAGTCTAAAAACTACGACGTATCTATTGATTTTGTGATTATATTGAAAGCAAAGAATGAATTTTTTATTATGGCAAATGTATTTAGAAAGTATCTGACATCTGATAAAAATGAGCATAGGAAACAAGTTATTCTTCAAGGGCAAAATACATTGTAGAGATTTTTTTTTTTTTTTTTTTTTTTTTTTTTTTTTTT